>CM019934.1:8618666-9003478 GCA_009764595.1 Geothlypis trichas
CTGGCCAGGTGAGGCAGGTGCAATGATTCTCCCGTGACTGCAGGGGGTACTGTGATGCACGGTCAACTGCCTTTCTGCATGTGGGTAATGGTGGGAGAGCTGGCAGAAGAGATGGAAAAGGGGATTCTTTTACAAACCCCCAGGGGCAGCCGTTCTCAGTGCCCCTCTGGATGGCAGAATGGGCTGTTACAGGAACCTCTGAGCGGCAGCTGGAATGGCAGAGGCAGGCACATCCAGGGTAGCAAACAAAATGTAGCAGAAACTCCGCAGCCGTAGCAGCAGTCGCGGGGTGTCCTGGCAGGCACAGGGTGCTGGGTTAAAATGTAGAGAAAAAGTCCAAGACAGCAGCAGAAAACAATGGGGCAAGCAGCTGCGCCACATAGCCGGGAGACGCGTCCTCAGGGAAGGAGGAGGAGTTTGGGGTCCCAGGTTTTTTTCCCCTGAGGCATCCGATTAGATGATGAGGGTCCTTTCTACTGCGACCGGATGTTAATAAGGTCCCAGTTCAATGTCCGCTATTACAAGCAAAGGCTCACCCACCGTAAGGAAGAAGCAGTACAGGGCCTGGACTCCACAGTGGCAGCGAATTCTCCCTGCGGTAGCGGCAATTCGACCATTCTCCTCCGATCCGAGAGCAAGAGAGCGAGCGAAGACCTGAGCCTAACCCCACACCCCTCAGCCAAAGTCTCAGTCCTTCCCGAGAAACCCCCACCCCCAGGTAAGAGAATAGCCAGCTGCATTTCCCCCCCCCGCCCCCGGCCTCTTCTTTTGTCTCCTAAGTACCGGTCCTTATCATCTCTTAGACAACAAATGGGAGAAAATCCCCTGATAGAAAGAAGACAAAAAAAAAAAAAAAAAGGAAAATCCTAACTTCCAACAACTTTGTATCAGGATCAGAAGCCTGCCTATGAGCAGATGCGCTAGGTAGGATTTATCAATTAGCAGGAGGATGTCTTTGGCCCTTTGCTGCAACAAGGCTCACCAGCTGAAATACGGACCAGGATGATGGTAATATATTAGGGTAATTGGTGATGTATCTTTTTTTAATCACTAACTGTAATCTGTAGTAATGATTTGATGCATTGCCTTTCTATGCTTATTTATTACATGAATGATAAGCAAACAACAGAAATAAACGACATGGATTGTAAGCAGATAACAGAAATAAGCTTATCTCTAATAAAGTCTGTGGTAATCACATATCCTCTGAACAGAGAGAGACGTAGCTGTCCCAGGAAAATCCTGGGAAGCTGTGAGAAGCTGTGGAAAACTTAGAGAAAAGAATTAAAACAATTATTATCTCTCTTTCTATAACCGTTGTTTATAGATATGGTTCTCCAGAGTGTGCTATTCATAGTTCACCAATAGTGTGAGAGGTTTTTACTTTGAGACCAATTGTTATGAGTAGAAAAATCTGCCCATTTTTTTAAAGGTTGCAGAGTTCACAAGTTAAACCAATTGCTGCCAAGTTGGAGTTCTAACTATTTATTGTTAATAATTTCATGTTGTAATCTCCTGTTAACAGTTTCCTTTTTAATAGTGCCTTGAGCCAGCCCGCCGCTGCCCCGGCGGGGCCCCACCCCCACCTTTCGATGCAGGCCCGCCCATGCCGGGGGTGACCCCGGGGGAGCGGGGGGGGGGGGGGGCACTCCTCCTAAGTGCGGGTCCCGGCCGGGCCGGGGCTACCGGCCCGGGTCGCCGTGTCCCGCGGGGGCAGCTGCTGGCCGGCTCCCTTAGCCGGGCGTCGCCCTGCTGCTTCCTGGAAGATGGCACCCGGATGATGAAGGGGAAGGGACATCGAGTCAGCATGCAAATGACATTGGGTCAAGCATGCAACGGGAGGGACCCCTCACCAAACCTAGCCAAAAACCCCTAAAACAACGAGCCAAGACAAAATTGATGAATCAAAGCAATGTCTAGATGTGAAGAACAGAATCTAGTATCCGCCAAGACCTTTTTACCCCTCACCCTAACCTAAAAAAGATGTCGGCTAGACAGAGGACCTCGAATGTTGAACCCAAAACCAATGGAATATTCCGATGCTCTCGTGAGGACAGAACTCCCAGCTCTGCCCACAGCCAAGTGGACAAAGCTGCACTCTTCCTTCTCCTCTGAGTCACTCCTGGGAGCAGCGGTGGCATGAGCGTGCACCCGTTGGTTCTCCCCCAAGAACTGATCACTTTTAATAAAGGCATTAAAAAGGAGAAAGGTCTCCTGCCTGTGTTTATTTCACCAATCAAGTCTTAACTTAGTGTAATATATGTTCTGAAATAATTCATGCTTATAAAGAGAATGTATTTTATGAGATTGTGAAATCCAAACAAGCCTCTGACCGCAAGCAGCCCAGAGGCAGACATCTACTTTGGAATCTCAAAATTTTACTTATGAATAGACATGGCCAGCACAATGATTGCCGCTCTCCAGAGTAATTGGAAGACACCCAAGGACAATCATCGCCCAACTGGTACCATCGATTGAGATAGCAGAAGTCGATTGAGATAGCAGAAGTCGCCAGAAAAATACATCTGAATATGCGACTTCCCCTGACATGATCAACACCGGCTACCCGGGCTACCGCTCAGGAAGCAACAATTGTCCAGCTGTGCACAGTGAAAGAAACTGTCTTGAATATGCAGAGTTACAAACGAAATCAGGATTCCTCTGCCTCAGGCATAAAAAACTGTATAAAATAGCCCCGCAAGAAGTGGCGCTTGTGAACAGAGGGGAGATCTGATGCAATAGAGGTCGGATCCAGGTTCACCCAGTGCCAACCCCGGGCTCGACGCTGTCTCTTTGGCTGTGGGTTTTTTGAGGACCGTATTTTGGTCGCAGAAAAAAAAATAAAATCTTTTTAGCATTTTGATAAATTTGGCTTTTCAGTTGATCATTTATAACATTAGCAAGTCACATTATAAAAGGACCCGCTATTTTCATTAAACTGGCCTTCTGATTCACCTTATGAAGACTGGAGTCTTTCATTCGGTCTGACTCAACAGCGTCATAAGTCATTTTGTTCTGATCCCTTTGCTGATCACATAATTTGGCAGAACAAAAATGGTGTAGTTGACAGGATTTCAACAAAATGTTTAAATCAAAAAAGAAGAAAGACCAGAAACCCCTGCTTGACATTACAGGAGGGAAAGATATGCCTTCTAGTTCAATAGCCAGGAAATGGTCTGTTGCTTCAGGACTATGCAAATCATGGAATGCAAAATTGGGAGAGGCTGAACGTCTTGATGTGGTTAAATGTTTACATAAATTGCCTGTTGTAAAAGGGAAAGAAGTTACGAGTTTAGGTGGAAGGGGATGGATTCTTTTGACTGCTTATCACATACATCTGTTATATGTAGTAGAGATAATTCATGCTATAGAAATAGATATATGTATGTATAAAATATTAGTAAAGTCTGAACCTATGTTTGTGAAACCACCCTGTCCAGAAACAGACACATTACAACTGGTTCCCGGACAGAGTTGAGATAAAATCCGCCCCTGTTCTCATATGAACAGAGTAGCCCTGAGCCAGGTGCCTGCAATTGTCTGTCAAGGCTAGAGGTATTCACATGTTAACCACTTCCTGGACAGGCTCTGGGACTGTGCTGGACCCATTATCAGACATAGGAGACAAGCTGGAGCCATCTGAAAGGATTTCCTCTGCACCTGGGAGATATCATCTGGAATTTCCTGGGTGATGATCAACAGGACATCTCAGGGAGCCCATGAGGTCCTGCACCTGGACTTGATGGAATCTGTACTACTCAAGAGATGGCATCACCTACTACATGTGAATAGCTCTTCCTCCTGGGCACTCAGACATTCGTCTAGGCTTTGGACACTTGATTTGTTTTTACACATGTATGGACCCAATTCTACATACCAAGAGAGACAAAGAATTATGTGGTCGTCTCTGCCTCAGGCACAATAAACAGTATATAAGCAGGCTGCTGGAAGCACTCGGGGTGTACCTGAGGGGGAATGCTGTCTCTCTGTCAGCAGGAACCCAAGGGCACTCAGCAGCTGCTCTCAGGGCTGACGCTGACTTGGCTGTGGTGGGTTTTTGAAATTTTCTATTTTTGTTAATTGACTTAAGAAATCTCTGTCGAATTTTTGATAAATTTGACTACACATTTGATAATTTATAACACATCAGACTGTGGACAGTTTTTTACTGAGACATAGTCGATGGGAAAAAGAGATGTGAGAAAGTACATCTGAGAAAGCAACAGCTGCCTAACTCAAGGACATGGTTTCTTTGAGCAAGAAGTTGTTTAATAAAATATGTGATAACAGGAGGTAAAAAAGAAGCCACAAACATCTTGAAAAAGGTGGGCTGACTTTTTATAGCTGACCAATAGTGAGCCCTAGTTTTGCAATATGTATGAGCCTTATTACCGTGATTATAAAAGTGTTTCTGTTAATCAATAAATCCGAGAATTGTCGGTCATCAGAGGGTGAACAAGTCTCCCGTCTACCTTATCAAATGGTGACCCCGACCACGGACGAGCGACGTAAGACAGTTCGGGTCCTAAGCAGTGGGACGGCAAATAAGTGCGAATGAAGAGGGCTAGTAAGCCGCACCGTGCCCTGGGTGACCGTATAGACGAGCCTGGCCGATACGTGCTGCCGAGACCTTGAGGAGGCTGCAACAGCGCTGACGAATTAGGTATGGAAAGGCAAGCAGCATATGATTTATTTACCGCTTTCTTGCAACAGCGGCAGATTAAGGGGATAGATTTGACAAAGGAGTTACCGGGGCTCCTGCCATATGGGTATGCTAAGGGAATATTCGTAAATCCTTGTACTGTACATGAGCTAACAGAGTGGCGTAAGTTTGGGGATGTGCTCTGGGAAGCTACTTTAGACGAAGATAAGACAGCTGAGAAGATAGGAAAACTTTGGAGGGTGATTCGTAATGAGCTTCTGCAGTATCAGGCAGAACAGAAAGCAGCTGTGCAGGCATCCGCTGCTCAAACAAAAAACAGAACCTATGAGGGAGATTTATCCCAGGACACCCCATTGCCCCCTGTGTTTAATAGGGTGTCTTTGCCTCCCCCGGCACCACCGCCTTCTAATTCTGGTACCGAGGCAGCGAGCGAGCCGTCTGCACCCCCCGGAGAGAATGATTCATGGCCAAAATCGGCCCTGGCTGTCCTCCCTCTGAGCAGTGAGCCGATCCCTGGGGCGGAAAGCGACCAAGCAGGGGCTACTGCCAGGAGACGGGGGGAGGCTTGGGCTGTGCTGGTGAAAGAGGGCTTGGAGAAAGGGGATAATGGTGCAATTAATGCGGCTACACAAATAACATGCCTGGTTACTTTTCCAACTCAGGCGGGGGGAGGTCTGCGAGCAATAACAACTGCTCTTCACTGGAAGTTACTATCACAGTTGCGATCGGGAGTTAGTCAGTTTGGAGTGACAACAGATGAGTTTATGGGGCTAGGAGTGTTTCTTTGCATCGAAACTCAGGCTCTGACAGGACCAGATAAGTGCCGAGAGAATATGAGATTGATTAGACTGGCTATAGACAGGCTAAAAGAACCTGAAGGAGTGCCCATGTACATGGGAATTAAGCAGGGCCAGGTAGAATCTTTCGGTTTGTTTATAGAGAACGCTGCTGCAGCGATGGAAAAAGCAGGGGTACCTGATTATACGACAGAGGCTATGTTAAAACAGTGTACTCTTAAGAACTGCAGTCAGGCTACGAGGAATGTGCTTAACACATTAGGTGTGAATTGGACCATAAAAGAGGCATTAGGGAGAATAGCTCAGATGCTGGTAGGATCAAAAGCATTCTTGGTAGATGCTATCAAACAGCTGGGGTTAGGGTTACAGGAGCAGGCAAAGGTTTCCCAAGATCAGGTGTTAGCTGCCCTTGCACCTTTTCAAAGTCAGACGCGGTTAAGCCGGCTCCACCAGGAAACCGTACGTGATGCTACCAATGTCCCTGCTTCCAACCTGCCACCACAGGAAGCCTCGGGCTGGACCTAGCAGCCACTGTAGAAAACACGCTGATGGCTCCGCACCCACAAAACATCCCGACCGGAGTTAAAGGACCTATTGTTATACAAGGTCGAGCGATGGGTGCACTGCTTTCAGGGAGATCATCTGCCTCAATGCTTGGATTATTTGTTTTACCTGGAGTTATTGATGTGGATTTTACCGGGAAAATTATGGTTATGCTACACACCCCCTTTCCACCACTTCAAATTAACAAGGGGCTATTGTTTGGAATATAGAACGAGCTGCTGGCTGGTTTACGTCCACTTCTTAAAGGCACAGACCCGACAAGTCCGATCTGTGTTACTCCGGAGCAGCAGCACATTTTTCAGCAAATTATGCACTGTGTTACTCAAGGACAAGTTTATCGGCAGGACACAAAGTTGTCTATACACCTAACAATTTGGCACGGTCCCAAATACCTCCTTGGTGCACTGACTCAGTTGCAAAAGATAACAGGGGAGATACGGGGGCTGTGTGGGTACCTGCCCGGTGAACTGGGCCTGTTCTTGATGCAGTGACTGACAAGCAAGCTGCGACCGCTGCTGTTACAGCTGAAAGGACACTCGAAGGCTGTCAACGGGACTGTGGCCTGCTGCCGGACCTTTGTGGGACTGGTTACAACTGTTGGGTTGTGGACAGATTAATTCAAGAATGGCTAAAAGAAAGAGGCCATGAGACATACAATTGGGAGAAAAGTAAGGGGATAAGTAAAGCAGTTTCTAACAGTTCTCAGCCTTCTGATTTCTATAAACAATTACTCTCTTTTGAAAACAATAAAGTTCTCAAGCACATCCTTATTTACAGCAAAGTTCTCAGGCAGCTTTCTCATAACAAGTGGGTATTCTATCTTTGGCTGTTTTGGGAACAGACATGGAAGTTTTGAGAACCATTCATATCAGGGTGAGAAAAGAAATCTTAGTATTGTAAACAGAAGGAGTGGTTAGAGCTTCTCTGTTAGCCTGTCATGTACTTGGATTACAGAATATGTATGAAGTTCGTTAACACTGTTATTTAAGGGGATTGATGGATCAATAAACCGAGTTCGATGCATTACCCGGGTGATCGTTTCTCCCCTCGTCTCCGACAAATGGTGACCTCCGACGTGATAGAAGAGGCAAATAAGCGCGAAACTAAAGCAAGGTAAACCCGCCGATACGCGGAAGGAGACTCGCCGATACGCGCCGTGCCCAGGGATCGCGAGCACCACGGGAGGTGAGGATTAGTTGTCCAGGTTCCGAGAAGCAGCCGCGGAACGGCAATAAGCGCGAAAACAAAGCGGAAAGAAATCCGCCGATACGCGCCGGCCCCGAGCGACCGTATAGACGGGTCTCGGCTTGGTACGTGCGGCCGAAGCCTTTTGAGGAGCTGCAAAGCGCGCGCATTTAAATAGGTATGGAAAGGCAAGCCGCATATGATCTTTTTATTAACTTTTTGCAAAGAAGGCAAATTAAGGGCATAGATTTGCAAAAAGAGTTACCGGGTCTTTTAGCTTATGGTTTAGAAAAAGGAATCTTTGTCAATCCCCATACAGTGCACGAGTTGTCGGAATGGCGTAAATTTGGTGAGATATTATGGCAGGCTACTTTAGATGATGATAAAAATGCCAGGAAGTTGGGTAAATTATGGCGGGTCATTAACACCGAGCTTTTACAGTTTCAAGCTGAAAAGCGGGCCGCGCACCAGGCTACTGCCGCTCATGATCGTAATAAAGATTACGATCAACACAGGGACTTTGATAAGGAGTCAGGGACCCCTCTTGGCCCTGCATCCACGACAGTTTTATTGCCGGCTTCGCCGCCTCCCTTGGCAAGCCAGGCTGCGAGCCAGGCTCCGTTCCAGGCTCCGATCCAGGGTCCGAGCCAGGTTTCCAGCCAGTCTCCGGTGAGCCAAGCTCCGCAGAGCGCTGTATTGTCTGTTTCGCCGACTCCTTTAACAAGCCAGCCCCCCTTAACGAGCCAAGCTCCGCAGGGTGCTTTAATGTTGCCTACTTTGCCGCAGGCTACACGGAGCACTTCAGAGTCTCCCGTATCTGCTATCTCACAGCAGCCGGGGCTACAAACGTATACTCCGTTCCCAAAAAGCAGTCAGTCGGTCCCTAAGTCGGAAAACGATTTGGCGGTGACGATTGCTAGGGATAGAAGAGATGCGTGGGCTGCCCTGGCCAAAGATGCCATGGAAAAGGGAGATCAAGAATTAATGGGTATGGCTAACGAGTTGGCTTGTCCGGTTGTTTTTTCACCTCAGGCCGGAGGCGGGGTTCAGGCAACAATCAGTGCTCTTGACTGGAAACTGTTATCTCAATTGCGAGCTACTGTTAGTGAGTTTGGTTTTAAAAGCGAACCAGCCAAGCAAATGCTCGACTATATTTTTGACACTAGTATCCTTCTTGTTAATGATTGTCGTGGCATAGCTAAATTAATCCTTACACAACATCAACAATTGCTGTTTAACGCCCATTGGCAGGCGCTCGTGAATGAGTGCGTAGCGGTTCAGAGACAGCCAGGCGACCCCCTGCATGGCGTCACAGTAGATGAGCTTATGGGCCTGGGACCTTTCCTTCGCACAGAGGCACAAGCCTTAATAGGTCAGGAGAAGTGCCGGGAGGCAATGCGGTTAGTCAGACTCGCAATAGAAAGGGTAAAGGAACCAGGAGGGATACCATCATATATGGGAATTAAGCAAGGCAGAGAAGAATCATTTGGTGCTTTTATTGATAGAGCTGCCGCTGCAATTGACAGGGCAGGAGTCGCTGATTATATGCGCGGGGCCCTTCTTAGGCAGTGTGCTATTCAAAATTGTAATTCAGCTACTAGAAGTGTACTTAACACCTTAGGTGCGAATTGGACTATAGAGGAGGCATTAGAGAGGATGGCTCTTGTACCAACCGGGCCGCAGGCTCTGGTAATAGACGCAATAAAACAGTTAGGAGTAGGCTTACAAGAACAGGCAAAGTCCTCTCAGAACCAGGTGTTAGCCGCTCTTGCACCTCTTCAAACGTCATCTGTGTTTGCCGCATCAAATAAAAGGGGCCATATAAAATGCTTCCGATGCGGAGGCAGGGGCCATGGGCGCCAGGACTGCCAAGCTGTCGGAGTCTGGTGCCAGAAATGCCGTACGGACAATCATCATACAAGCGTCTGCAGACGGAAGTCGGGAAACTTCTCCAGGAGCGCGTTTTCCCGCAGCAGCCGCGCCCAGACACAAGTTGCCGCTGCAGAAACAATACCACAGCAGGGAGCCGTCAACCCCCCCTCCAGCCCTCCACAGCCGGAAACCTCCAGCCCGCTACAGCAGGGAGCCTCGGGATGGACTTGGCAGCCGCAGTAGACGTAACATTAATGACTCCGCACCCGCAAAAAATCCCTACGGGGATTCAAGGACCTATCATTATTCAGAACAAAGCGGTGGGTGCGTTGCTATTGGGAAGATCTTCTGCATCTATGTTGGGACTGTTTGTTTTACCAGGCGTTATTGACGCTGATTATACTGGTCAGATTATGGTAATGGCTTATACACCTTTTCCTCCCCTTCAAATCAACAAAGGACAAAGGATTGCTCAGCTAGTGCCACTTGAGCAAATGACGAAAGGAATACAACCCATAAGAAGTCAAGAGAGGAAAGAAAGTGCTTTTGGTTCCACAGGAGGACTTACTTTATTAACTTTAAATCTTGCTGAGAGACCCAAGAAAAAGGTAGAAGTGGAATTTAATGGACAAAAAAGGTCATTTTCAGGTCTGCTGGATACTGGAGCAGATTCCAGCATCATTACTCCTCACTGCTGGCCTCATCACTGGCCGCTGCAGCCAGCAGCCACTACAGTAACCGGAGTAGGAGGATTTACCCTGGCTAGCCGTTCACCCCCTCTTCAGGTTTATATCGATGGGAAACAGCTGACAGCTACCTTTTCAGTAGTGCAGTTACCACCTACTGTTCAATGCCTTATAGGTCGGGACATTATGGCTCAGCTAGGGGTGATTTTGACAAATGAACACCCTTTGGAATAAAAGCCATTGCTTGGTCTTTCCCAATTCCCATCACCTGGATTGTTGACACTCCAGTGTGGGTTAAGCAATGGCCTCTAAAAGGGGAAAGTCTACAACACGCACATCGGCTTGTTTCAGAACAGTTTCAGCAGGGACACTTGCGTTTATCTACCAGCCCTTGGAATACTCCAATTTTTGTAATCAAAAAGAAGTCAGGAAAATATAGGCTGCTCCATGATTTGCGTGCTGTTAATAATCAGATGGAACCCATGGGTTCATTACAACCTGGATTACCTAACCCTACCATGATCCCAATGGATTGGCCTTTGCTGATTATTGATTTAAAGGACTGTTTCTTTACTATCGCTCTTCACCCGCAGGATATGCGACGGTTTGCCTTCACATTACCTGCGATCAATAAAGAAGCACCTGATCAGAGGTTTGAATGGTCTGTACTCCCACAGGGAATGCGCAACAGCCCCACCTTGTGTCAACTTTATGTCAGTGCAGTTTTGCAACCTCTTAGAAAGAAATGGCCTAATACGGTGATATATCATTACATGGATGATGTATTGTTTGCTCAGCCGATGCTTTTCACACCACAGCAAGTCCAGGATATAAGAACTACACTGGCACGATACTCTCTAGTAATAGCTCCTGAGAAAATCCAGACAACTGCTCCCTGGAAATACCTGGGATGGTCTATAACAGAACAAACTGTCAAACCTCAAAAGCTGCAATTAAAAACGAAAATAACCACCTTAAATGATGCTCAAAAATTCTTGGGTGATTTACAATGGTTAAAACCAATGGTAGGAATACCCAATGAATTGCTTGATGAGCTGCGTCCACTATTGAAAGGAATTGATCCAACTCATCCCGTGTGTATTACTTCCAGGCAACAACGAGTCATTCAGCAAATTATGGACTGTATTATGCATGGACATGTTCATCGAAGGGATCCAGACTTACCCATAGACCTGACTATCTGGAAAGGCCCACAATATCTCTTGGGTGCACTTACACAAGACACACAAGAAGCGGGGAAAACAAGGATATTAGAGTGGATCTCCCCCCCTCTACAGCAAAGAAAAACTCTTCTTCAAACAATTGAAATGTTAGCGGATCTGATAAAGAAGGGCAGAGAAAGGATGTTGCAGGTGACTGGGGCAGAACCAACTGCCATCAAGATACCAATGAAAAAGGATACCTTAGAGTGGTATTTAACTAACTCAGAGGAACTGCAGGAAGCTCTCTTAGGTGCATGTTGCCCTATTGAAACATGTCAACTTCGACCAGCATTGATTCAATGGCTAGGGGACTGGGATTGGATAACTCGTCCAAAGCGAGAGAAGTCTCCTATTTCAGGTGCCATTACTGCATTTACGGATGCCGGCAAGAAGTCAAGAACTGCTGCAATAACCTGGCAAGAAAATGGAGTATGGAAACATCATATTCTGCAAGTAGAAGCAGTGGACAGCCTACAAACCATGGAACTGTTAGCAGTGGTATGGGCAATGTCACAACTAAAAGAACCTTTGAATGTTGTTACAGACTCTCTGTATGTAGCAGGAGTTGCAGCAAGAATTGAAGATGCTTCCATAAAAGAGGTTCAAAATCAAAGACTGTATGAACTGTTATTGCAGTTAAAGAGAGTTGCAAGATCCAGGGAAAATGCTTATGCCGTAATTCATATTAGAAGTCATAAATGGAAGGTTGGCTTAGGTGAAGGGAATGATAGGGCAGATAGATTAGTTACCATTACCCAAAGCACACCTTTCTCAGGTCACCAATTGGCTCGAGAGGCCCATTCAATGTTTCATCAGAATGCAAAAGGCTTAAGCAGAGAATTTAAGATAACATATTCAGAAGCAAAAGCTATTGTGAGGGCTTGCCCTACTTGTAGTCACCATAATGAGGGCAGTGGGTTAGGCCTAGGGGTAAACCCACGAGGCCTACAAACAAATGAAATATGGCAAATGGATGTTACACACATCCCTAGTTTTGGCAGACTAAAGTATGTACATGTGTCTGTTGATACTTACAGCAAATATATATGGGCAACAGCCCAGACAGGAGAAAAGGCTATACATGTAGAAAGACATCTGTACAGTTGTTTTGCAGTGATGGGTACACCAAAAAGGATTAAAACAGATAATGGCTCTGCATATACCAGTCAAAGGATAGGAAAATTCTTAAGAAATTGGGGTATTGAGCATGTGACAGGTATTCCAAATTCTCCAACAGGACAGGCCATCATTGAGAGGGCACATGGTACTTTAAAGAAGTACTTAGCCAAGCATGAGGAAGTAACTGACCCTCACGCCAGACTATTAAAAAGCTTATTTGTAATTAATCATTTATGTGTATTTGGAGATGTAGGGAAACCCCCAGCAGAATTACACTATAAGCCACCAGAAATTGGTGAACAGGAGAAAGAAGTATGGGTAAAATACCGAGATCCCAAGACAGGGATATGGAAAGATCCTGCTAAGGTCCTGTTCTGGGGAAGGGGATATCTTTGTGTTTCCACCCCTACAGGAGCGTTGTGGGTACCTGCAAAGTGGACTAAACCTGTTCTTGATGCAGCGATTGCTGGACCGACTCACAGAAGAGGACAAGAACCGTCTGGAGAAGAAGCTGCTCCTGATCCTGAGACCATTACTTCTTCAGCTGAAGGGACACTCGAAGGCGATCGACAGGGCCATAACTCACCGTTGCCGGACAACCAGGGAACTGATTGACATTATTGAATCATTATCATCCTTCCACATAAAAGGACCGGCAAAAGAGAACTGCCTTGAATGTAACAGCCCCTATTGTGCTGCTTGGGTTGCACTGTGTTGTGGGGGTTGTGATAAAACCTTTTGGGTGGATCAGTCGTTGCTTTTCCATTTATGGTGTACAACCTGTAATTATAGACATACCTGGGAACATAACTGGGAGCGGGCACTACGGAATCAGACAGGGCTAGACACTGCATCAGCTTTAAACCTTTATGAATCTCATGAGCAGAAAATCTTAGCCTATTATCGGTGGGAGGTACAGCATATTTTGAAAAGGGTTAAAGCTCAAAGTGCATCATATATAGCCTCTGTACGGTGTAGAAAACTGGTGCCTTTAACGCAACGTTCTGTTGTAGGTCCTGTAAGAGGAGATCCCAATCAGGCATTAGACAACTGCATTAGAAGGTTACAAAGGTGCGGCCTTCAGGTGTCGGGAACAGTAAGGTTAAAAACTGAGAAGAAAAAGAAGGCTAATTCAAAAGCAGAAAAATGAGGTTCACTTTTATTGTATTGTTTGGCATAGTCGTAGCTGAAGAATCAAAGGTGGCACATTTTAATCAACCTAGAAATAATGTATGGATAACACTTGCTAGACAAATTAATCAGTCATCGCTTTGTCTCAGTCTTGGAGGAGTTACTAACCCATTTCGAACATGTTTGGTAGGACTTCCAGTATGGTCTCCTCAAGAATTCTGCAGGTTTATTGATGACCGCGCTTTGTGCATGCACAATATGCTGAATATTAAATTGCCCACACGAAAAGGGTATACTGCTAGTCAGAGTGACGGCTACCGTCAATGCCTACTAATTCAATCACTTAATACTCCTTTGCATTCCCCACCTGAGGAGTTAGATCTTTTTGGAAGTGCAAATGCTAGTATGACCGGCACTTCCAACGGTGGGTGGTTCAGTTTTGATTACTCTAATTTTCAAAGGATGAAGCAGCATGGACAGACATGGGCTACTTTGGATTCTTCTCTAAACCCAGAAATAGTATCCAAACAGCTTTACGACCAGTGTAAGGGCTCTAGTATTATGACACCTAAGAAATTACCCACAGGGATATTTCTAATCTGTGGAGATAGAGCCTGGAATGGAATACCAGCCCAACCGCAGGGTGGACCTTGTTATTTAGGTAAATTATCACTATTCCACCCTAACATATCTGTACTGATGCAACTAACTCACAAGACTAGCAGGGAAAGGCGCAGCTTGCATAACTTAGATTGTAGTCAAGTAGGAGATCCACTTTTCTGGAGTAAATTTAAACAAGTGATGGTTTCAGCTCTCCTGCCATGGGGTGCTGCAAGCAAAGCGCTGACTCTAGCAAAACAGATAGGGTGTTGGGCTAAGGGTGAATTAAATAAGACATCACAGATATTAGATATGTTAACTGCGGATGTACAGAGTGTTGATCATGCTGTTTTACAGAATAGAGCTGCTATAGATTTTTTACTGCTAGCACAAGGCCATGGGTGTGAAGAGTTTGAGGGGATGTGTTGCATGAATTTGTCTGATCATTCTACATCTATTCATGCTAAGTTAAAAGAGCTACGGTTAGGGCTTAACAGCCTTAAGGAAGAAGAAGGATTAGGGATTGATGAATGGCTTAAAAGTTTAGGATTGGGACCATGGTTAAGAAACCTTGTGATATACGCTATAGGGATATTAGGTGTATTTTTATTGCTTCTACTTATCTTACCTTGCTTCTGTAACAGTATCCAAAAGATGGTTAGTAGAATGATAGAAAAGACCTGGCAAACTAACCTCTTTTCTCTCACAGAAAAAAACGGGGGAAATGTGGACAGATTAATTCAAGAATGGCTAAAAGAAAGAGGCCATGAGACATACAATTGGGAGAAAAGTAAGGGGATAAGTAAAGCAGTTTCTAACAGTTCTCAGCCTTCTGATTTCTATAAACAATTACTCTCTTTTGAAAACAATAAAGTTCTCAAGCACATCCTTATTTACAGCAAAGTTCTCAGGCAGCTTTCTCATAACAAGTGGGTATTCTATCTTTGGCTGTTTTGGGAACAGACATGGAAGTTTTGAGAACCATTCATATCAGGGTGAGAAAAGAAATCTTAGTATTGTAAACAGAAGGAGTGGTTAGAGCTTCTCTGTTAGCCTGTCATGTACTTGGATTACAGAATATGTATGAAGTTCGTTAACACTGTTATTTAAGGGGATTGATGGATCAATAAACCGAGTTCGATGCATTACCCGGGTGATCGTTTCTCCCCTCGTCTCCGACATTGGGTCACTGTTGGAATATTACAAACGGGGTCCGGCGGGTCAAAAATGTCTTGGCTGTAATAGCCCGTATTGTGCTGCTTGGGTGGCTTTGTTTTGTGGGGGTTTTGGTAAAACCTTTTGGTTAGAACAGTCATTGATCCATGAATTGTGGTGTAACAGGTGCTCATTTAACCATAATTTTAATGACTAGCAGAGAGAGCTGCAAGAACAAACAGGATGAGGAGTCGGTCCAGCTTGAGAGCATTTTAAAGCACCCGAGCAAAAGATCCTAATTTGTTATTGTTAAGAACTAAAGCATATCTTTGAAAGGGTTACAGCTCAGAGTAAGTTTCATATTGTCTCTGCGAAGTATAGACAATTAGTATAATTGTGAAAAACGCCAATCACTTGCTTTTGAAATTGTTAAAAGTTTAATAGTAATAAAATGGTTATAAAAATAGTAATACAATTTGAGTTATAGTAATTTGGACAATTTAAATCAGGACAATATGAGACAATAAAAGCAAAGAGTTACAGACATCCAGGTACTTTTTTCTGGGCATCACGAGCCCGAAAGGGGACACCTGTTAACAAAGGATTAACCCTTAAAAACAATAGCCTGTTGCATGTTCATACACTTCATACATGATGCATAAATTCCATTCAAACACAGGATTCTGTCTGGTCAGTGTCAACTTTTTCCTTCTAATCCTAACAGTGCCTTCAAAGCGGGAAGAAGTTAGTTTCTTCTGATAAGAAGGCTGTAAATTTCCTTTCTCGGAAAGATTTATGTGTCCTGTAGCTGCTATCTCACTGCAAGACTTTTCTGTTTCACAAAGCATCTTACATGGCATAGTTTCTATTCTAACAATTTTTATAACTTAAAACTATATTTAACACAGTACTTAAGAGAATTAATACAGCATTACTTCCTAACACAACACATGTGGTGTTCATTTTGGTATTTGCGAGGGGCCAATCATGAAATACATGCATTTTTCACAGTACCCATAACACAGCATTCCGTGGTAGGGCCAATTAGCAGTGATCCCGATAAAGAGCTGGATCAGTGCTTGAGTAGATTACAAGAGAAAACTACAACGATTAAGGACAGTAAAAGCTAAAAGGAGTAAGAGGAGAAAGAGGCGTGAAGAAAAATGAAGTTTAACTGTGTTGTATTGCTTAGTGTTGTAATAGCCAGCATAACAGAAATTACACGCTTTAATTAGTCAAGAGATAACATCTGGCTATCATTAGCAAAACAAACTAATCAATCATCGCTTTACTTTAGTTTAAGAAGAGTTACTAATCTTTTTTGAACTTGTCTTATAAGTTTACCTATTTGGTTCCCAGGGGAATATTGTAGTTTTGGGAACAGTGGCAGTTTATGTAAAAAGTTGTCTTTTTCGGCCCATTGCCAACAGCAAGGCGGCTGCAAACAGAACGGCTGCCAGCAGTGTGAGTTCATATTGTCCTTGAACACATCCCTGCGCTTTCCCCAGAGGAGTTAGATCTCTTTGGGAGTGCTAATGCCATCCTTACAAACAATCTGCAGGAGAGCTGGTTAAGCACTGACCCTTAAATGCCCAAGATTTAAATAAGAATAGAGTAAAATGGGGCTAACTTAGACTCAGCTCTGGAATGGCATACCAGCAAGACCACAGGGGGGGCCATGTATTTGAGAAAACTATCACTGTTCCATCTTAATGTATCTTTCCTAATGTAAGGGTGTAAAAACACAAGCAATAGTTAAATGTAGGGGAATTTAGGTTTTTGGACTAAGCTGCATCCGGTGGTAGTAGCAACTATTTTACCTGGAAGTGTGGCAGATAAGGCAAGAAACTTCACAAAACAGATAGGGTGCTGGGTTAAAGATGAACTGAATAAGAAATCACAGATTTTAGATATGCTTACTACAGACGTGTAAAATGCTTATCACGCAATGCTTTAGAATAGAGCTGCTATAGATTTTTACTTTTAGCGCAGGAGCATAGATGTAAATAATTTGAAGATATGTGTTGTATAACTTAAAAAGCTTACCTTAGAACCACGGTTAAAGAGCCTTGTAGTATATACAATATTTTAAGCATAGTTTTGATGCTTTTACTTATTTTGCTTTGTATTTTTAGCTGCATTTCAAAACATAGTCGCTTGATACGAAAAGATGTGGCAAACAAAGCTTCTTGCTCAAAAAAGAAACGGGGGAAAATGTGGACAGTTTTTTACTGAGACATAGTCGATGGGAAAAAGAGATGTGAGAAAGTACATCTGAGAAAGCAACAGCTGCCTAATTCAAGGACATGGTTTCTTTGAGCAAGAAGTTGTTTAAGAAAATATGTGATAACAGGAGGTAAAAAAGAAGCCACAAACATCTTGAAAAAGGTGGGACTGACTTTTTATAGCTGACCAATAGTGAGCCCTAGTTTTGCAATATGTATGAGCCTTATTACCGTGATTATAAAAGTGTTTCTGTTAATCAATAAATCCGAGAATTGTCGGTCATCAGCGGATGAGCAATGTCTCCCGTCTACCTCGTCATCAGACCAAACACTATTGTGTGAACAAAGTATTTTAGAGAAACAAAATTGTGATGCTACAATGTCACAATAAGCTGCTTGCTCATAAATAGGATACCTACCAAACCATGGATGAAAAAGCAGCTGTTAGAGTAGCTGAATATAAATACTGTAAACACAGGGGGCAAGTGAATAAAATCAAATTACATGCAGTAATTGCAGAAGCTGGATTGCAATGGGATCTCAACTGAAACATGAGGTCAGAAACTAGAGGATATATATTAATCACAGAAATTAGAAGGTATTGATTAAGAATAGGCACATAAATGATGGACATTGCTTAATATTTGCTGCATCCTTGGTTTCATGAGAAAGGAAAGGACTACGTGCAAAACAGCAAGAAAGAATGCAAGGATGCCTGATAAGGGGAAGGATGTTTATCAAGAACAGGATACAATATGCAAGGATACTGAGATAACAAGGCCCTTGAGCCCCTAAAACCAGATGAATATGGACTCCTGGATTGGTCAGTGGCCAAAAGATCAGTAAGCATGCACAAGGCAGCGGGGTCAGAAAGTCAACCCTGAGGAAGACAACTTTACTTCATCCCCTACAACCCCTGTGACAAGCAGCAGAGACAACTGTGCAGGCACAAAGGGCGGATAAGATCATTAGCATGCAAAAAAGAGAGGGAGGGGAGCCAAGAAATGATCTATTGTGAAACTTGATGCATATGTAGCATTCTAGGGGATAAAAGAAAACATGAGTGTACAGGGGGTACAAGTCTTTGTGGAGATATTCCCATGCGTTAGGCTGTATAAAAACATACCTATAGCAATGTGCTCCCTGTTGACAGAGTGACCAAATTATCTTTTGTCTCCTTAAAAGGAAAAGACCTCAGAAATTTCTCTCCTCAATTTGGTAAAAATACACCTCATAGGCCCTTTGGGACTTCACCTCAAACCTGGGGCTGACCAATTGTACAGAGGCCAAAAGGTCCCACCTAGGTAATTCACTGGAAAAATAAGAGAACAAAGGAAATAATTGCTTTTGTGGGGTGTTTTTAGCAGAAGCGAGAACGTCTTGCTCCTGGCTCGGGTTTTCTCTGTAAGAGCTTTGTTATTTTGCCTTTTATTAAACCTTTTTCTATTTCCAACACTACCTCAAAAGCCATCCTGCTAATTTTATGCCATTCGGGGTAGCTGGGCTATCTCAGGTGTGATAGTGTTATGAGTAAAAAAAAGGTTACCCATTTTTTTTTTTAAAGGTTGCACAGTGAACAGGTTGGACCAATTGCTGCCAGGGTGGAGTTTTAACTGTTTGTTACTGTAATCACCGGTCCTTTTCGTTAACTACCTCTTGTTGAGGGTTAAAAATTCCTCCTTTTGTCAGTACCACCCTGCCTGCTGCCAGGCGCATGACCCTTCTCTGACAGTGAAAGGAGGGGACATCGGAGGGCATGCAAATTACCTCGGAGCCAGCATGCCATGGGAAAGCCACCCCACCAAACTTACCAAAAGACCCCAAAACCAACGAACCAACACAGAATTAATAAGAGATCAAAGTGATGTCTGGACGTGAGGAACAAAGTCCAGAGCCTGCAGAGATGCTGAGACCCTTTTTTGCCCCTCACCCTAGCCAAGGAAGGACCTCGGCTAGAGGCAGGACCCCGGGGAGTCAAAGCGAAAGAGTGTTCAAGGGATTTTTCTCGAGTCTCTTGTGAGGAAGGAATCCCCAGCTCTGTCCACAGACCAGTGGACAAAGCTGCACTCTTCCTCCTCCTCTGAGTCACTCCTGGGAGCAGCGGTGGCATGAGCATGGACCCGTTGGTTCTCCCCCAAGAACTGATCACTTTTAATAAAGGCATTAAAAAGGAAAAAAGTCTCCTGCCCGTGTTTGTTTCAATAGGTTCTCGGAGAGTGCATAAGACCTGGCTTGAGGAGAAACCTATCACTTGGCACCTGAACTGGTGATTTCTCATATTGAGAGACATTGTTTGGGAATTTTTGACTGGCTCTCAATCAAAATAGGACATTTTTTCCTTGGTCTTGCGTTTTGGGGAGTGCAGGCCGCCGACTGGGTTTATGTGGCGCCAGAGAAAATAAACCCAGGTTACGGAGGATCTGAGGCCCTTAGAGGGGACCACACACATCAAAGCCTTATACTCCGGGACAGGCTGGAGAATGCGCTGCAAAGTCCTAAGTACCCCTTTGGAGGCGTTTACAGACCCGGGGAGTTCAGACCAAGGACGATAGCTGCTCTGAAAACCATCTTTTGGTGAGTAATAATATGGGGAACAAGCTATCTGTAGCTGAACAGGATCTTTATTTTTATTTGAACTATAAATTAGAAATTGAAGATGCAAAATTTGAGAAGAAACAGATTAAAAAACTCATCAGATGGATTTTCACATAATTTCCAACCCTAAACACGTCTGAGACTCTTACCCTAGAATTCTGGGATGCTGTGGGACTTAGATTATACAGTATGGAAAAAATAAGAAGTCCAGCCTAAAGCTGTATCAGATATTTAGAACAGTATTACAGTTTGTAACCTTGGAGAGTGAAAAGTAAACTAGAGAGCCACAGAACACCACAGAGCAGAGACAGAGCAGACCGCCGGCTGCAGCAGAAAGAAAGGAGGGGAGACAGAAATTCTGCGACCCCCAACCCTGTCCCTGACCCCACTCCCGAAGCACCCCGACCCCAGGAAGGCAGACGGGAGACGGCATGGCCAGTCTGTCCCTGTCAGGTCCCCCATCTCCTCTGCCTCTGAAAGAAGGGAAACAGACTCATCCTGGCCAGACCAGTCGGCAACCTACCTCTCCTAAACCACCTACCCTGACGAATTCCCCTCGGTTTCCTCTCAAAAGTAACCTCAGATAGACTAAATTGGTGAACTTTGGCAGTTCAATTGAACAAAGCCAAGCTGAATCCATGCTCTGTGAGGACAATAGCACACGTGGCCAGTGCCGTGTTTTGGAGCAGCAGAGGTCCGCCCTTCGTGGGCACGTTCCATCCTCAGACTCCCAGGATTCCCTTTCCCATTTGTCATTAAGCTCCTGCCCATCATATGCGAGACACTCCCCTTTTGTGGGCCAAACCCCGGTCTGTCTCACTGCCCCTACTTCCCGCCCACACCCTGGGATGGCATGCCCCCACTCTGCCTAGCCATAGGAACCAGATGTGACCTCCCAGAAGTGACCCACCCAAAATGGTAGAGCCCATGTGGCAAGAAACCCCAATTTCGAACAGGAGATATTCACACACAGCCCCCTCCCCTCCGGGGCAGTCTCCCCCAAAGCAAAGGACCAAGCATCAATGCAGTAGACAACAGATCAGGTCATCTCAGCAGTGGAGAAAGCAGGACTCACAATAGAGAAGGAAAAAATACAGACCCTCCCTGTAAATATTTAGGATACAGAATCACAGAACAAACAGTAACTCCACAACCACTCCAGCTAAAGAGAAATCCAAAAACACTGAATGAAGTATAGCAGCTGGTAGGGACTCTGAACTGACTTCATCCCCTCCTAGGCATCTCAAACCAGGGACCTAGCCCTTCTGTCTGATCTATTGAAGGGAGACACAGCTTTAAACTCACCACGAGAATTCAACAAAGAAGCCCAAAATGCTTTAGATAAAGTGATGCGAACCATCCAATCACACCAGGCTCATCGATATAACCCTAACTTGAATTTTTTGCTTGCAGTTTTAGGGGAGAGTCCACAGCTTCACAGTCTAATATTCCAGTGAGATCTAGAGAAGAAGGACCACCTGATAATCTGAGAATGAGTTTTCCTATCTCATCAGCTGGGTAAAACAATAACAGCTTGCCCTGAAATTATATCACAATTGATTATAAAGGCTAGATCACAAATGTTTTCCCTTTCAGGAAAGGATTTTGCAGAAATCTTTCTGCCTGTCACATCCATCTATTTGGAATGGTTAATTCAAAATTCAGAGGTTATGCAATTTGCCCTAGAAAATGTTGCAGGGAAAATATCAGTCAATTGTCCCAAAATAAGCTACTAAATTAATCTTTAAAATTAATTCATAAGCCCTTAAGAAGTCATGCACCCCTAGATGCAATCACATTTTTACAGACGGTTCAGGGAAGTCAAAAAAATCTGATTGCTTGGCAAAATCCAGAGACCAAAAAATGGGAATCAGATATTGAAGAAGTAGACGGTTCTTCACAAATAATAGAGTTAACGGCACTTGTGTGAGTCTTTTCAAAATTCACGTTTCCTTTTAATTTAGTAATGGATTAATTCTATGTTGCAGATGTAGTGGAGAGAGCAGAAGGGTCTCTGCTAAAAGAGGTTTCCAATGACCAGCTATACGGTTTGCTCAAGAAATTAATCTTCCTTCTTTCTATTTGACAGGAACCTTACTTCGTAATGCACATTCGTTCACATTGTGTGCTCCTAGCTTTCCTAGCAGAAGGCAATGCTATGGCTGATTTTTTAGCCATGTCAATACAGAATACACTTCCCAATGTTATCGAACAAGCCAGAATGAGCCATGCCTTCTATCATCAAAATGCACCTGCCTTAGTAAGAATGTTTAACATCTCTCAGAACTAGGCTAAAGCAATTGTTCGATCATGTCCAGATTGCCAAAAATTAACCATACCAGCAATAGCAAAAGGGGTTAATCCTCGAGGCTTAAATAGCCTGCAGATATGGCAAACTGACATAATTTGCACGGTTTAAACATATACACTTATGTATAGATATGTTCTCAGGAGCAATTTTCACTTCCACACATCAAAGAGAAAAGAGTAGAGATGTAATTAAACATTTCTTACAAGCATTTGCATCCCTAGGCATTCCTCAAGAAGTTAAAAAGGACAACAGACCAGCCTATGTTTCTATCAAACTGCAAGAGTTTTTCAAAACCTGGGGTATCAAACACACCACAGGTATTCCACATTCTTCCACAGGCCAATGTATTGTAGAAAGAGCACACAGGTCACTGAAAATGATCCTTGAAAGGCAAAAGGGAGGGACAGAAGTACTGTCTACCACAGAGAGGCTGAATAAAGCTTTGTATGTTTTTAATTTCTTAAATAATTCTTTTATGGAGCAGGTACCACTCATTTTCAGACATTTCAGCAATACCAGTCAAGCAAAGCTCAAGGAAAGGCCACCAGTCTTCCTCATGTATCCAGAGACAGGACAAAGTCCAGGACCCCATCCTCTTGTGACATGGGGGAGGGGCTTTACGTGTGTTTCTACAAATGCAGGTCTTCAATGGGTCCCTGCAAAAAATGTCAAACCACAGGTACAGCTGATCCAAGAGCAGCAGAAGACGCCAGAAGAAGAACACGCAAATAACTGAGCGACAGCTGACCATAATCAAACGTGAAGATATTTCTTAAACCAGATACTGTGTTTTCTAAGTTTGCACTAGTTAAAATTGTTTTTAAAATAGTTTTGCACTGAAAAAGGTTCTGTAAATTACTGCTGTTGTGTTAAAAACTTATTAACCTACCTTCGAATCATATGTTAAAAATGCTTTGAAGTTCTATATGTTCAAATCATATATAGCCAGAAACTTGAGGCTTGCCTGGGAAAACACTTCACCAAAGTTAAGATAGAAGAATAGTTTACAAGCAATAAAATTATAACCAAATTTAAAAATTATTAGCATAACTACAAATTGTCAACAAGGGTGAGACTTTTCAGATCATGTTCCTTTCTCCTCTTTCTTATATATATATAGAAAGAGTGAGATATAAGAATATGCCCCCTGTTGACAGAGTGACCAAATTATCTTTTGTCTCCTTAAAAGGAAAAGACCCCAGAAATTTCTCTCCTCAATTTGGTAAAAATACACCTCATAGGACCTTTGGGACTTCACCTCAAACCTGGGGCTGACCAATTGTACAGAGGCCAAAAGGTCCCACCTAGGTAATTCACTGGAAAAATAAGAGAACAAAGGAAATAATTGCTTTTGTGGGGTGTTTTTAGTAGGAGCAAGAACTTCTTGCCCCTGGCTCGGGTTTTCTCTGTAAGAGCTTTGTTATTTTGCCTTTTATTAAACCTTTTTCTGTTTCCAACACTACCTCAAAAGCCATCCTGCTAATTTTATGCCATTCGGGGTAGCTGGGCTATCACGGGTGTGATAGGTTCTCTGAGAGCTCATAAGACTTGGCTCGAGGAGAAAACCTATCATATACATACTTTAAAACTCATTTTGTCTTTGAGTTTTAGAGTCTCTCTCTGCATGTCACAACCAATGGGACAGAGACGTTTGGGACTCTACTGATCCAGATGATTCTGGGTCAGATAAGACCATTGACATTGGCCCTGTATTGTGTAGGAAAACAGAATATGATGCAAATGGACAACAGGTTATAAAACATTATATAGACGACTATACACAGCATAAGATTAATGGTATGCTTGATAGATTCAAACAAAAATCTGGAGAATCGTTATTAACATGGATGGTGCAACTCCACAACTTGGGAGCCACTGGTGTAGGTACAGACCCTGGACGCAGTAGGAAATTTTTGACTTTGAGCTTGGATTCTTTTATTCAAGAGGCATTTTGGGGAACACAGCTAGATACTAAACTGCTGTCAGTTGTAGCTGAGAAGTATAAAATAATAAATACCCAGTAGAAAGTGAGTGGCTGGGGGGGATAGACCTTGGTACACATTAAGAGATTGCATAAAGCATCTTGAGGAGGAATGAAAACAGTTGTTTTTATTGGAGATGCAGACACAATGCTACAAAATATTTTATCAGTACACATGAGAAATTGATAAATTAAGGTTGGTCCTCCTGCATATAAAAATGCCATAATGACCCTGTAAATTAATGAAACAGGAAATTCAATTGGAGATGTGATAAAAAATACAGCAGTTAGGGGATTTGGGAGAATGGGAGCCACGTGGATCTGGATGGAATTAATCAGACTCCCTGTCTGGAGGGGATAATAAAGTTTCAAAAAAAGAAATGTTTGCTGCATGTTGCAGTATGAGCTCATTTCCTGTTTTAGACTTCTCAGTCCCTTCCCAGGTGTGGCAATACCTTTTCCCTTCCCCTCCCCTTGCCTCGTGCTAATTGTTGTCAGTCAGTCTTAACTGCGTGGTGTGGTTGGCAGAAGTTCAAAAGATGCCCCTAAGCCCTGGGGTCATTGGTCTATGTGTCACTTGTCCCCTGAGACCCGCCCCCTCCCACCTGGTTGGTGCTCACCTGTCCCTTCCCTCCCCCTCCCCCTGGGCTTAAAAGGACACTCAGACCATGTGGTCGGGATTCTAATGGAGCTGTTACCATGAATCAGATGTCCATGACCTTGGAATAAAATTCTGGATATAACCCTCTGTCAGAATCCTCTCATTTTCTCTTCACCTCGCCTAAGGACTTTCACCAGAGGTAAAGCCTGAGTTCCTACAAGCCTGGACTTGTTCAGTTGCCTGTCTGCAACATCCAGCCAGCCAGAGGTATCTCTGTAGTGAAATACCACAGCTACCGCCTCTGGCCAAGCAGCAAGGGTCAGACGAGCCCAGGCACGTTCCACCTGGTAATATTGGGATCTTATTCCAATAGCTGCACTTCTGAAAGACGGAATGGTGCAAGAAAATATAGATGGAATTCCCACTGATGAAATATGGAGGTTTTACAAAGACTGTGGGCTGAATAAACTAAATAAGAAAGTACAGAGCTCCCAACTGAAAATTAGGGCCCCAAAAGATGCAAGTCAGCCATTGGCTTCACCTTTGGAACCTTGATGGGACATTCCATCTGCCCGTTGAAGGTCCCCCATGGGTGGGTCATTAGTTCTAGGGGGAAGGAGGATTGGGATCTGTACACTAACTTGCTGTACCCCTTACAGGAAGTGCAGGAAATAGAAGTATATCATAACCAAGATTCGGAAATAGGCCAAGCTCCAGTACAGGGATGGGCAAGAAAAGGATTGGCATTCCCATGTGGACCTTCAAATTTTTTGGAAAAACCAATCTACTCAAACAGTTAAAACCCTTGTGGATACTTGAGCAGAGGCCTCTCTAATTTATGGGAATTCAAAAAGATTTAAAGGCCAAACGGTTCTAATAAGTGAATTAGGAGGTAAACAAATTGAAGCTGTACAAACACAAAGTGAAATGAAAATAGGAAATTTACCATGTCAGAAATACTCAGTGATGACAGTTCCAGCCCCCGAGTATATAATTGGAATTGATATCTTAAAGGACTTAACTTTAGAATTACCAGACAGACAGTGTCAATTTGGCACCAAGCCATATATTAATATGAGACCTATTCTGGTAGAAAAGGTAAAAATACCTCCAGTAGAAATTCCCCAGCCACAAAATTAGTCTCTTTGAAGCAGTATTGCATTCCTGGAAGGCAGAAAGAAATAATGTTAGCAATTAAAGATTTGCTTGAGGCACGTGTCTTAAAACCCATCACCACATCTTGGAATAATCCTGCATGGCCTGTTAAGAAAAATGATGGGTCATGGTGAATGATTGTGGGTTTACACAAACTGGTTTTTGGTAGTGGGGGGCCACAGAGGTCGCTTCTGTGAGAAGCTGCTAGAAGCATCTACCATGTCTGGCAGAGCCAATCCCTGATGGCTCTGAAGATGGACATGCTGCTGGCCAAGGTTGGGCCAATTAGAGATGATGGTGTACTGGGGTGACTTTATGATGCTTGTATCCCCAGTTGTGTGTTCTGTTTAGGCTGGATATTATGTTCTGTGCCTTCAAGACTGGCTCTGAAAAGAGAAGCTTTGTTTTGTTTTGTTTTGTTACCAGCCTGCTCCCCCACAGCTGGCAGGACACAGAGATGAAGCAGTACATAGTGCAGCTTTTTCGGGTTTTTTTTTGTGTTGCTCTTGCTCTTGCTTCTGCTTTGCTCCTGCTTTGCTCTTGCTTTTTGCTTCTGCTCATTAGTTAGTTTAGCTAAGCTGACCGAATTTTTCCCTGGACTGTTTTTCCTTTCCCTTTTTTGGAACCACTTGAACCTGCTCCGGACTGGGACCTGGGAAACACGGAGAGTTTGCACCTTGTGGCTACAGCAGCCATTCCTAGCGCTGGAGGGACTGATAACAGAGCGACCACACCCAAGAGAGACTTTCTGAATTTGTCATCTTTTTCAGAGCAGTGAAAGAGTGTTGTCATCTGGTATTGTTCATTTTGTGTGCTGGGGGGTACTTTGCCTGTTAAATAAACAGTTTTTTTCCATTTGTCTCCAAGGAATCCTTCCCGAACTGGTTGGGGGGAGGGGCTGTGTGGGTTTGCTTTCTGGAGGGGCCCCCTTTGGAGGTTTTCTCTCAAATTTTGCCCTAAACCAGGACAACATCCCAATGTTACAATTCATCAGTTACATCAAGTACCAGCCACTTGTATAGATGTAGCTCATCAGTATCAACAACATATGATTCATTTTGACATTACTTTTCCTAAATTACCAAAGTGTAGCCAAAAATGAGCCTGGTATATAATACCTTGTTCGGAGGAGTAGGAGCTGAAGTAGGCTTTTTAAATTTCGTTGATATTGGGGCTATGAATAATAAATTGAGTTGTACTGGATATGATGTGGGGCAAAATTTTCAGTTGAAAGCTAAGTGAATACCTACCACATTCAAGACAAACACTATGATATGATACTGAATTTTTAAAGTTCAGTTGGACAGAATGAGAGCAGTTTCAAGCTCATCAAAATCTTACACAAAATCACAGAATCACAGAATGAATTAAGTTGGAAAAGACCTATGAGATCATTGAGTCCAACCTATGACCTAACACCACCTTGTTAACTAGACCATGAATTGGACTGAATGTACGTTGCAATCCTTATATGTTCTTATGCAGAGAAACAAGGCACAAAGTGATCTAATATCTAGTAATGAACTGCTTTGGTGATCAATATTTGAAACATATTCTAACACAACACGGGGTACAACTGACACCACAAACTGTAAAATGTACTGATTTATGCCGTACCAGACAAATAATTCATTATAACATTAGTAATGTCAAAATGATGTACAAATTTGTCGTAATGCTTGTAATCTTTGGAGAAGAATCTTTCGTGCCTGAATATTGGTTACCAAGTTTCACTGGAATGTATATTGACAAACAACAGAGAATTCATAATCTATATTTATGTAACATAGTGTGGAATGGTGTTCTTTGTGGACAGGTGTCATGGTTTGACACTGGCACAATGCCAGTGCCCCCATGAGAACATCCTCTCCCTGGTGTCTGCTGTGAGGTGATACCTGGAATAAGCAAAGCAGGCTCCTACTTAGGGGAAAGAAAAAAAACTTTATTAACTAAACTACAAAGAAAGGAAAAAACACACAAGGAAAATGAAAACTGCACAGAAACACTCCCCCTCTTCCTCTCCAGCAAATTCCTAATACATTTACATTTCTCAAATCACTAACTCTTGGTCCGGTACCACCCTTTGGATAATCAAATCCTTAGTTTATCAAGAGTAGAAAGAGTCCTTCCTTGTGCCGTGGACTTCTTGTCACACGTAGCACCGCCTGGAGATCCTTTGCCATTGTGACATCTTCCTTCCATGCCTGGTGTTCTCACCACCGGCATGGGCAAGGCTGCTTGAGGGTGGTCTTTTTAAGGATGCCTCGTCCCATTCCAAACAGAGCACAGTCTCATCTCTAGGACCTCTGTCCTCCCCATTTCTTTTACACCCCCTGGGGCCGAGGGGTCTCAACACTGAACTCTCCTGGCTCTGAGGCCTTGCTTCTTCTTGGAATGCAGTCTCTTTATCACAAGGAAACAGTCTATGGCTATACAAAAAAGAGTCCAGCAAAAATGCTTCTCCATCTTCTCCATTCCTCCAACATCTCTCACTTGCCAGACCCTATTACTGGCCCATTTCTTCCTTCATCCTCTACTCTTATCTCTCTTCTAGGAAGGGTTAATGTTCTGTAAAGTTTTCATTGTCCACAAAGGGTTAAAACTCGGGCTTTGACCGCCCGGAGACTCCCACAGCGGCCAGACACCTTCTCACTGCCCTCCCCCCCTTCTTCAGCTGTGCTGCCTGCTGCCAGCACATATTATCAAGTCTCAAGGTAACACAGTCTCAAGCACAGGCTGTACTCTCTCTCTGTCTCCAAAGGGGGAGAGGCTGTCCGATGGCTCCTGGGGTCTCTCTCTCTTCCACCCTTCCACCCTCAGGGGAGCCAGGCCTACCTCTCCCAGGCCGCATGGCTTTCCCCTCCCCCGCCCAACAACAGACACTGGGCGGGGAGGTCTGACCTGCTCCCTCACCGGAACTCAAAAGGACTGCCAGGGGAGAGAGCCCTGTTTTTAACTCAGAGTGTTCTCAGAGGCAGATCCAATGCTCCAGTGGCCAAACTAGGTGCCAATATTAAAATCTGAATACCTATTGGTAACCACAGCATAAACAGCATATCTCAGATGTCCCATTTCGGGTCAAACCACCACAACAGGGATCACAACTATATTAATCTTATTTACTAGAACATTCAATTAATAACTGCAAATGGGCAATATTACCTTCTTTCCAGATGTTTATTGAAATAGGACTGCAACAAATATGTAGTGTCATAAATGATGAACCAACTATGTAAATGTATAATTTAACTGCTCCTTTTTCAGGGTGTTTAGAAAATGTTACACATCTAATTTGGCAAAATTGGATATATGTATGTTGATCTGACATAAATCAGCAAGTAACTATGTATTGGCACTCCAAATATCTAAACATTTCCATAGGTGTATTGTTACACAAAACCTTGTTACAGGCCCCAGAACATATGCAAAAACATTTGTCAATATGAAATAAAACTGTAGCAGAATGTCAAATGAATACTGTAATAGTAGAAGACAAACTGCTATCTAGCCAAATTGAAACTGCCCATCATTTTGTTCCTGGATATTCACCCACCGCCATTAAGGCATTAGATGTATTGGTGCACCCTATCTTAATTGCCTTTATTATAATTGTACTAACAACAATGTTTAATTGCTTTATTTGGCATAAATTAGAATGGATTGATAGCACCTATATGCCATATTCATTAATTTGAAGTTCACACAGAGGTCAAAGGACCGAATTATGTGGTAGGCCCTATGAGGAGATTGAACCAAAGTTGACCTCTGTGTGAACTTTCAAACATATGTACCTGTCTTGGGGTGATTTTATGATGATACTTTATTCCCAAACTGTCTGCTTTATACCCAGAAAACAAGTGCTGTAGCTTTAAGATGGACCCGATGGGTGGGGCAGGGAACCTTGGACTCCTCCGTGGGCTCTGTTCAAGCTCTCGCTCTCCAGCTCTCCATGTGTTCCAAACAGTGTGGATCTGGACGCTACATTGTTCCTTTTGTTGGATTGGTTTGAGATTTTTTTTGCTAGCGTGAAGCAAAAAGGTTTTTCCTTTTCCCTAGCCTGGAGGCTGGACAGGGAATCCTCTAGGTGATTTGTTGTTTGTTTTTTAATTTGGGGGGTTTTTTTGTTTTGTTTTTTCCCCTTGAACTGTTTCAGCTCGGCCCTTTTTTTCCTTTTCTTTTTTCTTTTTTCTTTTTATTCAGCCTGTCTGGGGAGCTGGCAGGACCGCTTCGAACCCGTTACCTGGAAGGAGCTGAACTGACATGAGAAAGGACATTAAAATCCACCAACTTTGGCTGCTGCATGGAGAAGATCCACGCCAGAAATCCAACAGGTTCCCAGCTGCTGCGAACTCTTCTCCTCCCGTCCCCATTGAAAAAGAAGGGCAGTCGCCATCTTTGCCTCTTGGCCTCGTGGCAAGGTGGGGATGGGGTGTAAGGTTGAAATTATTTTTTCCTTTTCTTTTCGTTTTCTGTGCCTTGCGGGCACTGTGGGTTTTTGGGTTTTTTTTTTGTTTTGTTTTTTTGTTAATAAACAGTAATTTTTTTTCACTTTCATCCCCTGGTATCCATTTCTCTCACTGGCAGAAGAAAGGGGAGTTATTGAAGCCCTCTCTCTTTAGGGAAAAGCACTTATTTTAGAGCGTTTTTCCTCCTAGAATTTGTTTTGAAACTGAGACAGTACCTTTTCAAAACAACATATGCAATTTTAAGAAAACAGGGGCTTCGTGCTTGACATGCCGAGGTGCTTGGCCAGCGGACGGGTATGCCAGACCATAAAGTTCCAAAATAAACCTCCAGTCACATACCCTTATACAAGTAGCAATATAAAAGTGAAGCTTCACCTGTTATAAACAAAATTCTGCCAATTGTTTTTGGAGAAAAAGAGTTGCAAACCAGTCAAGCCACTTGTTGCTGCTACAGTTCTACCTGTTTGTTATGATAATCACAAGTCGTTGTCGTTAATGGTTCTTTTTTGTATCAGTAAAGGCCCTGGCTAGGGCTAAGTTAATGGCTCTTCTCCCGAAAGAGTGAAGGGAGGGGACCTCCCCAGACAGTGAGGAGAAGGGACGAGACGTAGGAGGGGGGCATGCAAAATAAGCTCAGGACCAGCATGCCATGAGAAGCTACTACTCCAAACTTACTGAAAAGACCCCCAAAACAACGAGCCAATATAGAGTTGGGAAATTGGAGTGATGTCTGGACATGAGGAACAGAGTGCTGAGCCTGCAGAGATGCTGAAAACCTTCATTGCCCCTCACCCTGAGCAAGAAAATCCTCTCAAACCGGGACCCGGAGAGAGAGAAGCTGCAGAATTTATCATTGGGGTCATGCCCAAGGCTCCCACGTGGATTGGACCCCCAGCTCTGCCCCTAGTGGACAAAGCTGCGCATATCCTCATTCTCCAAGTTATCCTGGGAGACCCGACGGAGACTGCAGACCCAACCCACTGCAGACCCGTCGGGCTTCCCAATCTAGAGCTGATCACTTTTAATAAAGGCATTGAAAGGAGCAAGTCTCCTCCCCTGTTTACCTCATCACCTATGAGCAGATGCGCTACGTAGGATTTCCCAATTAGCAGGAAGGTGGTTTTGGTCCTTTGCTGAAGTACTGACCATGATAATGGTAACCTAATTGGGTAACTGGTGATGTATCTTTTCTTAATGACTAGCTGTAGTCTGTAGTAATAATTTGATACATTGCCTTGTGTGGTGGTTTTACAGGAAATGGGATTTCTGGGATATGCTGTGGTTACCAATAGGTGTTCAGATTTTAATATTAGCACCTGGGGTCGCCACTGGGGACATTTGGATATGCCTCTGAGAACACAGATAGGGGTTAAAAACCAGAGCACTCGCGGGGGAAGTTCCTTTTAGGTTCCCGGGAGGGAGCAGGTCGGACCTTCCCCCGGTGTCTCCTGCTGGGCGGGGGAGGGGAAAAGCCACGCGGCCCGGGAGAGGTAGGCCTGACCCTGAGGGGTGGAAGGGTAGAAGAAAGAAGTACCAGGAAGCACCGAGCAGCCCGTCTGTCGTCCCCCCCCCCCCCCACCTTTGGAGACAGAGAGAGAGAGAGAGAGAGAGAGAGAGTGCAGCCTGTGCTTGAGACTGTGTTACCTTGAAACTTGATAATATGTGCCGGCAGCAGGCAGCACGGTTAAGGAGGAGAAGGGAGGGCGGTGCACTGAGAGAGATTCCAGGCGCTTGGAAGAAGTTTTAACCCCTTAAGTGAATAATGAAAACTCTGCAGAGCATTGACTTCTCCTGGAGAGGAGATGGAGCAGAGGGTGAAAAAGGAACTGAGTAAGTGAAATGGAGGTCTGAACAAGAAAGAGAGAGAAGAACCTTAGTGGGCAGAGATGATGGAGTAGCTTATGCTGGACTCTTTGGTGTAGCCATGGACAGAGCCATGTTTCCATGTGATACAGAGACTGCGTCCAGGGGGAGACCAGGCCTCAGAACCAGGAGGGTTCAGTGTGGATACCCTTTGGCCCCAGGGGGTGTAAAAGAAATGGGGGGGACAGAGGTCCCAAGAGAGAGAGACTGTGCCTTTTTGGAGTGGGAAGATGCATCCTTAAAAAGACAACCCTCGAAGTAGCTCTTTGGGTTCGTGTTACAGTGGTGAGAGCACTGAACATGAAAAGGAAGAGGTCACTATGGCCACCAGAAGGACTCCTCCTCTCCAGATGAACTGAGGATTTGATTATCTAAAGGGTGGTGCCAGACCGAGTGTTGATGATTTGGGAAATGTATTGTATTGGGAATTTGGTGGGGAGGAGGAGATGTATCTGTTCAGTTTTCATTTTCCTTGTGTGTTTTTTTTTCCCTTTCTTTGTAGTTTAGTCTTTTGTAGTTTAGTTAATAAAGTTTTTTTCTTTCTCCTAAGTAGGAGCCTGCTTTGCTTATTCCGTGTCTCACCTCACTGCAGACGCCAGGGAGAGGGTTTTCTCATGGGGGCACTGGCGTTGTGCCAGTGTCAAACCACGACACCTTTCTATGCTTATTTCTGTTATCTGCTTATTGTCTTTGGAGACCCTGGGGGGCAACCCCTGAGTTGGGGAGACACAAGAAGCTTCCCTCAAAAAGCTGTTAAGACCCCACTGGCTCCTTCCCCTGTTCCTATGTATGTTCCTATGTTCCTGAGCCACTCCCTCCCTATTCCCTGATTGGCCCTTATCTTTGTACTGTGAGGCAGTGAGGGTTTGAAAATGTTTAGTCTCTCCCTGTCTGTGGCAGTGGTGGTTTGAAGATGTTTAGTCTCTCTCTGAGGTTGTTTGCCCCCTGTATCACCATGGTAGTTAACAATTCCAGATTTTTCCCTGTCTATCTCAAAAAATCCTTCCCCTTTATCTAGAGAATTCTCTGTCAGTTATGATTTTTCCTTTTTGCCATTGGTCTGTGTCTTTCCTGCTTCAGGTTATGTTTACAGTTGCCACGCTAGCTAGCCAGACAGTCCCCTCCCCGGTTTCCACCCCCCCCTCCATAAAAGCTGCTGTTTTCCTCTTTTCCCGCTCTCTGCCACTACCCCCCCTTCGAGTCCCGCGGCTCCCGTGCCCCACCGGCGCTCGCCGCGGCGCAGTCCTTTGCAGCCGGCACCACTCTCCGTCGTGAGAGAGAAGAACACCTGTGTGGCATCAACTGCCGCGTTCCGGTGACGGGAAAGCCGCCGCCGCTCCCGTGCGCCCTCCCCCCAGCGCTCCCCCTGTGCCGCCCGCGCTGCCGCGGCTCCTGCCAAGAGAGAGATCGCTCATACGGTTGGCGCTGCCGGCACTGCCGCTGCCTGCGCGGTTCTTGCCACGGGAACAACTGCCACTGCCGGCGCTGCCGCTGCCCGCAAAGTTGTGTCACCTGCCTCACTTCGGCGCTGCTCATGCCACGGGAAAGAATAACCCCTGTGCCACGCCTTCGGTTCCAAGCGGCGCCACCCCGGCACTGCTCCTGTGTGGGAAAGAAACAAAGCAACTCGAAGAAGCAAGCAAAGAGTCCTTCCTTTTTCCTTTGCCCCAATCCTTCAGCATTGGGTCCACGTTTATCAGCCGCCTCTGGCAGTTTAGGGAACCCAGCCAGTGGCCGAACCACAATCCTGCCTGCCAGCCTGCCTGCCAGCGGCAGAGGTAGGGCGTGGCCCCTCCTGGCGCGCATGTTGATCACCTCCTGCGATCAGGGGGCAACATCAGAACTGCCCGGAGACCAGGGTCACCCCCAGCCCTGGGAGAGAGAGAAACCTGGACCCTTCACAAGTGTGTGCCTTGGGACTCTGAACATCTCACCGCGCAGCTGAATTAAACATCTGTGGATATTATGCAAAGGCCCTTTCTGCTTCCTTACCCTGGACTTTACTAGCAGCAATACAGGCTGCAACAAATCGCACCCGAACAGGGGCCTCTTCTGGAAAACATCTGCACAAGACCACCCTGAGAATTTGAGTTTTTTTACCCCAGTGTGGTGAGTTTGAAATTTTTGTTCTTTCCTCCTTTTACTCTCGAGTGTTGGGAAGAGACTGGGTTAAGATGGAAACAACACTCACCTACACACAACAAGAAGTTTACCTCCACCTTAAAAAGTCTTTTCTTCAAGAAAATTTTTGTTTTTCAGAGGGGGAGTTGAAGGGTTTTTTACACTGGTTATTCAAGCATTTCCCTTATATTTCACGAAACTCAGTCCTAACCGATGAATTTTTGGAAGTACTTTGGGAAAAGTTAAAAACTAAGACAGAATTCCGTCCTTTATTTAATATGATGATGAAATGCATTCTGAATCTTGAGGATGGTGAACCCCAGCTGAAAACCCCTCCTCCATGTTCCCCTCTTTGTGCCTCTGCACCTCCTCCCCTGTCGCAAGGAAAGACTCCTACAGGTTCTCCCATTCTTACTCCTGCTGCCCAAGTTGGCTCTCACTGCATGGCCGTGGCTGCATGGTCACATTCACGTGCTCAAGATGGTGGAGACTGCATGGCAGGGGCCACGGGGTCCCTCTTTCTGCCCTCTGGTCCTCACACCTCATCCCACAGTTCCCAGTGTCCCGGTCCCATGAGTGAAGGTGATGGGGTATGAGGAGCTGCCCCTGACTGGCAATATACAGCTGTACCAGTTTCTTACAACCAAAGGGAAAGAAAACCCACATGCGCTTGCAATGCTGGAAAGGACAGTAAACAAAAGAATGGACGTGTTTACCTCGGTTGCTATAGCATCGTGAGACAAGGTGCAGGTGGCAAGAACTGTCCTCCCTCGCACCAAACTGCTGCCCCTGCAGAAAACCCACGGCTGCCCCACTGCCGCTCTGCATGGCCAGAGCAAGCCGGCCGATACTGAAACAGAAATTTTAGAAGTTCACTTGAATTAACAAAATTAATTAACCTTTTACTTAAGAAACCTCTGCCATAGTACAAAGGGCATAGGAGACACAAATTTCTGAAGCTTCTTGCATAAAGAACAATACCAGAGGAGACCAAGGGACACAAAGAACCCAGATAAAGGGGCTCCTCTGGCTCCAAGGTAGTCAGGACTGACAGACAGACTCAGATAAGCACCAAAAGACCTAAAGCACACATGCAAAGGAGAACAGTTCAAAAGTTCAATAATGAGGAAGACCACAACCTTCAGCCTCAGAGACCACCAAAAGACCCCCGTGCGACCACCACAGCGAACCACGCATGCCCAGAAGGGCATGGACCTATTTAGCATACGAAGCGAAGACAGGCGGGGCCAGGGGTTGAATATGCATGAAAAAGTTGTGTAATGTACTGCATATGGAACACCTTTGTGAATAAAATGTGGGTCAGATTGCAGCTCAGGGCACAAGTTTTCACGAGAGCTATCTCGCTTGTGCCGGGCGCCGACATACATACCCACTTCATAACTACACCAGGTTATGGAGTCTATTTATTCCGCGTATCGGTTCAATACACACTGCTGAGTTCGGGTCGCGGCAGCCTGGTGCACCGGGGCCAAGGGCAGGTGGGCGAGGCCGGCGGGCCTGGGGTGCCGCTGTTGCCAGGTGGTGGATGGCTCAAAGCTGCAGTCCTGGCAGCAAAACCGTCGCCCCCCGCCCACCGCTGCTGTAATAGAAGCCCCACGCCAGGAGTGCGTGCGGGCACCACCCGAGACAGACCCCCGATAAGGAGAAGGGGTCGATCCTCAGCTCGGCTGCCAGCACCGGGAGCAAGACGAACTTTGCACAGCAGCGCACCAGCGCCAGCAACACGTCCAGCACCACCAACACAAACACAAACCCACTGCCAAAGGTAAAAAAGTCCTTGCCATGAACGTTTTGGGGACAGTGAAATAGTTCAATGTAAAAAACAGATGCATTTTCATAACCCGGAATGATAACAAAGAAGATGTGTTTGTTCATCAGACTGCTATAAAAAAGAATAACCCCAAGAAACACCTCCACAGTCTAGGAGATGGAGAAATTGTGGAATTTAGTATAATACAAGGAAGAAAAGGCCCCCAAGTAGCTGATGGGACATGACCTGGTGGAGTTCAGGTGCAAGGTAGTAAACATGCACCAAACTGCAAACCTGTGAAATATTATCCACTTCATAGAAGTCCTACACACACCTACCAAGGAAATAGAACCCAAAAAACAACCATCAGGCCCCAGTAACAGCCTAAAAACCAAAAGGGCACAGAACAAGCTGTCCTGCACCTTAAAGTCCACCTCCATAATGACTGAACCTTCCAATCGGTTAAGTCCCACTTCTTCTAATACCCTTCCTCAATTCCTGTGGCTGTCCTACCTCCCTCCCACTTTCCCCTTTTCCTTTCCATTGTCCTATTACCCTTTTGTTATGTTCCCACAAATTCCTACCTCCCTTTCCACCCTTCCATGGCCTTCCTTCACTAATCCCTTTTCCCAGAGTTCCTTCCCAATATCAGAGGGAGGGTGATTGGGAGAGAAAGAAAGGAAAGTTTCTCTAAAGTAATAATCTTCATATTAAAAGTTAATGATTTCTATTTGGAGTTTCCAACAGGTACACCACCACCTACACTACCTTGTACAGAGTCTATCACAGCCGACCACTTGACCACAGGTGACAGAGAACCAGTCCCTGCTGAAGGAACCTTCTCCTGACTCAGTTTCCTGATAAACCGTACTAAGAAAACCCCACATCCGTCCTGCCAGCTCTCATTTTGGACATTGGGGACTGAGAATTGTTTGCATTTTGAAAATTGTCTTATGGGTGCTTTTGATTGTTTTTGTCATTTTGTGTTGATTCAGTTGATCCTTCAGAAAAGCTTTCTTAATACTGTCAAAACAGGGAGTTCTGGAGACCCTGGGGGAAAACCCCTGAGTTGAGGAGACACAAGAAGCTTCCCTCAAAAAGCTGTTAAGACCCCACTGGCTCCTTCCCCTGTTTCTATGTATGTTCCTATGTTCCTGAGCCACTCCCTCCCTATTCCCTGATTGGCCCTTATCTTTGGCCCAGAGACCAGGCCCTTCCCCTCCCCAGCCCCTTGGTAGAGAGAAACCTGGACTCTCCACAAGTGTATGCCTTGGGACTCTGAACATCTCACCGCGCAGCTGAATTAAACATCTGTGGATATTATGCAAAGGCCCATTTTCCTTCCTTACTCAGGACTTTACTAGCAGCAATTCAGGCTGCAACAATTATCCATGTAGCTTATTTCTGTTATTTGCTTTATCATTCATGTTATAAATAAGCCTATCTCTAAATAAGTAGTTGTTTTGTTCTGATCCCTTTGCTATCCACATTAATAAGCAAGAGGGCAGTAGTGTCTTTGTGGTTTGCCAGAGTGTGCAGTTGGCTAGCACCGGGTACCACATGGTGAGCAATCGCATGTGAATTGTTTGCCTATCTTATACACTCTGTTATTAATATTGTTGCTGTTACTGATTGTTTTCTTATTTCATTGCTGGGTTTTGGTAAATTGGTCTTGTCTCAACCTGTGATCTTTACCTTTTTGTGCCTCGAATTCTAGTGTCCAGGCTGTTGCAGGGGAAGGGTGGGGGGGTGAGGAGGGAGGGTGTGCAAGTGGGACCATGGTATGAGGTCTTTCAGTGGGAGTACTAAACTAGCCAATACAATTCCTAAACCACAACAGCCTTAATTGGTGTGCACAGCACGAAGGCTTGACATAAAAACAAACCTGCCCAGAGCGGGTTGGAAACAAATTTGATCTAGCATTTGCTGTACTGGTACGGAGTCACTGGTCACAATATTGCTTTGTCTGTTAACGTGGGTGTTGTACCTAACCCTGTATATATTCCAGTATGTGCTCCTCATGATGATCTTTTTCAGAGCAGGGAGAAGGATCAGCATAGCTTTGTTGCTGTACTGTGGGATATCAGTTTATGACAGGATAACATCAAGAGCAATGAGGGTCATTTGAGATGTGTATTCAATGCTGCTCTCCTGTCCTTACCTCAGACGCTACCTCTGGGAATTCATTAATAATTGTACCCAGTCTCGGAGTGGAAGAGGAGAGAATGACATTCCGCACCTTTTCACGCCCTTTTCTGTGACAGTGGTCACAGGGGTTTGTAGAGGATGGAAGAGACAGGGATCTTGATTCCATGATAAGAAGGCTTGATTTATTATATTATGATATATATATATAACATTATAACTATACTACATAGAAATAGAAGGGAAGAGGCTTCTTCAGAAGCTGGCTATACTAAGAATAGAAAAGAAAGAATAATAACAAAGATCTGTCTCTTGGCAGAAAGCAAGAGCAGCCCTGCCGTGAGTGGTCAGTAGATCCAAACATCTACAGGGGACCAATCACGGATCCACCTGTTGCATTCCACAGCAGCAGATAATAATTGTTTACATTTGTTACTGAGCTTCTCAGCTCTAGCAGGAAAAATCCTAAGAAAGGATTTTTCACAAAGGTGTCTACGACATGTCACCTTTCTTTATTTAGTTAAATTAAAAAGAAAAAATGCTGGTGTGAAATGCACAGGGAATTTCTTCACCTGTAGAATATACAATTCTATCATATCACTAAAACAATCTTACAATATAAGAAAATGCAAAAAAACAATGCAAAGACAATTCAAGTCCAAGGAGTTGAGTTTCAGGAAAAGTCCATGGACTGAAGATGTTCCTCTTTGACATATCTGGAAGTCCTTTTTGTCCTGAAACAAGCTTCTTGCCGAAAAGTCCATGAATAGTTATCAAACAATTTCAAACAATTTAGACAACTACTAGAGTGTCCTGCCACAGCCATTAACTTGGGCTGAAGCTAATTTTTGGCCCTTCAATCCTTTTGAGCTGCTGCCAGCTGTTTCAACCCTTTATATTTAATTTAATTTTTTGTTTTTAATGGAAAGAGCAGCAGCAGCGGCCAGAGAAAGGCCCTGGGGGGCCCTGGCCCAATTGGAAGGATCAGGAACCCCAGACCTGGTCCACAGAAAGGTGGCCCAGGACCAGAAGGGGGGAGCAAAACCCCCAAAACCAACAGGAGGCCGGGAGGTGGACCTGGGCCAAGAAGCCAAGTCAGGCAGCCCAGGCCCAGGCCCCGAGGCAGGTTCTGCCTCGCCACAGCCTGGCACCACACTGCCAATGGAATGGCAGAATGGGTGACCAAACACCTCCTCCCCCCAAAATCACCGAGCCATGCCGGCAGTGGGGAGACAGAAGCTGTCCCAAGAATGCTCATCTCGGGTCTAGGAATGTTTGTTCCCCACAGCAAACGAGCAATGGTCGCTTCCGGCTGTGCCCTCTGCCTCCAAGCATCACCTCCACCCCCTCCGGGCTGGGGAGCAAAGGCAGGCTTTTTGGAATACACCTGCCCCTCGCCGCTGGGCCGGACGAGGGGCGGCAGAGATGGCAATCTGCAAGGGGCAACCCCTGAAAAAACACCCCCCACCCCGCAGAGAATGCTGACTTTGAAAACCGTCAGCCAGGCTGCCCCCGCCCCCAGCTGTCGGGCCATGCCTCCTCCACGGAAAGAGAGGCCGACGCCCTGTTCCCCTGTACCAGCTTCCCCCACAGGGGCAGCTCTGGGACAGCCCGAAGAACTCGGTGGGGAAATCATGCTGGGTGCAGGAGCTGCCGCCGCAGACATCCCGGGACGGTCTGAGTTCGAACAAGCCGCCAGTTCCAGGGCAGCTGGGGCGGCCGGTGGGGATGGCGGGGGTGAGTGGGAACACGCCACTGTTGGGTCGCTCGGAAGCGGCAGCGGCAGCAGCGGCGGCGGCAGCAGCAGATGGCTCTGCTCAGCTGCAGGTCTGTCGCCTAGCAACCCTAGCGCGGCTGCGGACAGCGGCGCCCAGGGAGGCAGCCCCCCCGGCCCGGCAGGCGGGGCTCGCCGCTGTGCCCTCGGCGCTGGCTGCTGCAGCGTGTTTTTGAGCTCGCAAGCGGGGCCGCCGCGCCCACAGGCTCTGCCCGAGGGACGGCTGTGGGAGGGGCCGGGCGGGGAAGCACCCGCGGTGCGGGTTAGGGCGGCCCCGCAATGTTGGGAGGCGAGGCCCTGTGCACCAGCGCCGCCCGCAGCTCTGGCCGGGGTGGGGTCCACGGGGCTGGCCGTGGCGGCACCACCCACTCTTCATCCCCCGGAGAGAGGGAAGAGGGGGGGAAAGACGGCTCCATCTGAGCATGCTCCAAAAACGCAGAGAAAAAAACTTCCTCGGCTCCCGCTTGTGTTCAGGGAGGCTGGGAAGCAGCAGTTCGTCCCCCTCCAAAGGGTCTCCTCCCGCTGGTGTCGGGGGAAACGGAGTGAGGCCGTTGCACTTAACAACCCAGGGAAAAACAGCTGCTCTCTGTTCCAAAACCGGGAAAAGTGCTTTAAATGTTAAATAAATTTGAGGATATTCCAAGCCTCGATCCAAAGCAAATTGGAAAATGGAGTCCATGCACTCCCATACGAAGACGTCCAGGGCATATAGCACATTTGTAAAAAAACCAAAAAGCTTTGCCCATCGAAAGAAGTCATATAAATGTCTTTCTGACAGAAAATTCCAAGAATTCCATCCTCTTCACCCCATTTTTGCCAGAGGGCAATAAGTTTCTCCTCTGAAGGGGAGAATGGAACCTCTGCCTCTAAGGGAGGGGTCCTCCAGAGTAGCAGCCACAAACTATGAATGGCCTCATCCTCAGGAGAGGAAAAGCTAACAGTACCTGGAGACAGTGTCCAGCACTCTCCGACCAGCTGCATGGTGCTGCTAGGCTTTCCAAACATCTTCCTGGAGGCTTTTCAGAAGGTTCTCTCGTGGTCAGCCTTGGCTGTGAACTCTGTCCCAAATCAGGATCTTCAGTTCTTCAGCTCCTGGCTAGAATCCACTTCTGTGATGAGTGTCCTCTCAGTCGAGGGTCACCAGCTGTGACGGTGGTCACAGGGGTTTGTAGAGGATGGAAGAGACAGGGATCTTGATTCCATGATCAGAAGGCTTGATTTATTATATTATGATATATATATAACGTTATAACTATACTACATAGAAATAGAAGGGAAGAGGCTTCTTCAGAAGCTGGCTATACTAAGAATAGAAAAGAAAGAATAATAACAAAGATCTGTCTCTTGGCAGAAAGCAAGAGCAGCCCTGCCGTGAGTGGTCAGTAGATCCAAACATCTACAGGGGACCAATCACGGATCCACCTGTTGCATTCCACAGCAGCAGATAACCATTGTTTACATTTGCTGCTGAAACCGCTCAGCTCCAGCAGGAAAAATCCTAAGAAAGGATTTTTCACAAAAGGTGTCTGCGACACTTTTCCTCCTTCAGGCCTGTTACAAGAGCTTTTGAGAATTTAGAATTTCCCTTGGACGTTAAGGAAAGCATGTTCTTATTGCTAAGTCTTCGAGGTCTCCTCAGTGCAGTTCATACCATGTTTAGAGTCAAGAAAGAGATTTTTAGGAAGGTCATTCAGAGATCTGCCCCAAGGGGGAATAGTCATGAGTGGCATGGAATGTGGGAGAAAATGGGCCTGTTTCTGGACAAATTATCTCCTCCAATGTTTTGGGAGTTCACCTCTGAACAACTACAGGACTCTGATAAAATGACAGAATATTTGCAAGGAGAAAGCTGTGGCAACTCCAGAGAAAAACAAATTGCAGTGTGCTGGGCCCTGGCTACTTGTCATGGTTTTTCATGGGGGACATTTAGGGAAGTGATGCAAAGCTTCCAGCCACTGGAAAGCTGCACACACCTCTGTGAAAAACATATGTTAAAGATGAAAGAAACCCGGGAACTTCCTCTTGCCCTTCTGGCTGGCAGAGAGGTAACACGGCTGGGCAGCCCCTGCCATGGGACCAGGCCCCCTTTCCCGGGGCGCCCGCCAGCCCCCTCCCCACACCTTGGCGGCCAGGCAGGGGAGGGGAGGCCGCAGAGCCGGGCCGGGCCATGGCTGAAATTGCTAATATCTGTCTGCTTGCTACAGCCCTGCCACTCAGCCTGGGGGCCAGCTGGGCCCACTGGGCCCCAGGGGCAGCCCCGGGCCGGGGCCTGCTCCCAAATCCCACCACCATGGAGATTTGCCTGCAACCACTGGGCAGGGGGAAGGAGAAGCCACCCCCCTCCTTCGCCCCCGGTGTGCTGCTGCTGAATTCTGGCCTGGTTGATTAGACCCGAGCCATCCCCCCCAGCCGCAGTTCCGCTGTCTGTAGCACCCAGCCCGACCGGAGTCAGGTGACCATTTGCAGGCTCCAGGCAAGATAGTAACTCTTTCAGTGCTTCAATACTCCCTCGAGTGAGAGAAAGGAACAAGATGCAAGTATGTAAAGGGGAAACATGAAGACATCAAGGTCTTAAGAAGAAGTCAAGTCCCAGATAGGAGGGATGAGGAGATGCCTTGATCTTGGGGCTGAAATACTCTGGTAAAGCTATGGAGAAAGACTCTTTTTCCCTGTAACACATGAAAGCCATGGGGAGATGAAGGGTTCGATTTGATTTCGAACAAAGGCCTCCATGCCAAAGTAAGCAGATGTTAAAGTAGCTGTGATTTTATGAGAAGTTTGAACAGAGGAGAGAAGAGTGTTCCTGTGCCCCCAGGAAGAGAAGACCTCTGTTCCCAGAGATGAAGATGATTTTAGAGTTAGATAATTAGAACTTTTGCCTTTGAACAGCTCATCTTTAGAACAATACCCCATAAGGTGACATGGCCCATAAACACAGCTGTGGGAAAAGCTTGTGGAAAATGGGAGGGACTTCACGATTGCAGATTTCCCCGGGCGGCTGCTAGTCGTGACAAAATTGAGAGCCACGACAGAACTGCTTTTTTCTTGTGGGGAAATCTCCATAACATTAACAAGAGGGACTTCTCTCCTTAAGTGAACTGAAAAAAGACTATTTTAGAGGTGGTAAACTGTCTAGGAATTTTAGGTTTTGTTTCTTTACATTGTCAGTGGAAAAGAAAAGGTTGTGGGGGGGGAGGAGAAGTGTTCTGAAGGGTTTGTTTTGATTCTTGCTACTTTTTTTTTTTTTAGTTACTATTAATAAAACTTTCTTTATACCCTTTTAAAGTTTTGAGCCTGCTTTGCCTTTCTCCTAATCCTATCTCACAGCACTAAGTGAGTGCACAGGTGATTGGCCAGCACTGAACCCATCACACTAGGTGGTGCATTGGCTGGGAAATCTAAAAATTAGTGAAATCTAATTGGCGAGCCAAAACCACTACACTATTATTTATCAAACACTGCTTGTCACTAGACAGCATCCTCAGGGGGAGGAGGAGGGAAGCAGACCAACAGGCACCATGGCCACTCAAACTGCAGCTGAGCCAGAGGAATAACCTGTGCCGGTAGCAGTCGCCCCTATCCAGAAGAAAAAATCCAAGACAAAATCAGTTCACTTAGTAAGGGATGAAGACGAGTAAGCAGGGCCCTGACAACAGGAGGAAGAGGCAGAATCAAGGATAATCACCCGACCCTGGGTGAGCTATGAGACATGCAAAAAATTTCTGCCACCAATTGGGTGAGCCCTTGGAAACCTGCCTGCTCTGATGCTGGGATAGAGCAGCCCAGAGTTGAAAACTAGATGGTAGTGAAGCCAAGCAGTTGGAACCCCTGTCTGGGGATGTGGGCATTGACAAGGGCATTGGGAAGAAGACAGAAACTCTCAGCCTCTGGAGGTGACTCCTGTCAAGCATGAGGGAAAGGTATTTTCTCAAGGATGATCTATGAGTGCACCAAGGCAAGTAGAACACCATGGAGAAAGGTATCTAGTACCTGAGAGAATTTGCTGTGCTGGAGGTACTCTATAGGGATTCAAATAACAAGCAATCCCCTCTAGATTCAGATGAGGTCCACTGTACACAGTCCATGTGGTAGAAGTTTCTACAGACCATGCCATTGTCATGTGCCAACTCATTGGCAGTGATGTCATGAACAAACAGTGGATATTTTGGTTGCCCAACTCTGGCAATATGAAGGAAGTCTGTCTTCCCCCATACAGGCCTGCATCTTGGCTGTAGAAACACTAAGGACCACCAGCAATTTAAAGAGGAAATATCCCATGCCCTGCCAGTACAGACAAGAATCTCTGCTATTAGGAACAAGCACCACCCTGTTTAAGAGAGAGAACACACCTGGAGGTATTCTGTGATTTTACGTTCATGATCACAGAGAGGAAATGCAGAAGTGGGATGGAAAACCCACGTCTGCCCTAGGACCATGGATACACGAGTTGAAAGGAAGAACAACCACCACAGGAATTTCTTCAATAATAAATGCTGCTCCAGTTTCCGGTGGGCAACTCTTCACACAGAATAGAAGAGATTATGTTATTTCTGATCCTCTTGAAGGAACCTCAAGTTGATCATAATTACAAGAAGTGAGCAATGAGTACCATGACCAGTACTAATTTGAGAGACAGTTCAAATTGGAGAGACATGGATTTGATGGACGGACCACTCAGTGGATAAAGAATTGGCTGGATGGCCACATGCAAAGTGTTGTGGTCAACAGCTCATTGTCCAGGTGGAGACCAGTGACTAGTGATGTCCCTCAGGGGTCAGTACTGGGGCCAATACTGTTCAACATCTTTGCTGGCAACATGGAGAGTGGGACTGAGTGCAGCCTCAGCAAATTTGCTGTGTGGTGCCATTTACATGCTGGAGGGAAGGGATGCCATCTAGAGGGACCGTGACAGGCTTGAGAGGTGGGCCGATGCAAACCTCATGAAGTTCAACAAAGTCAAGTGCAAGGTCCTACACCTGGTCGCAGCAATCCCAGACACCCCAACAGGTTGGGGGAAAAAGTGATTGAGAGCAGCCATGCAGAGAAAGACTTGGAGGTGATGGTTGAATTAAAATTCAACATGAGGCAGCAGTAAGTGCTCGCAGCCAAGAAAGACAACTGTATCTTGCTGCATCAAAAGGAGCGTTGGTAGCAGGTCTGAGGTGAATCTCAGCTCTGGTGAGATGCCATCTGTAGTACTGCATACAGTTCTGGTGTCCTCAACATAAGAAAGACATGGAACTGTTGGAGCAAGTCCAGAGGAGGGCCATGAAATTGATGACTGGAGTACCTCCCCTACAAAAACAGATGGGGGCCTGAGAAAGTAGGAGCTATTCAGCCTGGAGAAGAGAAGGTTGCATGCAGACCTCATAGCAACCTTCCAGTATCTAAAGGGGACCTACAGGGAAGCTGGAGGACTCTTCATCAGGGACTGTAATGATAGGATGAGGAGTAATGGGTACAAATTGAAAGAGAAATTTAGGTTAGACATAAGAAAGAAATTCTTTACTGTAACGGTGGCAAGGCATTGGAACAGGTTGCCCAAAGAAGCTGTGGTTGCCCTATCCCTGGCAGTGTTCAAGGCTGGGTTGGATCAGGCCTTGAGCAATGTGGTCTAGAGTGCAGTGTCCCTGCCTATGGCAGGGAGGTTAGGACTAGATGATCTTTGAAGTCCATTCAAAACTCTTAACATTCTATGATTCTATGATTAAAGGGGCCCTGCCATCAGCCAGGTGGAGGAAAGGGACGATCAAATCTATTGCACTGTGTGGATCCCATGGCCTGGCACATCAGACCCACAAGAGTATAAGACTTTAGTTGACACTGGCGCACAATGTATCCTGATGTCATCAAGATACGTAGAAGCAGAATCCATCTCTATTTCTGGGGGATGGGGGATCCCAACAGCTGACTGTACTGGAAAATGAAGTGAGCCTGACAGGGAATGAATGGCAAAAACAACCCAGAGGTCCTGTGCATCCTTGGCATAGATTACCTCAGGAGAGGGTATTTCAAGGGCCCAAAAGGGCATCTGTTGGGCTTTTGGGATAACTGCTGTGGTGTAGCAGGGCATCTCACTCCTCCACAAGAGCTTATCTGTTTTTTGTTAATTGGTCAAATAACTCAAGCAGGACAAGAACTCTTGTAGTGAGTTATTTTGGTGCCATGGGGTTAACATCAATCTAGCATTTCCCAACTGTCAATACACATCTTACTGTTGAAGTGAGATCTGGAAGATAAGCTGGATTTCTGACCAACAGACACCTCACTTTACGACTATAACAGCCACACCAAACTTTCACAAATCAGAAATCCTCTATACATTTCCCTGGAAATGTGGGGAGCTTCTCCCATAAATATGGACACCTGCTTCACAGTTACTCCCAAGGGGTTAAGTGAAGGAATCTGTACATTATCATCATTTTGGTGGCAAGTAGCATTTGACTCCTAATCAATACTATTTCTTTTGGTAGTGTTAATATGGTACCTTGATATTGTGCACTGTTTTATGTTATGCTGTAATCTAATAGTAGTTTAGTTTTATACTGTGTATTAAGTAACTGATTAAGATCTTTCATCTGTTATTTCTTGTCTGTTTAATAAATAATTTATTTTTATAAATAGACCTGATTCACCATCACCATAACTGGCTGGGCCAGAGTGATTCCTTAAATTTAAACTCCTGCCAAAATCTGAGGCTAAGGCAGGGCTTGTATGAAGCTCCCACTCATCCCATGACATGTGGAGACATAGGGAATTCAACAGCTGAATCCCTTGCCTGGTGTCACAGAGGATCCTTCTGCTGTGGGGCTCCTGCAGGTCAAAGAACAACAGGTACCAATTGCTACCACAACAGTGCACTGTCAAAAACACTGCACCAAACTGGGACTCTGTGACCCCCATTCATGAGATGATTTGTGAACTGGAGAGACAGGGAGTGCTCAGCAAGACTTGCTCATCCTTTAATAGTCCTATCTGGCCAGTGTGTAAGTGTAATGGAGAGTGGAGACTGGCAGTGGACAATCATGACCTGAACGAAGTCATACCACCACTGAGTGCTGCTGTGTTGGACATGCTGGAACTTCAGTATGACCTGGAGTCCTAAGTAGCAAAATGGTGCCACCATCGACAATGCTAATGCATTTTTCTCCATTCCTTTAGCAGCAGAGTGCAGGCCACAGTTTGCTTTCACCTGGAGGGGCGTCCAGTACACCTGGAACCAACTGCCAGTGGTATTGCGTACCCCCCTCGCCAGGTCGCATTATGATCTGAGAAATGCTCATTAGGAGCCTTCACAAACAGTTCCTCTTGACTCTTGAGCTTATCAAAAACACTGTCTGTTCCCAGGAACCTGTGCTGTCTAATGAGCTCCTGCTTTTTAATTAACAGCCTTGGAAACTTATTTTTCTTGCCCGAATAACAACCCAAGTGGAATAATATTTTTTAAATCAAGCTTTCAAAGAAAGTTACTGACCTGAGTTGCAGCCAGAATAGAAAATTATTATGACTGAAGTCCACTCTCTTGTGGCCCTATCAACAGTGGTCCTAAGTAAGATCCTTTGAGCTCTCCTGGACTGCAGCAGGTTGTTACTAGCAATGTCCCTCTGAGTAGGGCCCCTCAGAGCCAGCGAACTCTCAAATTTGCTATACTTGGAGGATCACTAAATGACAACAATGGATCCTGGGCTGATACTCTCACTCCTCATGAGTCAACCCTTCACCCTCTGAGAAGATGCAATGGCATCTGAAGTGAGTATCTCACTGAATTTGGGGGGATTTTTTCACAGGTACCATCTTTTTACATGCAAGTTTGCATATGCTGTAGCAAATATACCAGGAATGTTCTCCTAGATTCTCAAGTATTTTAGATTTGTAACTAAGTTAGGACTGCAAGTAAGTTACTGTTATAGTATAGCAAATTCTATATGAATCCTTTACTAAATTGCTTAACTTATCAATTGAGCTTAAGTACTATTAAGTTTAAATGCTGTTGTTTAAGTTAAATGAAGTGCTGTTGTGGGGGTTCCACCGGAAATATGTTTTTTGGGATTTCTGGGATATGCTGTGATCGGGCCAATGGGTGCTCAGATTTTAATATTGGCACCTGGTGTGGCCAATGGGGATGTTTGGACACGCCTCTGAGAACACTCACCCAGGGGTTAAAAGCAGGGCTCTCCCTCTTGGAGCTCTCTTTGAATTTCCAGCGAGAGGTATTAGGACTCTCCCCCTGGCCCAGCTGCTAGCTGGGTGGGGGGAGGGGAAAAGCCACGCGGCCCGGGAAGGTAGGCCTGAACCCCCCCGAGGGTGGAAGGGCGGAAGAGAGAGAGAAAGACAGAGAGAGGGCGAGAGAGGGAGGCGAGGCGCGGGCCTTGCCCCCGGCCTCTCCCCCCACGCAGGCGGCTGTCTGCGAGCTCCCCACTCCCGGAGCGAGCCGCTGGGGCGGAGCTCATCCTCACCGGGGCCGCGCCGCAGATGTGGTGGCGCGGCAGAGAGCGAGAGACGGCGTCGAAAGCGTAGCAGAGAGAGAGAGAGAGACCCCAGGAGCCATCGGACAGCCCCCCCCCAGAGAGAGAGAGCCGTGCCTGAGACTGTTACCTTGGAACGTGATACCATGTGCGGCCCTGGCGGAAGAGGGGGGGTGAGGCGTGGCGAGGAGCCCAGCTGCTTGTGAGAGCTTTTAACCCTTTGTGGACAATGAAAGCTTTACAGAACATTAACCCTTCCTAGAAGAGAGATAAGAGTAGAGGATGAAGAAGGAAATGGAGGGGGACAGAGGTCCCAGATATGAGACTGTGCTCTGTTTGGAACGGGACGAGGCATCCTTAAAAAGACCACCCTCCAAGCAGGCTCCTGCCCCATGCATGGTGGTGAGAGCACCGGGCATGGAAGGAAGATGTCACAATGGCAAAAGGATCTCCAGGCGGTGCTGCGTATGACAACCAGCCCATGGCACAGGGAAGGACTCCTTCTACTCTTAATGAACTGAGGATTTGATTATTCAAAGGGTGGTGCCAGACCGAGGGTTGATAATTTTGGGGAATGTAAATGTATTGGGAATTTGGTGGGAGGAGGAGGGGGAGTGTTTCTGTGCAGTTTTCATTTTCCATGTGTGTTTTTTTTTTCCTCCTTCTTTATAGTTTAGTTAATAAAGTTGTTTTTTTTTCCTTTCCCCTAAGTAAGAGCCTGCTTTGCTTATTCCGAGTACCATCTCACAGCAGACACCAGGGAGAGGATGTTCTCATGGGGGCACTGGCATTGTGCCAGTGTCAAACCATGACAGCTGTTCATCAAGTCCAGGGCTCAGTTTATCATTGGAGTCTACTCTGAAGCTTGTGACTCAACAGGAATGTCTTTCATATTCCTTTTTTACCCTTACCATTTCCTAGCCTCTTGTCTTCCCCTCCTCCTGTCCCAGCCTCCACATAGATAGTTTTGTGTTTATTTTGATTTGGATTAACTGATTTCAGATTTTTGTTTGCTTTTTCTCTGTGTGTTTTAACCATCTAGTAAATAAAAGAGTGAACCTTGCCAATGAACTTTGTCATGATGTGGCTTTTTATATTAAACTTTTCCTGGTGATTAGGTGAACTTAAAACACTCATTCACAACATTGCTCCAGGAGTGGAAACACAGCCCACTATTTGCCATGGACTGATCTAGACTGCACTGGAAAAGGGTGAGGCTCCAAAATACTTACAGTACGTTGATGACATCATCCTGTGGGGCAACACAGCAGAGGAAGCTTTTGAGAAAGGGGAGAAGATAATCCAAACCCTCCTGAATGCCAGTTTTGCCATAAAACAAATTAAGGTCAAGGGACCTGCCCAGGAAGTTCAGTTTTTAGGAATAAAATGGCAATATGAATGTCTTCAGATTCCAAGGGATATGGTCAACAAAATAGCAGCTATGTTCTCACTGACCAGCTAGAAGGAAACACAGGCTTTCCTATGTGCTGTGAGTTTTTGGAGGATGCATATTCCAGATTACAGTCAGATTGTAAATCCTCTCTATCAAGTGACATGGAAGAAGAACGATTTTAAGTGGGGTCCTGAACAACAAGCTTTTGAACAGGAGGCGGTTCATGCAGTAGCCCTTGGGCCAATCAGGACAGGACAGGATGTAAAAATGTGCTTTACACCGCAGCCAGGGAGAATGGTCCTTCCTGGAGCCTCTGTCAGAAAGCACCAGGGCAGACTTGAGGTCAACCTCTGGGTTTTTGGAGCCAGGGATACAAAGGATCTATGGCCTGTTATACCCCAACTTAAAAAGAGATACTGTCAGCATATAAGGGGCTTTGAGCTGCTTCAGAAGTGATTGTCACTGAAGTACAGCTCCTCTTGGCACCCTGACTTCCAATGCTGGCTTGATGTTCAAAGGGAAAGTCCCTTCAACATATCAGGCCACTGATGCTACGTGGAATAAGTGGGCTGCACTGATCACACAGCAAGCTTAAATAGGAAACCCCAATCGCCCAGTAATCTTGAAAGTCATAATGAACTGGCCGGAAGGTGAAAATTTTGGACTATTGGAGGAAGAGGAAGAGAAGGTAACACATGCTGAGGAGGGTCCACCATATAATCAGCTACCAGAAAATGATAAGCGATATGCTCTCTTCACTGACAGTTCCTGCCGTATTGTAAGGCTCCATTGAAAACAGAAAGCTGCCATATGGAGTCCTACATGGTGAGTTGCAGAAGTTATTGAAGGACAAGGTGGATCAAGGCAAGTTGTACCTCAAGGAGATTTGATTTTTGGGTGAGAACAGTCTGCAGTGTTGAATTGTATAATACTGGTTGCTGAATGATACTGCCACTGTACGTCATAACTACCATGGACAATGAGGATGGAGTGCTCCAGATACACCAGTCCAGATGCAGCTTTCAACCAGCCAACAGCACACCAGCTCTCCTGCCCTGGAAGACATCTAGGATGGAAAGAACCTACAGTCATGGACTAAATGAACTCAACAGAAATCTTGGAGGGATGGCCATTGACTCTGGCAATGACACCTGTGATTGTGCATATATATATATAATATATATATATATATATATATATATATATATATATATATATATAGTTGGAAGGTGTAGGGGTGGATGATGTCCTGGTTCTGGCCAGGACAGGGTTAATTTTTACTGTAGCTAAGAGGGGGCATGTCTAGGACCTGGAGGCTGTTCTATACTATCTCATGTAATTTTCCAGGAATGGGAAAAGGGGTCCCTTCCAGGTCAGGGTAGTGTGGCAGAGGTCGAGTATTGTTTGGCTCCATTTGGTGTAGTGGTGAACACTTCCATGTAAATTACTCACCTCTCATACACTTTTGGTATTAATATTGTTGCTGTTACTGTTTGTTTTCTTATCTCATTGCTGTTTCTAGTAAATTGTTCTTATCTCAACCCATGTTTTTTACCTTTTGTACTTCCAATTCTCCTCTCCATCCTGACACAGGGAGGGGAAGAGTGAGTGAGTGGCACATGGTCTGGGGTGTTTCAGTAGGAACACTAAATTGGGGAATACCATTCCTAAACCATGAAAAAGGACTTAAGGCCAAATAAAATTTCTGTTACATTTTTTAATCACCTCACTTTAAAAGAGCTTTCTTTTATAGGCAAAAAAGGATTGCTGTGTTTATCCACAGTCTGCGATATATTACTCATTGCCTAATGAGTAATATAAATAGCACACAATTGGACAAACACAGTCTACATGCAATAAAGAGCAATTCACAGTATTATCATGGAATATGACTATAATAAATTTTAAAGTTTTAATAAGACCAATATGGATACTTCTGTTAAATGGAAAAAACAATATTGATTTAACAAAGACGATATTCTTAAACTCTGGCTATCACATGCCAAGTTAACATCTCAGCTTTCATTAACTCTATATCTTACCACAGAACAATTTTTAATATACCATATATTTGGTTACATACTAAATCTTAGGTAGTTTACACACTCTTATGCAATATAACTATATTGTGTTAAATGTTATTTATTCAAAGACCTTTGCAACAAACAAAAATAATTCAACTGTGCTAGTGAAGTTCTGAACTTCTTTTAAGTTAAAATGTTTTTAAATGTTTGTTAATGAAAGAAGACAAGTGTATGACTACCAGTAATCTGGACCATGTAAGTTAGTTGAGCAACAGAAGAAAAAACTTGTTTCTTCTAAGCAGAAGAAAGAGATAAAAAGGAAACCTTTTTCTACACCAAATGAAAAATAAATTGATGTTTTACAGATAACTGGAAACTAGTTCTAACCATTTACTTAGGAAAGGTTGGAAATGTAAACACAAACAATTAAAGAAAGTATGCTAATGATATTGTATTTTAAATAAAAATATCAAACATATTAAAATAATTAAACCATCTGTACTAGAAATAATGCTTTATGATCACTATTTTTCAATGAAAGATCAGAAGCTATGCTATCCAAGATTTCATCTTCAGGTATTGTTCATGCTGTTCATTCTAAGAACACATGTAGTCTACACTTTCATCTGCATTAAATAAAAACTGGCAGAATGCATGGTCTGAAGGATAAGAAGCCTTCAGAGAAAATGGAAACATATAATGTTTCTGAGGTTCTATTTTTATTATGGCCAAAGCAGAAGCTGGAAAGTTTTGACTGAATCACTGTATTTATATATATAGATCAGAAAAATGTTCCCACTTTGCTTTCTTGATAAAATAAGAACTAACAATAAAATTTTTTTACATGTGTGGAAATAATTATTTTTTAAATCTGGGTTTTAAAGCTAAAGGTACCTGTACATTGGCAAAATCCACACGGTTGAGATCACTGAGCATCTGGTTGATCTGAGAAGTGTTCTGAAGCACAGCCCGAGCTGCCTGAGCCAGGTGATTGAGAGATGTGTATCTTCTCAAAGTCTGGGCAAAGGCACTTACAGTGGCAACCTATGAAGAAATTCATTTATCTTAACACATGGTATTATCAACCAATCTTCTGTTTTGTCTATTTTAATTCTAAAATTGCTGTATTAATTTATGAGCCCTCAGATATTGCAATTCACATATAATGGAACAAATACAGTTTTTCCTATGATTTATTTTTGGCAAAACAAAGTTATTTCCAACCCCATGGTTCATGTTTGAAGTTTAACCTAAATATGACATTTAGCATAAAAGTTAAAATGCTGTTATTTTTAGATCTTGAATGACATCTAGTGTACAATTGCAGAAAGAGAAGAAAACTGCAGTCATCTTTGTTTACCTTGCTTTGTATCATTCTCTGTGGAATATTGTTCATGGCACTTGAAAGCCAGCCTTCAAGGCTTTTTGCAAAATTGCGAATGGCCTGAGTCAAGGCACCTAAACATTAAAGAATAAAAATAAAATGAAAAAGATGGCAAGGTGCCTCTCTTGAAACCTTTTGTATCTTCAGTATTTATATATTCCACATTGAGAACTACTTCATTTATTGGCTCAGAGACTTATCCAGTTAGGTTTGGATCCCTATCATTACAAGAAGTATGTTGATAAGCTGTAGTAAGTTCAGTAGAGGGCCACTGACATGGTCAGGGAGCTGGAGCACACACCTTATGAGGAGAGGCTGAGGGAACTAGGTTTTTCAGCCTGAAATAGAGAAAGTTTAGGGGGGACCTAATAGAAGGCTTTCAATATCTACAAGGTATCAAGAACAGACTCAGCCTCTTCACAATGATGCATGGCAGGAGGGTGATAAACACGGCATAAACTGAAAAAGAGTGATCCTGACTTGATAGGAGAAAGTTTTTCACCTTGAGGACAGTTAAGCAGAGCCAATTCATGGCCCTTCATTGGACTTTCTTCAGTATGTCCATCTCACTCTTGTACTGGGGAGACCAGAACTAAATACAGGATTCCAGGTATACAGCACTCAAATGGTGCTGAATAAAGGGGAAGGATCGCCTACCTGGACCTACTGACAACACTTTGTCTAATACAGCCCAGGATACCACTAGCCCTCTTTGCAGCAAGGGCACTCTGCTGGCTCATGTTCAACTTGGTGTCCACCAGGACCCACTGGTCCTTTTCTGCAAAACTGCTTTTCAGTTGGTTGGCCTCCTTGGCATGTACTGGCACGTGGGATTGTTCCTCCCCAGGGGCACGACTTGGCACTTCCCCTTGTTGAACTGTATGAGGTCCCTGTCAGCCCATTTCTCCATCCTGTCGAGGTCCCTCTGGATAGCAGCACAACCTTGTGATGCATCAGCCACTCTTCAGTTTATTCAGCATAAACAGAACAAGACGATTGGGGATAAAAGTATCATATAGTCAACCTAGGACAGTCATCAACAAACTTGCTGAGGGTATGCTCTGCCCCATCATCCAGATCACTAATAAAGACATTGAAAAGTGTTGGACCCAGTACTGACCTCTGGGGTAGACTGCTATTTACTGGACTCCAACTAGACTTTGTGCGACTATAACTATGGGATTCTCTGGAGTGCTGCAATGGATAAACACAGAATCTTTAGGGGAAACAAGACAAAAAGGTGCTATATATGAAAGAGGAGCTGCAATGCATAGAGCTTTGCCGAGGGATGGATGATAAGCCAGTTCAGAGCTTAAGGGTCCAGGTTAGATTACATAACAACATGGGTGATGTTGTGGGTATCTGATACAGCCTACCTCATAAGGAAAAAGTACATGAAGTCTTGTGGTGGCTTGACCTTGGCTGACTCCCAGGTGCTCACCAAGCTGCTCTATCACTCTCCCTTTTCAACAGAACAGTGGAGAAAAATACAAAGAAATGCTCATGGGTCAAGATAAGGAAAGGGAGATCACTCAGCAATTGCCGACACATGCAAAACAGACTCAACTTGGGGAAATAAATTGAATTTATTGCCAATCAGAGTTGGGGAGAGATATAAGAACAAATCTAAAAAAAAACTTCCTCCAACCCTCACTTCTTTCCAGGAACAACTTAACTCCCAACTCTTCTACCTCCCAAGTGGCCCAGGGCAACAAGAAATGGGGATTGCACTCAGTTCATAACACTGTCTCTGCCTCTCCTTCCTCCTCACGCTCTTTGCCTGCTCCAGTATGGGGTCTCACCCATGGGAGACAGTCCTTTGCGACCTTCTTGTACATGGATCCTTCCCATAGGCTGCAGTTCTTCACAAACTGCTCCAGCATAGGTCTTTTCTATGGGGTGAAGTCCTACAAAAACAGACTGTTTCAGAATTTGTCTCCTCACAAGGTCACAGGTTTGTAAGAGACGGTCTGAAGTTTCCCTCTTTTGCCTCACGACCATCGCAAGGACAGAGACCGGGACCCTGAAGACCCTGACTGGAGTTCTGGCCTGGTTGAGGTGGATGCTCGCCAAGTGATTGTTCGCAGCTGTGTCTATAGTGCCACCATGATATACTGCTTTCTAGCAGGGCCTGGCAAAGGAGCAACTTTCCCTATATGCTTGCACCTGCTTCATGACAGTAGCCCATGAATTTCCCCAACTCTTGGCCAAATTAACTTTCTAGGGTAACTTTGGTGGTGCTCCATGGAAAATCCTTCATCTGTTTCACGACCTCCGTGGCAAACGGAGATTGAAGCTCCCTCCCAAGGACTGAGATTGAGACCCTTATAATTCTGACACAGGGGCACTGGCCTGACTGAAGTGGGATGTCTGCCAAGTGTTACCTGCAGATGTGGTTGCTGGACCAAGAAAACAATGGCTCCTGCTCACTGCTGAGATTGACTTATCCTGTTTCAGAACATGGACTGTCTGTACCCGTTTTCAATAGACTTATTCTTCATTGTCTTTTACCTGTTCCCTCCTCGACGGAGGACTATAATAGACCCCTGAGTTAACCAAGACCTCGAGATTCTCCCCGACATGACAAGGCAGATCTATTGGCTGGTCCACAAGGATTTCGTCTCTACGTCTGGTAGCTATACCCCTTTCCCCTCTTTCTCTGTCTCTCACTATCCTTTATCTCTTTTCTAATCCCTCTATCACATTTTCTGTGGGCACTCAATAAAAGATGCATTTGTTTTGATTAATACTGAAATCCCCTTTGTGTTGTTTTTTGCACTCTGAGATCAGTTAAGAACTATCATGATCCCCGCTTATACGAGCGGATCGTGACAAGGTTCCAGCAGAAAACCTGCTCTAGCATGAGCTCCTCTCCATGGGACTGCTGCTTGTGACAGGACCCTGCTCTAGCACGGGCTCTCTATGGGCTGCAGCTTCCTTTGGGGTACGCCCACCTGCTCTCGTGTGGGATCCTCCATGGGCTGCAGGATGACAATGTGCTTCACCATGGTCTTCCCCATGGGCTGCAGAGAAATCTCTACTCCAGCAACAAGAGCACATTCTCCCCTCCTTCACTGACCTTCATGTCTGCAGAGTTGTTTCTCTCACATATTCTCACTCCTCTCTCCTGGCTGCTGCTGTGACCCATTTTTTTACTCTTTTTGAAATACATTACCACAGAGATGTTACTAATGTCTCTGGTTTAGGCTTTGGCCAGAGGCAGGTCCATCTTGGAGCCAGCTGAAAGTGTCCCTTTCTGACATGGGGACAGCTTATGGTATCTTCTCATAGAAGACATCTGTGCACCCCCCCCCGCCTCTACCAGAAGCTTGCCATGTAAAGCCAATACAGGTCTCCTTCAGGTACCTGGAGTAAGTTTCATGTTTACAGGCTCCAGTTTTGATGAGGGACTTGAACAGCAAAGCTGTCCCTATCTGCTAGAGGGACAACAAAGCAGAGCAAAAGCAACCCAAGAAGACAGTTGAACAGTGCAACTGGTCACCCAGAGAGCTTTGTGTACCTTCCATCCTTAGATGTTTTCAAGATCTGACAGGGTAAAGCCCTGAACAAACAAGTCTGAATTCAGCATTGACCATGCTTTGACCAGGAGGTTGGACTAGAGACCTCCTGAGGTACCTTCCAACCTGAATTATTCTGTGATTCTATATTATGTAATAATTATTTAGTTTCTGATTTAACAAACAGAACTGACCATTTCACCTAAGACCCCTTCAAAAAAACTTATGATCAGCAGTGAAAATTCTTTTTGGCATTCCTACAGGTACATCAGTAATTGTAACAACTGTTTCCTATCTTCTGAAAACTTTCATAATGAATTTTCTGCCATAAATTTTTTGCCTTCAGTGCTTTCACTTTTAAAGAGCAAAACCCCACAGGACACAGCAATTATTGCACTAGTTCAGTTTCCTCAAGTAAGCTTGAAGTACACTGAACCATTGTCAACATGTTTTTCTTTTAGTTCTGAAGAACAAAAACGTAATGTGCAATGTTTGATGATGGTATCAATAAGGAATATATAAGAATGTATTAAACAAACAAGGTAGGATTGCTCATACTGGTGTGAAAATTTGATGGTGGAGAATGAATGCTGCTACAGTAATAAAGAAGAAAAAAACAAACAGAAAAGGGAAATATTACTATCTATAAGTGATTTTGGTTTTATTACATCTAAGAAGAAACAGTGGAAATAAACAGTGAATTTTGTTTATGAGGCAAAAGAGCACTTTTGGTAGAGTAAGAATTAATTGCTCATGGAAGTCACCTAATATGAGAAATGTCCTTTTTCAGCTTGAGTAATTGATGAATCCTGTAAATAAAAACTTCTTCTAGTAAAGTTAGCCAATTTGCTTTAAAAAGAAAGAAATATTTTATATTTTAAAGCATTATTTTCTTCAAATTTATAGTGATAACTGGTTTGTGTAACTGTCCCCAAATGTGAAAGCTCATATGAAATCTAATTTGGACTTATAAAACTTCTGAATTAGCTCTATGGAATGGGCTTTTTCTTTTTTCTTTCTTGAGGTTTCCAGGCAAAGAGCAAACACTCTGTTTCACTGTCAATCATTTAACCCACATGTTTGTACATCAACATTTTTGTATGCACTTGCTAATTAACAAAGCAATTGCTCATGTTTATTTATTACCTGCAGAACAAAAAAAAAAAAAAGCTCATTCAGATAGTTTGCAAAGTGTTACTAAATACACATTAAATGATACAGCAAAAAAGTTAAAAGGAAAACATGCATTTCTGTATAAGCCTTCAAAAGCTTGTGTTTCTCATCTGAAATATTTCTTCTACATAAATAACAAGATTTTGCATTCTTTCTGGTATTTGTAATTGCTGAAATTGACAGATACAACATGAAAAATATCTTGAATATAACTTCTCTGTCTGGAAGAGGAACTCCCAAACAAGTTTGGTGCTATCCATCCTGTCACTTGTGAAGAGATAATAAGACCATTCTCATGGGAATGGATCTATTGCCATTAATACACAGTGACTCTGGTCTTTTGCTAGAATCATAAGATAATAAATTTTACTCCTGACTGAAGTATAAAATGTTTGGACTCTTTTTAAACAAAGAAATGGGGCTTTTTCCCACACAGTAGTTTTTCATTTATTTTTTGGACACTGAAATGTTTTCACAACAATTTCAACTAATCAAATTTTACTTAGAGCTTGCTTTTCAAAAGGTTTTCTTCACTATTAATTTATTTTATGGTAATATTTATTAGGAAGTTATGTGAAAGAGTAGGTTTCCCCAAATACTTGTCCTAGGGTGACGTTATGATGCTTGTATCCCCATTCGTGTGTTTTGTTTATGCTGGATATTATGTTCTGTGCCTTCAAGACTGGCTCTGAAGAGCAAAGCTTTGTTTTGTTTTGTTATCAGCCTGCTCCCCCATGGCTGGCAGGACACAGAGATGGGGCAGTACATAGTGCGGCTTTTGCTTTTTGCTTGGCTTTTTGCTTTGCTCTTGCTCTTGCTTTTTGCTTTGCTCCTGCTTTGCTCTTGCTTTTTGCTTCTGCTCATTAGCTAGTTTAGCTAAGCAGTCTGAATTTTTCCCTGGACTGTTTTTCCTTTCCCTTTTTTGGAACTATTTGAACCTGCTCCGGACTGGGACCTGGAAAACACCGAGAGTTTGCACCTTGTGGCTACAGCAGCTACCCCAGCGCTGGAGGGACTGATAATAGAGTGACCACTCCCAAGAGAGACTTTCTGAATTTGTCGGTGAAAGAGTGTTGTCATCTGGTATGGTTAATTTTGTGTGTTGAGGGGTGCTTTGCCTGTTAAATAAACATGTTCTTTCCACTTCTCTCTGAGGAATCCTTCCGAAACCGGTTGGGGGGGAGGGGCCGTGTGGGTTTGCTTTCTGGAGGGGCCCCCTTTGGAGGTTTTCTCCCAAATTTGCCCTAAACCAGGACATACTGAAAATAAGGAAAAGAAAAAAAGATGAAACTCAAAAATAGAATTATCAGTTTGCATCCTTGTCCTCAGCAATAGTGTTAATGTGTCACAGAGTACCACTTTCAGCTATCAGAGCAACGATCCCTACAAAGTCAGAGGCCTCAATCCAGACCAAACTTCTGAGGGAAGATGCAGCTCAGAGTACAGCAAGTGCTTGGGGTCTCTTGCTGAGGCTGAGGCAGAGGGGGACAGTTTCCTTGCCTGCAGAAGGTGTGCAGTGGAACGGGACCTATGTTGCCAACGAAGTGCAGGAAGAGGTCAGCAGACTGTGCAGTATCAGAGAAGGTGAGAAAGAGATCTAGTGGATCTTTTTCAAGACCCTGCAGCCTGAAGTCTCAGCTGTATTGAAGGAGAATCAGGTGGTCTGTGCTAATTGGATTAGGAAATAGCAAAGGCTGGAAGCCTATGACTTCTGGAAACAGAAAGAAGGCTCCTGCTTCACTTGCATATCTCCAACAAAGAACAAATGCAGTACCCTCACAGCAGATGAGGGTCTGGCAACTCTCTCCAAGAGCTAGTTAAGCCTGAGCCATGCAGCAGCACCAGAAGGAAGTGATAACTGATAATGGGAGACTCCATGCTACGGGGATTGGGGCCCACATCTGCCAACCTGACCTGCTGTGTTGGAAGATTCACTGCTTGCTGGGGGTTGGATCTGGGATGCTGCGGTGATGTTGACAAGGTTTGTGAAACTATCGGATTATTACTCCTTGCAAATCTTTATGTGGGCACCAATACTGCCAGAGGAGACCTGGAGCATATAAGTGTGACTACATGCATCTAGGGGCAATGGTCAAGGGTATGGGGGCCCAGGTAGTTTCCTCATTGGTCTTTCCAGTGAAAAGCAAAAGCTTGAGGGGGAATGGAAGTATCCTGTGGGTCAACAGTTGCTTGCCCAGCTGGAAATGACAATCGGCATTTGTATTTTATGACTATGGGGACCCTTCTTTAAAGATTGAAGACTGTTAGAGATGGGATCCACCGGACCAAGTGGGGCAAAACCATCTTTACCAACAGGCTAGCCAACCTGGTGAGGAGAACTTTAAACTAGAAATAACGGGGAATGGAGATGATGACCCACAGTCAAGTGAAAGAGTACTGGAATGAGTTGGTAAGCAGAGTGTTATGGAAAAGAGAGAGCTTGTAATTGGCAAAACAGAGATGAAAAGGAGACTGCTGGACCAAATTCTTACAAACAAGGAAACTTTTCTTACAATTCTTACAAACTGTTGGTGATATGAAGGTTGGGGGGAGTCTGAGCTGTATTAACCATGAGATGTTGGAGTTCAGTATACTGAGAGGATGGAAAAAGGCAAATGGCAGGATAACAACTCCAAATTTCAGGAGAGCAGACTTTGGCCTGTGCAGATACCTGCTTGGAAGAATCCCATGGAAGACGGTCCTGGAGAGCACTCTGGATCTAGGAGACCTGTTTGATATTCAAAGATCACCTCCTCCAAGCTCAAGAATAGTCCATCACAATGAGCAGGAAATCAAGCAAACGTGACAGGTCTGCATGGATGAACAAGGAGCTCATGACTAAACTCAAACATGAAAAGGAAACACACAGGAGCTGCAAAAAGGGGCAAGTGACCCAGGAAGAATGCAGAGACACTGGCCAAGTATGCAGAAATGGGGTTAGGAAAACCAAACTGGAGTTGAAACTGAGGAGCAACATTAAGGGTTTCTACAGGTACATCAGCAGAAAAAATGAAGACCAGAGAAAACGTGGGCCTGGTGCTGAATGGGAGCGGCAAACCTAATGACAAAGGCTGAGGTACAGGATGCCTTCTACACTTGAGTCTTTACTGGCAAGGACTACCTTCAGAAATCTGAAGCCTCTGAGACCAGAGGAAAAGTCTGCAGCAAAGAAAACTTCTCTTCAATAGAGGACGACCCAGTTAGGAAAACATTTAAAAAATTGGAGAGGCATAAGTCCATGGCCCTGATCGGTGCACCCATGAGTGCTGAGGGAGCTGGCTGATTTCACTGTGAGGCCACTCTCAATTATCTTTGAATAGTCATGGTGATCAGGGAAAGTTCATGAGGACTAGAAGAAAGCAAATAACCATGTCCCTAAGCACCACATCTATATGTCTTTTAAATACCTTTTAAAACTGACCAGAACTTGTGGGTCCCTAAGCCCTCAAAGCAGATTCCAAGGGTACTCTGCTACATATCTCCCTTAATAGTTTAGTTTGCTTTCTTAAAGTCCAGTGTAACAATTCTGCTGATGTTTTTTTCTCACTACACTGAAAATTTTAAACTCAAACATTCCATGATCATAGAATCATTAAGATCATTGAGTCCAACTGTTGATCACTGTGGGCAAGACAGCCACCAACCATCACATCTCCCAAGAGTCCTTCTCTAGTCACAAACAAGTCTAGGAGGGCATCTTTCCTAGTTGGCTCACAGAGTACTTGTGACAAGAAGTTACCTCCCACAAACTTCAAGACTTCCCAAGGCCTGCTCGTCACAGCAGAATGATATTGCCAGTTGATGTCCGGGAAGTTGGAATCTCTCATAAGGATGTGGGCTACTGATCCAGAGATTTCTCCTAATTGCTTACAGAAGAACTCATCACTGCTTACATCCTGGCTGGGAGATCAGTAATAAACACTCACTATAATATCTCCTTTCTTTTCCATCCCCTTAAGCCTCACTCAGAGGCTCTCCACCACATCACTGCCAACTGTAAGGGCTGTACAATCAAACCTCTTCCTTACATATAGTGCCACATGTCCATCTCACCTGCCCTGCCTATCCCTCCTAAACAGCCTGTAGCCCTTCATCCCAGCATTCCAGTTGTGGGACTCATTCCACCTAGCAAATATAGCACTACCTGCTATATCGGTTAGACATACACAAGTCTATGGGACTTGATGGGATCCACCCAAGGTGGAATGTTTTGGAGCAGATCACCCCTACAAAGAGGGGTCTGGACAGGCTAAATTGATGGACTGAGGTGAATTGTATGAGGTTCAGCAAGGCCAAGTGCCAGGTCCTGCACCTGGGTCACAACAACCCCATTCAGCACTACAGGCTTGGGGAAAGCAGGTGGAAAGCTGCCCAGTGGAAAATTACCTAGAGGTGTTGGCCACTAGCCAGCTGAACATGAGCCATCAGTGTGCCCAGATGGCCAAGAAGGCCATGTATCGGAAATAGAGCAGCCAGCAGGACCAGGGAAGTAATTGTCCCTCTCTACTGGGCACTGGTGAGGCCACACCTCGAGTACCGTGTCCAGTTCTGGACCCCTCACTACAGGAAGGACATTGAGGTTCTGGAGCAAGTCCATAGAAGGACAAGGAAGCAGGTGAAGGATCTAGAGAGTAAGTCATATGAGGTGTGGCTGAGGGAGCTGGAGTTGTTTAGCCTAGAGAAAATGAGGCTCAGGGGTGATCCTATCACTCTCTACAACTACCTGAAAGGAGGTTGTGGTGAGGTGGAGCTTGGCCTCTTCTCCCAGTCAACTAGCGACAGGATGAGAGGACATAGTCTCAAGCTGCACCAGGGGAGGTTTAGGCTGGACATCAGGAGGAATTTCTTCACAGAAAGGGTTGGTAAACATTGGAATGGACTGCCCAGGGAGGTGATGGAGTCACCATCCCCGGAGGTTTTTAAAAAAATGGATGTGACACTTAGTGCTATGGTGTAGTTGACAAGGTGGTGATTAGTTAAATGGTGAACTCAGTCTTAGAGGTCTTTTCCAACCTAAATGATTCTGTGATTCTGTAATAATATTTATAACACACAGATGTTTTGGTATTTCCCAAGTAGAGCTTACCCTAAGTCAAGGACTTTTCAGTATCTCATGCTCTGCTAGTGAGGTGCACAAAAAGCTGGGAGGGAGCATGACTGGAACAGGAGACCTGAACTGGCCAAATGGTTATTCCACTCCATAGAAGGTCATGCCCAGGATATAAACTGGGAGGAGTTAGCTGGAAGTGATCAATTGCTGCTCAGGGACAGGCTAGGCATCGGTCAGCAGGTGGAGAGCAATTGTATTGTGCATCACTTGTATTTCTTGGGTTTTATTTTTTTCTCTCTCTCCTTTTCATTACAATTATTATTATTGTTATTATCATCATTAAAAATATTAGTATTATTATATTTTAATTTGTTTCAATTTTTAAACTGTTCTTAACTCACAAGTTTTACTTTTTTCTGATTTCCCATGCAGCTAGTGGGGGAGGGAGCATCTGTGTGGTACTTATTTGCCAGCTGGGGTTAAACCACAACACCATCTAAGTGGCCAGAATATTTTGGGGGACTGTATCAAAGGCCTTACATAAATCCAGGTAGATGACATCTGTAAGCTCTCCCCTTTTCCACTGCTGCAGTCACTCCATTGTACAAGGCCACTAGATTAGTCAGACACGATTTGTCCTTGGTGAAGCCATGTTAGCTGTGTCTAATGTCCCCCTTGTCATCGATGTAGCTTCCAGGAGGATCTGCTCTGTTAAGGAAACTACCCAGTCTGACCATACACGAGACTCCTTAGAGGCACCAGCTCAGGCTGTTTCTGTGCTGCTGTGCAGTGAATAAATTGCTTTATAGAACGAGACATCTGAGATTGCTATGGGAAACCTGGGGTCGAACTGGTAAGGAAACCTGGTCTGACTGCATGTGAGTGGGGTGTGCAGGGGCTCCCTTCAGCTCACTGGAGCCACCACTGCGAAGAGGCTTTAGTCCCAGCAGTTAAAGTCTCTGAAATTTGGAGTGTGACTGCCAGAGACTCTCCTGAATGGTAAGACTAGGAAGTTTCCTTTACATACTCCATGATCTTACAGGTAACAGGTGAGGCCAACTGGTCCGGTAGTTCCCAAAACCTTGTTTTTACACTTTTTAAAAATGGGTGCAATGTTTCCCTTTTTCCAGTCACTGGTGATGCAGTCTGACTGCCATGACTTCTTAAATGTAATGGAGAATGGCTGGTGAACTACATCAGTTCCTTCAGGACCCTGGCATGCATCTTGTTGGGTCATGGAATCATAGAACTATTTAAGTTGCAACAGACCTCTAAGATCATTGAGTCCAACCATTAACCTAACACTGCCAAGTCCACCACTGAACTATGTTCCTAAGTGCCACAGCTATGTTTTTTAAATTCCTCCAGGGATGGTGACTCTAATGCTTGACAACACTTTCAGTGAGGAAATTTTTCCTAATATCTACTCTAAACCTCTCCTGGTGCATCATGAGGCCATTTCCTCTTGTCCTGTCACTTGTTACTAGGGAGTAGAGACCCCCACCTTGCTGCAAGCTCCTTTCAGGTAGTTGTAAAGAGACATAAGGTCTCCCCTGAGCCTCTTTTTCCCCACACTCCAGCTCCCTCAGCCGCTCCTCATAAGACTTGTGCTCCAGACCCTTCACCAGCTTCATTGCCTGTTTTTAGACACACTCCAGCACCTCAATATCTTCCTTGAAGTGAGGGGCCCAGAAGTGAACACAATATGAGGTGCAGCCTCACCAGTGCCAAAATACAGGGGAACAATCACTTCCCTGGTCCTACTGGCCCCACTATTTCTGACACAAGCTAGGATGTCTTTGGCCTTCTTGGTCACCTGGGCACACTGCTGGTTCATATACTCCCCACATAAACTCATGACATGTTATTTTTCCCTGAGTTCCAGCCAAAGTTCTCTGTTCAGCCAGGCCAGTCATCTTCCCCGCAGGTTCATCTTTGAACATGTGGGGACAGTCTGCTCCTGTGCCTTTAGAATTTCATTCTTGAAGAATGTCCAGTCTTCCTGGACTTCTTAGCCCTTCAGCACTGCCTCCCAAAGGACTCACTCAACCAGTTTCCTAAACAGGCCAGTCTGCTCTCTGCAAGTCCAAGGTAGCAGTTCTGTTGTCACCCCTCTTTACTTGACTGAGAATCAAAAACTGTCATTACATGATCGCTTTGCCTAAGACATCACCCAGCAGTCCATTACTGTTCACATACAACAGGTCCAGCAGGGCACCTTCCTGAGTTGGCTCACCATCTGTGTCAGGAAGTTCTCTTGCACACACTCCAGGAACCTCCTAGACTGTTTCCTCTCTGCTGTGTGGTATTTTCAGCAGACATCTGATAAGTTGGTCTCCCACAAGAACAAGGGCTAGTGATTATTAAGACTTCTCCCAGCTGTTTATAGAATATTTCATCTGCCTCTTCACCCTGGTTGAGTGGTCTATAACAGACTCCCACAATATCTGTCTTGTTGGCCTTGTCCCTGATTCTTGAGTAAACACTCAACCCTATAGACACCATCGTTAAGCTCCAGACAGTTGAGTCAGTCCCTAACATACAGGGCTACCCTACCATCTCTCCCTCCTCGCCTTTCCCTTCTGAAGAGTTTATAGCCATCCATTGCAGCACTCCAGTCATGTGAGTCATCCCACCATGTTTCTGTGATGGCAATTATGTCATAGTTTTCCTGCTGCACAATGGCTTCCAGCTTCTCCTGTCATCCCATGGACTGGTGTATGCTCAGGTTCCTCAGGTGGTCACAAACCTGATCTTCTCCCATGATGGGAAGGACTTCTTCCTCCCAGTCCCTACCTTGAATTTCAGGGTCTTGAAAGATGTGGGAGGAGAGATTGCTGGTGTCAGGGCAGTCCCCCAAGAGGATCAGAGCCTGTGAGTGTGATGCTTCCTGTAGCTGAAGTAAGAACACTTCATCAACAGGCTCCCCTTGATTGGGCAGCCTGTAGCAAACACCAACCATGAGGTTTCCTTTGTTGGCTTTTCCCTTATTTTTACCCAAAAGATTTCAACCCATTCAGCACTTGTTTTTAAAGACAGCTCTCTCCAGTCAATTTTTTTTTACACAGAGGGCAACCCCTCCACCCCTTCTTCCTTGCCAATGCTTTCTGAACAGTTTATAGCCATTGATTGCAGCGTTTCAGTTGTGTGATTTGTCCCATTGTTTCAGTGATGGTATTAAATCATAGCTTTCCAGGTGCACAGAGGCTTCCATCTTTTTCTGTCTGTTATCCATCCTGCATGCATTGCTATAGAGGCACTTCAGTAGACCTATCAACCTTGTCACCATTTTAGAGGAACACAATTCCTTTGTGGCATTTTACAGGTGTCTCCCTGTTGGTTCCTAATATTTCTTTTATAATTTCTTTTAATATTATATGATATATATGATATGATATATATTATATTTATATATATATATGTATATATATATGTATAATATATATATGTATATATAATATATATATATATGTTATTATAATCACATTTCAAGATTTAACACAACATACAAAACATGCAATAAATGTTTTTAAAAAGAATTTATCCTTCCTGGAAAACAATTTAAAAATCATTTACTACCAAAAGCAGCCATTAAAAAGTACCATGGATGCTATAAAAGAATGCTCTATTCCTGATAATGGTAAGTTTGCCATAATATCAGAATCAATCAATGAGTCCTTCCTACTGGAAATCGAAAATAAACTATAATAGACAGGAACAATAAACAAGTCTTAAGATGTTTGATAGCGGTATGTTGGTTAAATAGGTATCAAAACTGATAAGGTTTTAGAAGCCACTAATAATACATTAATGTTTAATTATCCAAAAATAAAATGACAAAGTATATACATTTTACTTTTTTAACAACTAAAAAACTTAAACTAAAGCCTACTGAAGTCAACAGAAAGACTGTCTTGACATTATTGGACTCAGGCTTAGGGCCATAGTGCATTCACAGCTGTCAGTTAGACTAGAACTAGTATATTAAAAAAGCCATTTTTATCTTTGATAAAAACTTAGAATTAGTAGTAAAAAAGGCATAATTCATAATAAAATATATTCTTAAAAATTCTATAGGCTTTCCTAAATACGATGAAACATCCACTCTACTTTTCTTTAAATACAATGCTTACATCAAATCCAGTATGCCTTTCTAGTCAACAAAGTTAAGGAAAGATCACACACATACACACACGGTGTTTAGATCCTTTGAAATCATTCCCAAAAGTTTCACAAGGCACAAAAATCTCACCACATAAAACAAAACAAAAGACAGTCTTATGAAATATTATCTGTGTTTAACTTACTAGGAATAGGTCTAAGGACATCAGGAATGAGAATCTCCACCAAAGCCTGGTACATCACATGGTCACAGTTACCCATCCATTTCAGAATAGACTCATTTTTGCACAGAGTAATAAGTTTTCCTTTTGGAAGTCGACTTTCTATTTCACTCAGATTGCTGTTGTGAATAAATGTAACAAATGAAAATGCATTTACATACAGATAAGTGCAATCCATTTTGAAATAGATTATTTAATGAAAACTTTATAGATGTTTCTGTTACATCCAATTGAAACTCTAACTTCATCATATGAAACTGGGGGGGGGGGGGAAATGGTCTCCAAAGTTCTGCTCCAGACCATAAATAATGCAGAGATATGATATAAATGGTCCTTGCAATTTAAACAGACCAGACAACATATTGTGAAAAGATACTTTGAATCTAGTAATCCAAATGAAAAAATAGATGTATACAATCATTTCAAGGCTGCAGTTTGACATATACCAACACCCTATATATCAAATAGCAGACAACACAAATTTAACCTGAAAAACTATTGCTATCAGAAAAGGTTCTTAGCCTATAGGTAAAACTAAGTCTTCTGTTGATTTGACTCCTGCTGTTATATCATGATGTTGAACAGTAAGCAAAGATACATTTACTGACCTCAGTTCGATAATAGCTGCATCATCAGCTGGAGCAGAGGGAGAATAGCGCCAGAAAGTTTGCCACAATTTTTCTATCAGGCTAAACTGAAGATTCACAATAACATCCACTATTGCCTAAAGAAATATAAAATCAGTGCAGAAAGTCTTCTAAGTGATTCTCCCCACAATTCTTTCAAGGGGTATAGCTGCCCCTGGTCATTTTGCAGAAAAAAATATTAAAATGTATGCTTATAAATAAACATATAGTATCCTTTTTAATAACTTTGTAGCAAAACTTTTTCCAGCTGTCTGGACTGGTGTAACCAGAAACTAAGATCAGGCCAAGTGACTAAGATCAGCCCTCCAGAAAAGAGCCTAAGCACATATATTAGGTGAATTCACTTAAACTGAACTTTTAACACTATTAAAAAAACAAAGGAAACCTATTTCATTAATTTTGTTACTTCATTACATGCTTTAAAGCACCTTCAACAATAATTTTAAAACACGTTATTCAATATAAAATGCGGCCTTAAGTTCTTAATCAACCTGCTTCTTTAAAACTTGAAGAAAAAAATTAGTTTGTTTTTAACATAAACATTACAAATAATAATTTAATATTATTCCATCTCATATTAAAAAAGCTCAATTCTGAATGTATATTATCTAAAGTTTGTTTTATCTAAAATTCTCAAAATCTACACATGATTACATTCCAGTATCGGTATTCTATTACATGGGGGGTTTTTTTCCTGTTAAGAGAGAAATTTCAGGGGTCTTTTTGTAAATGTCCTTTCTGAATAAGCAAAATATTTGAGAATCACATAAGATACAAGTAGGCTGGCTGTAATCTGTTTTGTGTCAGTCACCTTGTTGTACTGATTCTCACTAGAAGACATGAATTTTCAAAGAATGATTTCTGTGAAAAGACACTTTTCTTACCTCACAGTGTTCTCGATAAAGACTTTGCAGTGATTTTATGTCCTCAAGGGTAGTACCATCTGGCAGAGAAGATATTTCAACTTCTCCAAACTCTGGAAGTACTCGAGATGCATCTGTTTCCATGACAACATAACAGAAGAAAGATATTGCAAATTATGCCAATTACAGTTTGATCAGAAAACATTTAAGGATGATGTAAAGAAATAAAGCCTAGAAGGTCATAATGCCCAAAGAGGAATGTCTTTCATACTTAATATGTTTTAAAGTTGCAATAAAATTGTGAGCAAACCAGCTAGCTATTTTTAAAACAAAAGATGTTAAATTATTCTTATGAGGTAGCAGATAAAAATGATTACACATACATATTGTATCTGTATGCAAAAAAAGATAAGACTAATTTTCAGAATATTAATGTCAGTATATAAGAGATCAATATAATGTAATAGTTTTATTTTGATCAACCAAAGAGCTTTTGCATTGACATGCATGTTAGGGTTTAGTAGACTCAGCAGCATATACTTACTTGAAATTTAAAAGCCTTTCAACTGTAGCCAACATGTGCTTTTACTATTTCTCATAAGTGTTTCCAACAGATATACTGGTACAGGGGGGAAAATGCACTGTCAACTAGGGGGACAGCGGAAAGGAAAATTAAAAAACCTGCTAACTATAGCCAAAGGTTCCCAATGATTTTGGTAACAGCAAGGTTGTGCCAAAAGATGAGATGCTTCAAAATCCCCAATATATGAATTCAAAACAAAGTGTACAATTACTGCAATAACACATTTAATAAGCATTTTCACATTAGCAAATGTAAAAGCCAGGATGCCATTGGCTTTCTTGGCCATCCAGACACACTGCCATCTAAAGTCCAGCCAGCTGTTGACCAGCATCCCCAGATCCTTTTCCGACGCTTTCCAGCCACTCTTATCCCAGCCTGTAGCATTGCATGGGGTTGTTGTGACCCAAATACAGAACCCAACAGTTCATCTTGTTGAACCTCATGCCACTGGCCTCGGCCGATTGATCCAGCTTGTCCAGATCCCTCTGCAGACCTTCCTACTCTCCAGCAGATCAACACTTCTGGCCAATTTGGGGTCATCTGCACAGTTACAGAGGCACATTCAACCCCCTCATCTAGATCACTGCTAAAGATATTAAACAGGACTGGTCCCAATACTGAGCCCGGGGGAATACCACTTGTGACCACCCACCAACTGGATTTAACTTCATTCATCACCACTCTTTGGGCCTGGCTATCCAGTCAGTGTTTTACCTAGCAAACAGTGTATCCATCCAAGCCATGAACAGCCCCTTCCTCTGGGAATGCTGTGGGACGCAGTGTCAAAAGTTTTACTGAGGTTTAGGTGGACAATATCCACAGCCTTTCTGATAGTGGAACACTGGAAAATGTCAAAGATAGAACTCTAAGATGTTAGGCTTTGTGTTTTCTCAGATCACTGCACCTGCATAAGCAGTATGATAAATGATATAATTGTTAGATGTGATGATTGTTTAGTAATTAAGTATAATTATTATATAACCGTAAGAATCTACGTATACAATAGAACAATGTAAGTTTAATAATTAACATGAAAGTTATGTAACGATAGAGTATAAAACATGTTCACCTCGAATGTATGGTTGGAATTAGATTTGGGTTGTAATATCCCAATTCCCAGAGCTCTTAATAAAAAGCATCGTATATAATCACTCCGTGATTATGTGTTTTTGAACGCTAACATTTTGGTGACCCAGATGGGACCCTGTGAGTGCTGCTGAGAGAGTTTGCGACTCGATCACGCTCCAGCCGGCACCGAGGGATTCTCGGGGAGCCCATCGGCCACGATCACTTCCACCGCTCACAATGTCCCCTGGAGAAAGGTAAGGTGCTTTTTATCCTGGTCCGGGTGCCTGCCAATAAGACGCGGCGAAAGCTACGCTTGGTTGGGCTAAAGGAATTCCTGGTGGTACAAGCCTAGGCGCCGTTCCATAAGACAATCGCGAAAGCGTTGCGGGTTCGGCAATCTGTGGTATATCTGGAATGGAGAAACTTAAAGGGATTTTGGGCAGTAACACCCCTATCCCGCAAACTTCTCCTTTGGGGTGCTTATTAGCACATTGGAAACAGGGTAATTTTGGGAAAGAATTACGTAAAACTAAGTTGATTGATTACTGTAATTCATGGTGACCAGAATATGCCCTGTAAAAAGTAAAAAAGAAAAAAGAAAAAAAAAAAGAAAAGAAAAAAAAAAAAAAAGATACGGTACTCTGCAATATAACACTATTTCACAGTTAATGTTGTTTTGTAAACAAGAAGGAAAATGGGATGAAGTTCCGTATGTTGATTTGTTTTTCTATTTGCGGGGAAAGCCAGAATGGCAGGATGAATGTGGATTATTGGTGGTTAAAACATCTGCAAATAATAAGTGTGAGGTTTGTGAGGAACATTGTTTAGAACACTTGGTGTTGAAAGAAAGCCTGAGTAGGGAAAATTATACAGATATTGATTTACAGGTAGCTCCAATAGGAACAAGAGCACCTAACCCTATCCCACCTGTTTCATCTGTCCCTATCCCACTGCCTGCTCCTAACCCACCTAGCCCTGAACCTGTCTGATCTAGTACACCTTTCCCTCTTTATCCTCCTCTCCCACCGTCACCTGATCCCTCTTCCTCGGAAGATGAGCAAAACCTAACTGTGATAAAAAGGAGAGAGAGAGTCAACGACCCCGGTAGCCCACAGAACCAGGAGTCGGTCTATCCTTGCCCCAGTTATAGATAGAAAAGACACAGGCAGACAAAAACGGACTGTAATCACCCCCTTATGGCAAGGTGTAGGAATAGAAGGGCCAGTATTTGTAAAGGTGCCTTTTACCTCCAGCAGATTTAGTTATTTGGAAACAAACAGCCAGAACTTATAGAGAAAATCCTGATAAAATGGCACGAGTGGTAAAAATGGTTATAAAAACTCAAAATCCCAACTGGGATGACATACAAGTAATATTAGATACTCTGATGGATTCGACTGAGAAAGAGATGGTACTTAAGGCAGCCAAAGAGAGGGCAAGAGAAGGTATCAGAAATGAGCTAGTAACAGGGAATTTAGATGTGAATTTCCCAACTGAGGATCCAAATTGGGACCCTAATTTATTTCATAAAAATCAATAAATTTTATTTATTTATTTATTTATTTATTTATTTATTATTTATGAATTTTATTTATTTATTTATTATTTATTTATGAGGAGACTATGGAAATATCAAGAGTGGATCCAAATAGGAGTTCAGAAGGCTGTACCCAAAACTATAAATTGATCTAAACTGTATGAGGTTCGGCAGGAAAAGAAAGAATCTCCCACTGCGTTTTTGGAGAGGCTTAAGGAGGTAGCAAGAAAATATACAGATGTCTAAATGGACACAGAACAAGCAAAGGTTCAGCTTGCTCTCATATTCTTGAGTCAGTCACAAGACAACATTCGGAAAAAATTGCAAAATTAGAAGGAGAGGAATTAAGGAATTTAGATAAGCTACTTGAAGTTGCTTGGAAGGTATATAACAATCGCGGAAGAGAAGCTAATAAAGGGCAGCAGCAGAACCTTTTGGCAGTGGTACAAGGAAAAGGGAACCCAAAATTTCAGGGGTCGTAAAAGGAATATTCAAGGTAGGGGACCAGTCACACAAAGGTTAAGGCTTAATCAATGTGCATATTGCAAGGGGGGGGAGCCATTGGAAGTGAGATTGTCCAGAATTGTTTCACCAGGACAATCAGTTCCAGCAGGGAAACGCTGCCAAAGCCATGGTGTTAGGCAAATATAACTAGCTGAACCTGTAGAACAAGTTCAAGAACTTGTCATAAATATACAATAGAATTTAATCCCCAATATTTCCAGTAAAGAAACCAAATAGGTGAATATAGGTTAGTGCAGGATTTGAGAGCAATAAATAAAAAGGACATTTATCCAGTGGTAACAAATTCTCACACATTGCTAACATCCGTAAAGGAGATATATAAGTGGTTTACTGTAATTGATTTAAAAGATGCCTTTCTCTGCATACCCTTTGACAAAGAATGTAGGAAACTTTGTCTTTGAGTGAAAAACCCAGGGAATGGAAGAAAGACACAGCTCACCTGGACACGACAAGAATTCACCGACCCTATTTGGAAACTGACTGGCAAAGGAACTGGAGATTTGGACGGAAAATGGGCAAGTACCAAGAGACCAGTACTTATTGTTACAGTATGCTGATGATATACTAAGAGCTACAGAAGAAAAGGCAACCTGTATAAAGGTAACCATTAAGATTTTAAATTCACTGGGAATGGGAGGTTACAAAGTATCCAAAGGAAAGGCAGAAATTGCTCAACAGACTGTGATTTACCTGGGATGTGAAATTTCACAAGGGCAACAAAAACTAGGTACTAATCGTATCCAAGCTATTTGTGCTATTCCAGAGCCCCAGAATCTACATGAGCTGCGAGTTTTCCTCGGGATAGCAGGATGGTGTCGCCTGTGGATCATGGACTATGGACTGATTGCGAAACCCCTGTACGAAGCCCAGAAGACGCAGCCATTCACCTGGGGCAAGCCACAGAAAGAAGCCTTCCTAAAATTAAAGGAAGCACTGACAACTGCTCCAGCATTAGGGTTACCTGATCTGTCTAAAGATTTTCAGCTGTTTGTACATGAAAGGCTACGCCTAGCACTAGGAGTCCTCACCCAACGTCTGGGAAGCTGGAAAAGGCCGGTGGGCTACTTTTCCAAACAACTTGACAACATAAGTGCCGGGTGGCCTTCATGTCTACGGGCAGTCGCAGCTACTGTGATACTGATACAAGAAGCCAGGAAGCTTACTATGGGAAGACACATCGATGTCTATGTACCACACATGGTAACCACTGTCTTAGAGCAGAAGGGAAACCATTGGCTATCTCCCAGCAGGATGATGAAATTCCAGGTAGTCCTGACTGAGCAGGATGATGTCACATTAAAAACAACTAACCTTTTGAATCCAGCCTTGTTCCTAGGTACCACAGCTGAAGAAGGCCCATTAGAGCACGACTGTGTAGAGGTAATAGAGTACACCTATTCAGCAAGAGAAGACCTGAAAGATGTCCCACTAGAGCAGCCGGAGTGGGAGCTGTTTACAGATGGGAGCAGCTTTGTGGAAAACGGAACCAGATACGCTGGATATGCGGTAACAACAGTCAATACAGTAGTGGAGGCAAAAGCATTACCACCAAATACATCTGCCCAGAAGGCAGAACTGGTTGCTTTAACCAGGGCACTATATTCAAGTGAAGGGAAGAAGGTAAATATCTGGACTGACTCAAAATATGCTTTTGGAGTGGTGCATGTACATGGAGCACTGTGGAAAGAAAGGGGACTACTGTCTTCTCAGGGTACGCACATTAAACATCAGGATGCAGTCCTGCAATTGATAAAGGCAGTACAAAAACCTGAACAAGTGGCAATCATACACTGCAAAGCACACCAACCAGGAAGCTCCAAAATCTGTGAGGGAAATCGAAAGGCAGACTGGGCAGCCCAACAGGTTGCTTGAAATGTGCAAACAACAATGGCATTGATACCTTTAAAGCTTAATGTGTCCCAATTCAATTTGCCTCCAAACCCAAAATATTCAGTAGAAGATGAGAGACTGGCACATTTGCTAAATGCACAAAAGAATTCAGAGGGATGGTATGTGACTGCACAAGGACAAATAGTGGTACTCCCCTTGATAATGAGAGAAGTTCTACAGATTAAACATAATGAATGTCACTGGGGAGCAGAAGCATTGGTAAAATTGCTAAAGCAGAGTTTAATTTCTGTACGGATGTTAACAATGGCAAAATCAGTAATGTCAAAATGTGATATCTGCTTGAAAAACAACCTAGTGGCTAGGCGACAGGCACAACTAGGAAGAATTCGGATAGGAATAGAGCCAGGAGACTATTGGCAGGTAGATTTTGTAGAACTGCCAAGGACTTGAGGATACAAATACCTGTTAGTGGGAGTTGACACCTTCTCTGGGTGGCCAGAAGCCCTTCCCTGTCGCACGAACCAAGCAAAGGAAACAGTTAAGCAGTTACTACAAGAGATTATTCCCAGATTCGGGGTACCCCTAGGGGTATCATCAGATAGGGGGCCCCATTTCATAGCTACAGTAGTAAGAGAGGTAAGTAGATTGCTGGAGATGACTTGGGACCTCCACACACCGTAGAGACCCCAGTCAAGTAGACAGGTAGAGAGGATGAATCAGACACTAAAAAAGCAAATCAGTAAGATATGCCAAGAAGCCAAATTGCAGTGGCCCCAGGCTTTGCCAATAGCATTGTTGAAGATTCGGATAAAGCCTGGGAGTGGGATGTCAGTCAGTCCTTATGAGATATTGTATGGGAAACCATATGCATCTCCTGAGCCTAACCCTAATGTACACGTCACAGGAAAGCAGGAAGTGTATAATTATGTTCTGTCTCTCGGGAAAACTTTAGCTCGGCTCCGGAGCATCCTCGTGTGGAACAGACCACTGACTCTCGAGAATCCGGTTCATAACATACATCCAGGAGACAAGGTGTACATCAAAAACTGGAACGAAGAACTGCTGAAAGAAAAGTGGAATAGACCCCATCAGGTACTACTGACCACCTTCACAGCAGTCAAAGTAGCCGGCATGGACCCCTGGATTCACTATACCTGGGTGAAGAAAGTCCATCCTGGATCACGGACTATGTAAACTGTGGAACTAACAAGGCTACAGATAAGATGTGTTTAATTACTTTAAGAATGCTTGTGTTAACATTATGGTCATTAATGCCTTTGGGATGTGGAATGCAAAATGATAAACAAACCACTCTTCATTCTAGAATGAAGAGAGAGGTACAAACAGAAACACAGGTGAAAAATGTTTCTAATGCAGTTCGGGCTGAGAATATAATGATTGGATTAGTCAAAGATTTTGCCAAAATGCAAAACACCAGTAGAATAACTGTCTGTCTGCCAATACCAAAGGCAGCAGGAGACCCAGTAAATTGGAGAATCATAACATCAAAATTACCTGAAATACAAGGGAACAAAACAATTACATGTAGACAGGTTCCCGAATCGAGGCAAGTAACCAAGGAAACTTGGGAGAAAATAGGAACATGGATGAGACCCTTGAGCCAGAAAGACTGTATTCTAAGTGATGGCATACTAGGAACCCCTATGGGAGAATCAGAAGGCATCACACAATGGCAATGCAATTTACCACACTATAAAAAGATTATGGAAAATGTTACAGAAACCACTCTGGTGTGGAAATGTGAGGCCAAGGATCGGAAAGATCAGATAGAGCCTTGGGAGAGTGCATGGTCTGTGAGTATTCTTCAAAGATTCCAATATATGGCAAACACCCCTTGGTGTATTAAGTGGGAAGGCCCCGAGAATGAAACAGGTAACAAACACTGCCACTAGTAGCAGAACGAGGGCAGACAAAGTAAGTTGGTAGGCATGCAATAAAACCTATGACTGCACTTCGGATGATGTAGAGATAAAACAGATGCCACCCCTGGCAATAGCCCTACAAATTGGTTGTGCTTGCAGAGGGATTAAACATAAACAAGGCAGAGTGAATTATAAGGCAGTTATAGGATGTACCAGAATTACAATCCGAGGTCCAGGACAATTTGTATGAGCAGCAAGTGATGGTACCTGGACAACACATCTGCCTGTAGATGGGAAAGTAAAGGAGATTACTTTAAGCCTTCCAACCTTATGTCCAATTTGGAAAAGGTCCCCATTTAACAAGAAAACATGAACTTCTGCAGATAAGAGCAAGACGGGAAGTTCTAGACAATGAAGATCCAGATGACACTTGGCAAGAACCCTCCAGTAGAGTGAAATTTGGGTGAGCCCTAGAGTCATTGCTTGGTCCTATAGCAAACTTTAAGAGTAGAGAGATGCTGTACAAACTTACAGGTCAGGTAAGTAGACTGGCAAGAGTCACCCGGGAAGGATTTAAGGAATTAAACATACAATTACAAGCCACCACAAAAATGACTTTACAAAATCGATTAGCCTTAGATTTGTTACTTCTGAAAGAGCATGGAGTATGTGGATTTTTAAAGGGACAGGTTGATCATTGCTGCGTTCATATCCCAAATGTAACTGCAAATGTAGAATATGACATCAGTAAGTTGAAACAAATAGAGCATGAAGCACAAGAAGAACAAAAGGATTTGACTACAAGCTGGTTAAGAAAAATCTTTACAAGATTAGAGTAGAATGTGAGTTCATAGATTAAATCTATCATTGAGAATGTGATAATCTTACTAATCGTATTCTTAGCAATTTAGTTAGTTTACAGCATCTTAAAGAGAGAGATGCAGAAGAAAACATCCTGGAACCAGAAGATAATAAAGGCACTAACACGAGATCCGCGTCCACCATTCTCTGGTTCTCCAGTTCGTGATAACATCCACAACAATATTTACATCAACCCTGGATTTGAAGAATCGAGTATAAATTGAGGAATAAAAAGGACTGTATCAAGTGAAAACATTTACACCTATAGTGAAGTGAAAATGCTTTCAAAGGGGGGAGAATGATAGTGGAACACTGGAAAATGTCAAAGATAGAACTCTAAGATGTTAGGCTTTGTGTTTTCTCAGATCACTGCACCTGCGTAAGCAGTATGATAAATGATATAATTGTTAGATGTGATGATTGTTTAGTAATTAAGTATAATTATTATATAACCGTAAGAATCTACGTATACAATAGAACAATGTAAGTTTAATAATTAACATGAAAGTTATGTAACGATAGAGTATAAAACACGTTCACCTCGAATGTATGGTCGGAATTAGATTTGGGTTGTAATACCCCAATTCCCAGAGCTCTTAATAAAAAGTACCGCATATAATCACTCCGTGATTATGTGTTTTTGAACGCTAACATTTCCTTCATCCACTAGGCAAGCCACCTTGTCATAGAAGAACATCAGGTTATAAAATCATAGAATGGTTTGGGTTGGAAAGGACCTGAAAGACCATCTACATCAGTTGTGTGACTTGTTCCATTGTGGCAGCAGCTCTCTGGCTACAGAGAGTGGCACACAACTTTCCCAGGCATCATGCTGGGAAAGGTTGTGAGAAGATCAGAGAAAAGAATGATGAACAATTCTTATCTTCACTTGCTGCACCTGTTGTTGTGAACATGTGGAATGTGTTATGGAGATTTGTTTACCAAAGGATGGTTTCTTAATTAGCCAATGGTGATGAGGTTTTAATTAAAGGACCAATTAGGTCAAACTGTATCGGATTGTTTGTAAAGGTGATGGGTTTCTTAATAAGTATAGTATAATAAAGTGATTGATCAGCCTTCTGGAATCATGGAGTCAATGCCAATTATTACCTGGCTGTGGATGCCATGCTACGACAGTTCCATCGTGTCTCTGTGATTGCAACTATGTCATAGTTTTCTAGCTGCACCATGGCTTCCAGTTCTTCCTGTTTGTTGCCCATGCTGAATGCATTGATGTAATACACTTAAGTTGTGCTATTGATCCACTATCTTTTCAGGAGGAGAAGCTCTAATTTCTGCTTGACCATTCTCAGCTCCTTCTGTGGTTTCTAGCACATCAATAACCCATGCATCCTTGCTACTGCATGGATCTCCATCTCCTACCTCTGTCAAGACTACAGACTGAAGGACCTCATTAGCACACCATCTGTCAGTGGCGTGCCACCCCCAGGCTTATCTCCAGTGTTCCTGATTTTATTCCCTTGAAATCTAGTTTAAAGCTTTCTCAATGAGCCCTGCTAGCTAATAAGGATCCTTTTCCCCCTTTGAGACAGGTGTACCCCAGCTGTTGCCAGCAGGCTCAGTGTCATGTAAAACAATCCATGATCAAAAATCTGAATTCTGCTGGTGACACCAGGCTCAGCACCAGGTATTCATCTGCATGATTTTCCTGTTTCTACCTCCATCATTCCCTGCAACTGGCAGAACAGAGGAGAAAACTGTTTGCTCCAGATCCTTCAACCAGTCATCCCAAAGCCCTGGGGCTCCTCTCTATTGTCCTCAGACTTTTTTTTGGACTTCATTGTTGACCACCTGAAAAAACAGTAATGGATAATAATCAGAGGGCTGTTCCAGGCTACAGAGTTTCTTGGCAATGTCTCTGACCCAGGCCTCAGGGAGGCACCAGACTTCCCTATGGGTTGGGTCCAGTCAGCATATCAGGCCTTTGTTCCACTCAAAAATGAGTCACCAATGACAGTTGCTCTTTTTTTCTTGACTGAGGCAGTTGTGATGCAGGGGGCAAACTTACTCACTCTAGGCAACTCCTCCAACCTGGACAGACCTTTGTCCATATTGTAGGGTGCCCATGTTGTATTTGTGTTCAAGAGGCGTCTGGATATGGCACTTGGGGATATGGTTTAAGGGTGATTATGGGAGTGCTGGGTTGATGGTTGGACTAGATGATCTTGGAAGTCTCTTCCAACGTTGATGATTCTGTGCCTGGTCTTCAAGTTCTAGAGCCTCATACTTAATGTATTGCAGCTGGGAAGGTGAGGTAGGCCAGGAGGGGATTTGCCTGCTGCCTTGAGTAGACACCTGTTTCCATTCCCTCTCATCTCTTAGGTCCCCTCCTTCTGCCTGGTAGTGAGAATGTAAGGGATCATTTTCTTCTTGTGGTGTGGCCAGCTGGTGCATTTGCCTTAGAAATGGTAGAGATTGGCTCAACCATTCAGAGTCCCTGATACTTCTTTTCTACCTCCTCTCTTAGATCTGCCCCTGGGCTGAGCAGATAATCCACTTCACCACACCTCACACAGCTGTTGTCTCTACTGCCATCCAGTACCAGTGCCAGGCTCTGGCATTCCCTGTAGCCCAAGACCTAGATGGCTGCGTGTTTTCATGGCATCTCTGTCTGTGTCACCACATCCTTTCTGGCAAGTCCAGAGGACATAGCTCCCCTCCAAGTGGATACTATAGCTGAGCTCCTTCTGAGAAGGTAATGACCACCAACTGAGCTCTCCTCTTGAGCTGGTGGGTGACTGCATTCTACCTTCATGAACTGCCACACCCCACCCTGTTTACCTACTTTGTGCCCTAGGAGCTGCTTTTGTAGGGGTGTGTCAGAGACTGGAAAGATCAATGTCTGGAGACATTTTGGGATGCTTGGAATGTGTGTAGTAGGGGGCGGTCCAGCCTTGCTCTGGTGAGGTGGTGCCCTGCCCCCAATACCCCCCCCAGCCCTGCAGTCTCTGTCAATAATAGAACACTGGAGGCATCTCCCCAGTGTTGCCTAATCCAGCCCCTGAGTGGCTGAGCAACTGGAAGTCCCACCTGGGAGGAAGGCCCATGAAGGGCCAAGGGTTTAAGAAGGCTGAGCACAAGGCAAACATGTAATTCTTTAACCCTACCTTCATCTTGGAGTTTTCTATCTTTTACATTGCTGGAACCCAGGAGTTGGTAGCTATGACTCTTTTGCTATATCTTTCCTGTCTTTCTCCCTTTCTTCTTCTTCTAACTTTCTTCTCATGGAACATAACATCAAATGGGTTTAAAGGTTGCGAAATTGAATGGGCTAAGATGATGCCGTGATAAGTGTTTTATGTTGTACTAAATCTTTTGCTAAAGTTCCTTGATTTTCTATTTTTTGCCAGTAAACCTTTGTAGGATTTTTGCCTCTTGAGAATATCTGGTTGGTATTTCTCCCTTGCATCTGCCAAAAGCAAAGGAACCTCAGTTTAGCCCCATACATTGTCTGGGGTGTTACAGGGTGGGGAGTGGACCTCATCACTCCTGACCTCACCCACACTGAGTCAGAGCTGCCTCTGGGTCAGAGCTTCAGTGCTTCCTTCTGGGAGGGGACGGTGGGGTGCTGAGGCACCTCTCGGTGCTAATTTTGAGGTCTTGCCACTTCAGGAACTCTCTCCACAGTCCCTCGGCATGATCCTTGACTCCAGAGCACATCTGCCAGAGCAGTTTGCCTCAGTCTTCACCACACTTGCATTGCAATATATTTTAAATCTACCATGCAAATAGATTTTGCACATTTTTTTTTATATCTGCATAATGAATATGAAATACTGCAGAAGTCTTGCAATACAGAACATAAAGCTCCTATGATTATCTTTTTGTTCTATTATCAGTGAGACGACAGTATAACATCTTTTCATACCTAAAAACTGTTGATGATGTTGACTTTGGGCAATTATAGTTTGTTCAGCAGATGTGCCTGTCTGTTGACCACTTCCTGTGAAACTATCTGGAACTCCATCCACTTTCTGCAGAGGCTTGTACCTACAAAATGATCAAATATAAAATCATTCTTTAGGATCACTTTTTTGTAAGTGCCTGATTTCTGAGTCTTAATATACAGTTTTGCTAGTTCACACAAAAGAAAAAAGTAACATCAGAATAATTGTAGCAAGGAAATGTAGAACATTGGCAACACATAAAATTCATAAAGCACATATCACAGCACAACTACCAATTTCTTGTGGAATTTGGTTAAAAACTATACCACTAACATCTAAAGTGCATTTACACTAAACAGAAACACAATATTTCTTTTCCAAAAGACTTGTCTTCCCAGGAATCAAGTAGCTCAAAAATAAAGGTTTAATCACCTAAAGAAGGGTGATTCATTTGTATGAAGACAAAGTAATTTAAATAATTTTAACATGTAACAAACCTCTCATAAGCTCAGAAGGTCTGAGAAGGCTACTTAAACTAAGTAGCTGAAGCAAAGGAGGTTCAGACTTGATATTAGGAAGCATTACTTTACTAAGAGGGTAGTCAAACACTGAAACAGGTTTCCTACAGAGGTGGTCAATGCCTCAAGCCTGTCACTGTTCAAGAGGCATTTGAACAATGCCGTTAATAATATGCTTTAACTTTTGTTCAGCCCTGAAGTAGTCAGGCAGTTGGACTAGATGATTGTTGAAAGTCCCTTGCAACTGAAATATTCTATTCTATTCTATTCTATTCTATTCTATTCTATTCTATTCTATTCCGTTCCGTTCCATTCCATTCCATTCTCTTCATCATTTAAGTCGCAAAAACTTTTATAAAGTATAAAAAGGACAAATATACAAATAGGAGTTCTGTTTAGGGTGGTCAGATGTTAAAACCATCACACAGACAGGCTGAAGATTCTGCCTGCCATCTTCAACACAATTCAAAATTAATTCTGCCATAGCTCTTAGTGATAAGAACTTGGAACCTTTGTCCTTCTGAAGTAGCTTTGTAGCCAGAAGAAAACTAGACAAACCTCAATGCAGAAAGCAATGCATGTGAACTGTTGCTCAAGTCTGAAATTGCAGATTGTAAAGCTTTGTTTTAACTTCAGAAACATCAACGAATTCCACTCTGAAAATGCTCCTCTTTAAAAATAGTTGAGTCAGATGTGAGCATGTTCCCATTTTGATCTTATTCAAGAGATAATAGAAATGTCCTATGTGGCTATTTAGATTTTAGTTTATGAGAAAGTTCCCTTAAGAAGCAAGCATCTAAGGTTCTGGTCATTCTAGACATATATTTAACTATACAATAACATAGAACATGTGATATACAAGTGTGTTGATTTGGCATGGCCTGGTTTTTTGCTGTGGCCGCTGCCATCCCCAGTGTGGCTCGTGGCCAGCCTTGCCTGCCTGGCTGCCCCTAGCCAACTGCGCTGAGGGCAAAAAGGGCAGGAGTGATGGCGATAGCTTCCCCTTCCCGGTGCCCCACATGAAGAAAGGTGTTAAATAGTGTCAGTGCTGCAGCAGCTGCCACTGCCTGCACAATGGCAGCAGGGCTGATAGTGGAACCCTGGAAAATGTTAAAGATAGACTCTGAAAATGTTAGGTTTTGTGTTTTGCCAGATCATTGCACCTGCATAAGCGGTATGATAAATGATATAATTGTTAGATGTGATGATTGTTTAGTAATTAAATATAATTATTGTATAATCATAAGAAGAATCATGAGAAACTATGTTAGAAATTTAAGGAGGAGCCACGAGGGGCCATGCTTGGCTGAAATCTATGTATACAATAGAACAATATAAGTTTAATAATTAACATGAAAGTTATATAACGATAGAATATAAAAACATGTTCATCTCGCATGTATGGTCGGAGTCAGATTTGGGTTGAATACCCCTGACACCCAGAGCTCTTAATAAAAGCACCGACATATAATCGCTTATGTGATTATGTGTTTCTGAACGCTAACAGGGCCACCTGGCCAGCAGCAGAAGCATGACGAGCAATTCCCTGACACGGAACGTACATGAGATCAACTTCTCGGCACTGTGGGATCTTGCAAGAATCTTTGAATTGGTGGAACTTGCTGACAATGGTACCTACAAGCAGAAGATTTTCTTCTAGTCAGACAAGAGGAGGAATTCAGGATATGTGAGGGAAAACAACATGGTGGCACCAAGGTCAGTGGAAAAGAAAGAGGGGAAGGAGGTGCTTCAAGCGTTGGAGCCAAGATTCCTCTGCAGGCCATGGTGAGGACTATGGTGAAACAAACTGTCCCCTTTTAATGCATGAAGTCCACAGGGGATGCAGAGGTCCACTCGCAGCCTGTGGGAAAAGTGCTCATGCCAGAATGGGTGGATGTTAGAGAAAGCTGTGGTCTAGTGGGAGACCCGAATAGAGAGAGGGGGCCCCTGTTTCCAGAGATAGAGAGAGAGAGAGCCCTTGCTTTCAAACTTGAGCAGCCTAGCCTTAAAAGACCGCACCCTGTGGACAAATGACCCATGCCACAACAGCTTGGGGATGACGGTTTTGCCTGTGGGAGGGACCCCATGGCATAGCAGAAAAAAGACTCCTCTCCCTGAGTGAATGGAAAAAAATCTTGAAAGATGATCTGACCAAAGCCCCTCATTCCCTGTCTTCCTGTGCTGTTGGTGGAAAAGATGGAGGGGCTGGGGGGAAAAAAAGGTGTTTTAAAGGCTTATTTTACTTCCCATTTTCCTCCTCTGACTCTGTTAATAATAAATTTACTTTATACCTTTAAATTTGAACCTTTTTTGCTGTTAAAGTATTTTTTTCTCCCAGTCCTGAACTCGTGAACTGTTGGTTAATTTTTTTCCCCTCTCCTCTACCCAACTGTAGCAGGAGAGAGTAAGCGAACAACTTCCATGAGTGCCTGGCATTTGGACAGCGTTGAACCACAACAACAAGAAGTATACTTTTCCAAAAGACACCTCTTGGCCTTAACATAGAGTATGATAACTTTAGGAATGAGAATACTTGAAAACAAAAACTTTTGTCATCATCTAAATCTCTATGAATTTTATATGAAGTTTAGTTATTGTAAAGGCCCAGGATAAAATCCCAGGCCTGCAGAAATAAATTTTACAACTGTAATAAACTTTAGGAAGATTAAAGTTTAAGCTCTAGTATCACAGTGATGCTGAATTGATTTTTGCCTTTTTTTTCTTTTATATATTCTCTATATTCTTTACACATATATTTGTAGCTCTGTAGCCTATTATTGTATTCGTAGTTAGCTCCAGTACTTTTCCCTACCTTTTCCCTACCTGATCAACAGTGACATTGAACTCTTATGGATAAACTTCTCATCACTTGATAGATCTCTTTGCAATCCAAAAACCTAATTTTTAAAGAATTTTTAACTTTAGTCTCATTATACTCTAAAAATGTCTGGCAGAAGATCAATTTCTATTTTTAAATCAAAATCAGTATGTTCACATAGTTCTGATAGTAGAACCCTGGAAAATGTTAAAGATAGAACTCTAAAATGTTAGGCTTTGTGTTTTCTCAGATCACTGCACCTGCGTAAGCAGTATGATAAATGATATAATTGTTAGATGTGATGATTGTTTAGTAATTAAGTATAATTATTATATAACCATAAGAAGAATCATGAGAAAGTATGTTGGAAATTTAACAGGGGCTATGTTTAGCTGAAATCTATGTATACAATAGAACAATGTAAGTTTAATAATTAACATGAAAGTTATGTAATGATAGAGTATAAAACACGTTCACCTCAAATATATGGTCAGAATTAGATTTGGGTTGTAATACCCCAATTCCCAGAGCTCTTAATAAAAAGCACCGCATATAATCACTCCGTGATTATGTGTTTTTGAACGCTAACAGTTCCACTAGTTTCTAGAAAATTTATTATTTCACAATTTTTTCTGCTCCTTGAGTAGAATCCAAAGTGTCTTGAATGTATAAAAGTAACAGTCTTTTGAGTTTCTAGGGTTTAAAAAGAACTTTCACACAGAAAAAAAAATCTAGGTGCTAGGAACCAGGATTATGCTACCACTTGCTCCAATGTGCTTTTATCTTGGGGAAAATCCTTAATTCTGGCATTATTACAGGTGACATTATAGGAGTCAAACATTTTTAACAGCTTTTATAGACCGGTTAGCCTCACCTTGCTCCTGAGAAGTTGATGAAGCAGCTAAACCTAGAAACCATTTAAAAACACATGAAGGAGGAGATGGCAATTGGGAGTAGTCAGCATGGATACACCAAAAGGAGTTCGCACTTGACCAAGTTGATAAACTTCTACAATGAAATGACTGGCCTGGTAGATGAGGTGAAAAATTGATGAAATATGGGCTGAATGAGCAGACACCAAGATAGATTGAGAATTGGCTGAATGGCTATATTGGGTTTATGTGGCAAAGTTTTGGTAGTGGGGGTCTGCAGGGGTAGCTTCTGAGAGGAGACAGCAGAAGCTGCCCCCATGTCAGAAAGAGCCAGTTTCAGCCAGCTCCAAGATGGACCCACCACTGGCCAAAGCCTGAGCCAATCAGAGACATTAGTAGTGCATCTGTGATAACATATTTTAAAAAGAGTAAAAAACGCTGCACAACAGTAGCTGGGAAAGAAGGGTGAGAATATGTGAGAAAAAATTCTGCAGACACCAAGGATCAGAAAAGAAGGAGGGGGAGGAGGTGCTCCAGGTGCCAGAACAGAGATTCCTCTGCAGCCCATAGTGAAGACCATGATGAAGCAGCTGTTCCCTTGCAGCCCATGGAGATCCATGGAGATGCAGAGATCCACCTGCAGCCTATCAGGAACCCCCACCAGAACAGGTAGATGTGCCCTGAAAGAAGCTGCAGCCCATGAAGAGCCCACATAGAGCAGGGTTTTTTTGGCAGGACCTGTGACCTTATGGGAGACCCATGCTAGAGCAGTCTGTTCCTGAAGGATTGCACTCCATGGAAAGGACCCATGCTGGAGTTCATGAGGAACTGCAGTCTATGGGAAGGACCTACACTGGTGAAGTTCATGAAGGACTGTCTCTTGTGCAAAGGATCCCACACTGAAGCAGGTGAGGAGAAAGGAGAGGCAGAGATAATGCATTATGAACTGACTGCAACCCCCATTCCCCATCACTCTGTGCTGCTGGGGGGGAGGAGTTACAAGAGTTGGGAGTGAAGTTGAGCCTGCAAAGAAGCAAGAATTGAGAGGAATGTTTTTCTAAATGTATTTTTATTTCTCATTATCCAAATTTGACTGACAATAAATTGAATTAATTTCTCCAAGTTGAGCCTGTTCTGCCTGTGACAGCAATTGCTGAATGATCTCCCTGTCTTTATCTTGACCCATGAGCCTTTTGTGGTATTTTTCTTTCTTGTACTGAGCAACTTGGTGAGCAGTTGGCAGTCAGCCAAGGTCAACCTACCACAATGGCTGGGCCCAGAGGATGATGATCAGTGGCAAAAAGTGTAGTGACTAGCAGTGTACCTCAAAGGTCAATACTGAGTCCAGTCAAGTTCAACATTTTCATTAATGATCTGTATGATCAGGCAGAGTGTACCCTCAGCAACTTTGCAGACAGCACCAAAACAGGGAAGAGTGTCTGATATTACAAAGGGTTGTGCTGCTTCCAGGAAAGCACCTGAGAGTCCTCATGAACATTAAGTTGAACATGAACAAGCATTGTGCCCTTGCTGCAAAGAAGGCCAATGGTACCCTTGTCTGCATTTGTCAAAGCATTGCCAACAGGTGGAGAGGCGTGATCCTTCCCCTTTACTCAACACTGATGAGACCACACCTGGTGTACTGTGTCCAGTTCTGAGCTCCTCAGTACAAGAGAGACATGGACATACTGGAGAGACCCAAACAAAGGGCCATCAAGATGATTAAGGAACCTGGAGCATCTCTCTTATGAGGAAAGTCTGAGAGAGCTGGGACTCTAGCCTGGAGAAGAGAAGACTTAGAGGGATCTTACTCATGTATATGAATCCTAGAAGGGAAGATACAAAGAAGATAGAGCCAAGCTTTTTTCAGTGGTGCACAGTGAAAACAAAAGAGGCCATGGGCACACGATGAAACATGGGAGATACCCTCTGAACATCAGGAAATATCCAGTGATTGAGCACTGGAGCAAGTTTCCCAGGGACATGGTAGAGTCTCCCTCTTTGGAGATATTTAAAAGCCATTTGGACATAGTCCTGATCAACTGGTCTAGGTGGTCCTTCCTGAGCAGGGGGGTTGAACAAGATGACCTCCAGAGGTACCTTCCAACCTCAACCATTCTGTGATTCTGTGATTCAATTATTTAAATATCCTGGCATTTAATTCCTGTCTTGGGCATGGTTTATTATCCCATCCCATTTTGGTGGTTTTTGATCTGTTTTGTTTTTTGCCCAAGGGTGGCAGCTGTCCCCACCCCACCCCCCATCCATGTGAGAGGGAGAAGGCCAAAACCCGTGCCACAGCACTCCTTGCAGCCACAGGGGAATCATCGCCACCTGCCCTGCCCAGCTGAGGAGCCACCAGCGCCCCTGCCGACTGCAGCCATATCTACACCAAAAGGGAAAGGGCTTAAGGAGCGGGAAGACTGTTTATTGGGTTTTCTGTTCTTTGTTTGTTGTTACCATTGTTGTTGTTTGCCTCATTACACATACTAGTAAAGAACTGTTATTCCTTTTCTCATATCTTTGCCTGAAAGCTCCTTTATTTCAAAATTATAATAATTTGAAGGGGAAGGGATCATATTTTCCATTCCAAGGGAGGCTCCTGCTTTCCTTAGCAGACACCTGTCTTTCAAACCAAGACACTTCCCATAAACGATCTAGCACCAGTATGTCAAACACAAACCAGACTTCCATTTGGAAGTCTGAGCCATATAGCAGCTACAGTTGAAAGGCAGGGCAAATACCTATATGGGTGAGGCAAGTCCTTACCTGTGCATTTCTTCAATTCCAGTACAAAGGTGCTTTAAATTGCTTGATCTGTGTCTGTTGAGTCCAAGCTACTGTCTCAAATAGGAGATGGGACTGTTATCAACAGTCATCTGTAGTTTACATGTACTATTTTTAAATTTCTTATTGGAATACAGAAGTAGTACTCCCATAGCTTATGTTGACCACAGCTGTGACTCAGCAACCTTTGCATTAGCTCAATGGTTGTTGCCACTCAACTGAAATTCATTTCTGAAATCTCAGACCCTGAATTAAGGGCCATGTCAAACACTGCACACAAGCATACCTCTAGCAGATCTTTGGATATATTCACATTTGTGGTGGTTTAGCCTTGGCTAACAGTGAAATTCCCACTCAGCCACTCACACCCTCCCTGCCCCAGTGGGTCAGATGGAGAAAATAGGAAGAACAGGAGCAAGAAAGATTGTAAGCCAAGATAATGACAGGAGATTGCTTACAAATGATTGTTGCAGCAAAACAGAATCAATTTAGGTAAAATTAAGTAAACTTATCACCAATTAAAATAAAAATGTAATTACTAATTCAGGTAGCAGAAAGCAAAAAGACATATTAAAATACACTTCCTCCTTTCCCAGGCTCCTGGCTTCATTCCAGACTCATCTTTTCCCCCCGCCTTGCGATTGACACAGGTTACATGCAGCCGCTTCAGTGAGGCAATGGGCTCAAGGGTGTAAGGGTGTTATGGTCAGTACATAAGAAAATCTCTCTGCCACTCCTTCCTTCTCACACTTCTCTGTCATGGATTCTCCATGAGCTGCAGTTCCTTCGCAAAATATCCAACTGCTCCAGCATGGTCTGTTAAATAAGTTGCTATGTGAATACTGATTCTGGCACCATGGAGCACCTCCTCCCCCACCTTCTTCTTTGACCTCTGTTCATACAGCTGGCTTTCACTCTTTTTTTTTCACCCTACTCCTCTGCATGTGTGGTGGGTTTTGCCCTGTCTTAAGTATGTTTTCACAGAGGCACCATCAACTTTGTTGATTGGCTCAGCTTTGGCCTGCATTGGGTCCATTAGCAAGGCAGCTGGAACCAGCTGTGTTCAGCACAGGGCAGCACCTTACCCACTACCAAAAACTTAAGAATCAAAGGACAAACAAATAATGCAGATGTTATCATGGGAGTCTACCATAGACCTCCTAGCCAGGACAATGATGCTTCCAAGTTAACTGTCCTTGTCTTTATGGGATTCTTCAACTTGCTAGAAATTAACTGGGACCATCACACAGCTGGTACAAACAGGACCAGAAGATTCCTAAGAAACCTGGATGACAACTTTATGGAACAGCTCCTTAGGGAGCTGACTCAGAAAGATGCCCTCCTTGATGTACTGCTTGTCAACAGAGTGGAACTCATGAACAAAGTGGAGATTGGCAGCTGTCTTGGCCACAGCAATCACAAAGAGATCGAGTTTAAAATCTCTGTTGACAGGAGAAAAGGTCCATCAAACCTCAACTCTGGACATGAGGAGAGCAGACTTCAGGTGGCTCAGGGAATTAGTGAATGAGGTCCCCTATGAAAATGTTTTTGCAGGTGCTGTGGTCCATCAGTGCTGGTCACTTTTTAAACACCACCAGTTAAAAGCACAGGAGCAGGCGATTCCCAAATGTTGGAAGTCAAGCAGGCAAGGCAGAAGACAGGCTTGGCTGAGCAGGGATCTTCTCTTGGAAATAAGGCCAAAAAGAAGGGTATGGCCAGTGGAAGCAAGGTCAGGGGACATGTGAAGAATACAGAGATGCTGCTCACCACTGTTAGGAGAAAATCTGTATGGTCAAACCTCAACTGGAGTTGAGCTCCTCAAAGAGCTGGCTGATGTCATTGCAAAACCTCTCAAGGATTTTTGAGCAGTTTGGGAATCCGAAGAAGTCCCAGCTGACTGGAAGCTGGTGAATGTTGTCCTGATTTTCAAGAAGGGCAAGAAGGAGGTCCGTGGAAATGTCCTGGGTTGTAAGATAAGTGTGTATTCTATTTGCCATCTGTTAGAGGTGGGGCAGTTACCTTCTGTTAATTGGGCAGTTTTCTTTATCTCTTCCACAAACCAATCCTCCCTCTGGGGAGATATATTCTGTTAATGGGCCATTGAGTCTCACTGCATGACTGATAAAATTACATCATCCCATTGTGAGATGCTCCACCCAGAAGGAGGAGCCAAGCATTCCTACCTGGATATAGTCTGAGATTTTGGAACACCAGAGCAGCCTTTTCCCACTGGATTCCCAGAGGAGTAGCTGTCTTCTCCACTGGATTCCCAGAGGAAGACCAGGCCCATCTACACCACCACTGGATCTTCAGAGGAAACCTACACCCTTCTACAGGATCACTGCTTCAACAGAACCACACCTGTCACTCCAGGAGGACTGCAGCTACCGTTTCAATTGGACTGCTACCAACACCCTGATGTTGGAAAAGAAATGAAATTTTGCAAAATATTTAATTATAGTTTAGTTATGAGTCGTTTGCCGTTGAAGCTGTGTGTTGAGTTTTGTGTGTAACTTAGCAGGTAGTCTAGGAACTTAATAAATAATTAAGCTAGTATAGGGAAGGTTACATGTTTAACCGGTTTTTGAGCAGCACACAATGTGATAGGTAGAAGATGGATGATTTTGTTTTTGAGCTTAGGAATGATTGCAAAAGGCTTGTCGATTATTCATGCTGAACTGTCTCTTGGATATTTTTTGTTATGGATTATGTGTATAAAGAACACCTGTATTCGAGATTTTTGGGGCTCTGGTTTAGGACGCGAGTCCGCAGGCCCCCGGGCCCTCAATAAAGCACCGCACAAAACTTATCTGAGTTTTGTGTCATTTATCAATCGGGCAACACTGACCCACAGGGTGTCAGGTTGTATTCTGACTCTCTCAGTGTTTTGGGGGTTTTTTTGTTTATATTATTGCATTTGTATGTTCTAGTTTTCCTAGTAAAGAACTGTTATTCCTATTCCCATATCTTTGCCTGAGAGCCTTTTAATTTCAAAATTATAACAATTTGGAGGGAGGGGGTTTACATTTTCCATTTCAGGAGAGGCTCCTGCCTTCCTTAAGCAGACATCTGTCTTTTCAAACCAAGACAGGAAACTACAGGCCTGTTAGTCTCACTTAGGTGCCTAGTAAAGTTATGGAGAAGATTATTCTGGGAGGTATTGAAAAACACCTGAAAGACAATGCAGTCATCGGTCACAGCCAGCACAGCTTTATGAGAGAAAAGTCCTCCTTGTAAAACCTGATTTCCTTTTATGATGAGGTAATCCAGATAGGTGGTCAAGGGAAGCCACTTGCTGTAATCTTTTTGGAGTTCATCCCAGCTTTTGATAGTGTCTCCCACAAGATCCTTCTGGACAAAATGTCCAGCCCTCAGCTGGATAAACACATCATGCAATGAGTGAGCAACTGGCTCATGGGTCGGGCACAAAGGCTTATAGTGAATGGGATGACATCACACTGATGACCTGCATCTAGTGGGGTTCCGCAGGGTTCCATCCTCCTCCCTGTGCTCTTCAACATCTGCATAAATTACTTGGATGCAGGAGGGGAAGGTATACTAAACGAGTTCGCAGATGATACAAAACTGGAGGAGGTCTCGACTCCCTCAAAGCCAGAGAGACCTTGACAAATTAGAGGACTGGCCAATCACCAACCATATGAAGTTCAACAAGGGAAAGTGCCAGATTCTGCACCTGGGATGGGGCAACCCTGGATGTACAGACAGACTGATGAATGAGATGCTGGAAAGCAGTGCCGTGGAAAGGGACCTGGGGGTCCTGGTTGATGGAAAGTTTATCATGAGTCAGCTGTATGCCCTGGCAGCCAGGAGAGCCTACCATGTCCTGAGGTGCATTAGGCACAACAGTGCCAGCCAGTCAAAGGAGGTGATTGTCCCACTCTGCTCTGCACTGGTGAGGCCTTACCTTAAATACTGTGTGCAGTTTTGAGCACCGCAATATAAGATATTAAGCTATTAGAGAGTGTCCAGAGGAGGGCAGCAAAGATAGTGAAGGGCCTTGAGGGGAAGCTGTGTGAGGAGCAGCTGAGGTCTCTTGGTCTGTTCAGCCAGGATAAGAGGAGACTGAGGAGGGACCTCATTGCAGTCTCCAACTTTCTTGTGAGGGAAAGAGGAGGGGCAGGCACTGATCTCTGTGGTGACCAGTGACAGGACCCAAGGGAAGGGCCTGAAGCTGTGTCAGGGGAGGTTTAGTTTGGATATGAGAAAAAGGTTCCTCACCCAGAGAGTGGTTGGGCACTAGAAAGAACAGGCTTCCCAAGGAAGTGGTCATATCACCAAGCCTTACAGAGTTCACTAAGTATTTGGACAATACTCTCAGGCACATGGTATGACTCTTGGGGATGGTCCTGTGCAGGGCCAGGAGTTGGACTCGATGATCCTTGTTGGTCCTGTTCAACTCATCATATCCTGTAATTCTGGGAATGCAGCGTCACACAAGTAGGAAAGTTGCATGACCTTTCAAATTAAGAAAGAATGAGAAAAAGTGTTCTGTAGCATAAATTCAGCCTATACTTTGTCAAGAAGTCAAGAACTCAAAGTGTCTATCTGATTCAATGTGATTGATGGAGAGGAGGTAAAATTGATACATCTTAACAGAAAAAGCAAACAGAGTTGTCAGATGATTCTAAAGGAGAAAAATATTTCCCAGCTTGAGTTATCAGAAAGGAGAAGGAAACATTGATGATTCTTAGATTCTCTTTGCTCTGAATATCTTTTTAAAAGAGAATTATTGCATGTAAGTTAAAACTTTTTTAGTTTTTAAATAAAATTAGAAATATTCATAAAACTAAATAATAAAGATTGTTCCTAATGACTCAAGCTATAGTATTAGGCCCTTTATATCATGTAAAAGCATGATAGATTTATGAAGACTGTAAGATAAAATTTATACAAATATACAGTTATATACCAAAATTCTCAAATATATACTAAGCATGATTCATAACTGTGGCAGAAGTCTTAGTTCAGAAATATAGTGTTTAAAAAATGTAATGCAGCTTAATGCATGCTTTTGTTTGTTTGTTTTTCTTACATGTAGCTCTTTTATCCTGTCCCCCACCTCCCAAGCATTAACCTCTGTGGTCTAGTACATACATGAGAATCTTTATATCCATTAAAATAAACAAGCAACTATATGGGTCAAGCTTTCCCCCCATACACATTTCAGAAGAAAATCTGACCAAAAGTATCCTAAACCCTGCAGAATAAGGATATAAACAGAAATAAAAAGTAAAATGAAAGATTTCTGCATGCTAGAGAACAGCAAAATTATATTAAACATGTTAGAATAAGAAATGCTGGTGTTTTATATATATATTTAAACTTTTGTTTAAAATTACTATTATGTTAACCACAGTTCATTGTGATAAAAATATTAGGAAGACATCTGATCTTGCTTTTAAAATGTCTATTTTTACTCAAAAATTTACATCAAAACCTTCAAATTTGGCAGTTTTTGCACAAAACATTAGGTAGGTAGCAGTTGGTTCATGGATTCCCAATTTTTTCAATGAAAATTTCTTATTTTTCTGTTGGATAAACACCTCTTTTCTGAAAAGTATATTAGTATATCTGATTTTGCACAGGAAACAGTACTAAGTTTTTTACCTTGTAAATATCACACAGTCATGCTAGGTCCCTACTCTCTGCGTTTCATCTATTTAGAATGCCTGGGATTTGGAAATTTATTTTACCGAAATCTTTGCACCCCTGAATTGATTTAGGGGATGAACAAAGATCTTCAAAACTACTTTATAGAGATACTGTTGGGATGGAATAAATAAAGCAGATCCCCACTATTTTCATTAGTATCCAGTGAAAGGACAAAAAGCAATGGGCACAAATTGAATTGCAGGAAATTCTGCTTAAACATAAGAAAATTCTTGGGTTTTTTTACTCTAGGGCTGGTTGAGCACTGATACAGTTTGCCCAGTAAGTTTGTGGAGTCTCCACCTTTAGAGAAATTCAAAACCCAACTGTACAGGGGCTTGGGCAACCTGTTCTAGCTGACACTGCTTTGTGCTGCAGGTGTGTGTGGACTAGACAATTGCCAGAGGTGCTTTTCAACTAAATGACATTTTCTCTTTTTCAGTTTGTGCCCATTGCTCATTGTCCTGTTACTGGGCACTGCTGAGAAGAGTCTGGCTTTGTCTTTACTCCCTCCCATCAGGTATTTATACACATTTATAAGATACCTGTGCTGCAGGATTACTGATTTCTATCTCAGCCACACCCACACCTGTGACTGGTATGGCCCATTGACCTGGACCCCAAATAATGGATTTGCTTTCTGTCTTGACCTTGGACCTGTCTTGCCCCTAGGGACCTACTCAATGATCAGTGGACTGTGTCTGACCCTGGTTGTCCTCACCAGACCTGAGTCTGATTTGTGGACTGACTTCCTGGCTGGATCTTGCACCTGTGTCATCACCACAAATTTGTCTGATGATCTGGACTCTCGGTTGAATCTGACTCCCATCTCCAGATCTGCCCTGCTTACTTCACTTGGATACTGCAGGACTAGGCCTAGGCTGGTGAGGTCTCTGCTGTGTATACCATGGTACTCAACTCCCAACTCCCCATTCCTTAAGGAGAAAACAGCCCTTGCTGCTCCCTGACAGGAAGACAGTTTTGAAAGCCTTGCTAAAGTCAATATAGACATAATCCACTGCTCACTCTTCATCCACGGAGCCATTCATCTCATTTTAGAAGACTATTGGGTTGGTCAAGCATGATTTCCCCTTTGTAAATACATGCTGACAACTCCCAATAATCTTCTTGTCCTTCATAGGTAGGCTTTGACTTTCCTAACATCATCCCTGCACAGTCAGACAGTCTATACAGAGTCTATAGACAGACTCTATATTCCTCTTGGGTTCCCTGGCATTGCTTCCACCTCTTGTATACTTTCTTTATATGTTCGAGCTTTGTCAGGAGCTCCTTGTTCATCCACGCAGGCCTCGTTCTACCTTTGCTTGACATCCTGTATGTTGGGATGGACCATTCTTAAACTTCAAGGTGATCCTTGAAAAATAAACCAGCTCTTCTGGACCCCTTTGCCCTACAGGACTGTCTCCCATGGGATTATTCCAAGCAGAGCCCAGAAGAGGCCCAAGTCTTCTCTGCTCAAGTCCAGGAGTTTGATGCATCAGTTCTTGCCAGGAGGAGGACATCAACACAAAGCTGAACCTAATCACAAGTTCTTCTATCATTTTTTATATGTGCTGAATAAAGAGATTAAAATGAACAGCAGAATTTGAAACTCAAAGCTCCTATTACTTTTTTTTCCCCATCTTTTGATCAAATAACCCAAAACCACCAAGAAGTGTCTCTTCTGAAGAATTGAATATCTTACTTTTTAAATCAATTTTTCAAATTTATGAGTTTTTAGATATGTCTACTGATATCAGACTCCAGTGATATCAACTGCTGAACTGACAAACCTTTATTTTTTCCAAGAGAAGTTTAAAAATTTCCATTATAGATTCAACTTTGCCACATAAATGCAGACAAGTAAGGTTCCAAGAACTAGAAATATGAAAAGGTAGTTTCATATGACACTATACCTCTGTTTCTGCTGCATGGGTTGCTGTCTCATAGCCATATATTGCATGTCCTCTTGTAACCGATTAAGGGGAGAATCTGGTTTGACACGAATCCCATAATAATGGTATTTAGAGTTCCCCCTTCATGAAAGAACAAAAATAACATTGTTTCTTTAGTATATACATCACACATTAACATTTACCTTGACTGGAAAACAGTACATAAAACTTAGGCTTGCCTTTCACTCTGGTATAAAACCGATATAACTCCACCAGCTTCTGAAAATCAGTTCATTTAAACTATATTTTCTGGCACTTTACTGTTGGGCTTCATTTAAATAGAATAGGATAAATAAAAAATCAACTAAATTACTTATGCAGTCATGGTGAATAAAAAAATTCCATAAATGGGGTATGCTTGTGAGTGAGGGTTTGTGAATGTTTCACTAATCAACTTCAGTCCTGGTCAATTGGAAAGAAAGAACAGAATTGGGCTGTCTGTGTTCATGCTTATGAGTGTCTATATGGGTGCTGGTAAAGGCATTGCCCTGTGTTAGCTTCTGTGGTTAGCTGTGTTAGTGTCATGTGTGTGTTTGTCTGCATCTTTGGAACACATGTTCAGTCTCACTGCTATCTGAAACAGCAGTAACTGCATTGATTGGACTGAGATGGAAGATATCTGGGTCATAAGAGTACGCAGAATCTGGCTATAGCAGACCAGGAGTCCCCTGAGTCCTGAAGTCTGCTGGATTTGGCAACTCCCTTAACAGAAAGGTTTTAAATATTTTTATTTGCTTATTTCCTTGCTTGTTTTTAACATATGAGCTTCATGCTCATAAATATTATTGATATTTTTCTGTTAAACTTGAAGATTTTATTAACACAAACCTGGTTCCCAGTCTTCTGGTCCGTAATCCCATGAAGATTGACCGTATGAGTTTTCCAAAGGAGGCAGCATTGACTGGATCTAACTTGTGCTCCTGACAATGACGTAAGTAATGGTTGTAAAGGGTACTTCTGGGGAGACTCACTCCTTCTGCAGTTTCATAGTTGTCTAAAAGCCATTGGAGCTATGTCAAATATGAAAGAGTGAACATATATAAATTCATTATTACTCTACTGGAAACCTCTACTTAATTGTACAACATAGAACTGATATTTTTTAGACCACTCCAGGCCTGTTTAATACAGTGACTGTTCTTTGAGCAAATATAATCTCTTTAAATCTCTTTCAATGCTAGATATGCCATGATGCTTTAGTTATGGAATTTTTTTTTAGGTTTACAAGGAAATAACAAGACTCATGGCACCTATGAGCTCAGATAGCTCCACTTCTAAAAATATTTCAGATTCAGTACCATACATTAACATTTTATGAAGTTATTTGTGCTTTCGAGAAAAATTGCTAGAACTCCAAAGAAATAAAATAACCAATGTAATTTATACTTACTGCCATTTTAAAAAAACCCTAATAGAACTAAGTTAATACATTTTTAATTCTGGAATGATATACTATTTCTCTTCACATGGAATTTAAAAAAATACAAATAAAAAACCCCAGTACTACATTTAACTGAATAGGGTTTATTGTCTTCCAAATACAAAGAATAAACTATCAAATATAAGGTAAAAAGCAATCTAGATGATATGAAAAATAACTTGTATAGCTATAAAGCATCATGGGCTCAATCCCTTTCTGTTGTAGCCTGTTTGCTTCTAAGAGGAACAAAATCAACTTTTTTTTTTCCTGTGTAATCTATTGCAGAATTTTGGTGAGTAATTTTGGAAGAATTTAGGCAAACAGTTTCTAATACATGACTGTACCTCTGTAAATAACAAATAGTAACTAACATAACTTCACAGAATATTCTGAGTTGGAAGGGACCCACAAGGATCAAGTTCAACTCTTAAGTAAATGGCCCATACAGGGATTGACCCCACAACCTTGGTGTAATTGGCACCATGCTCTAACCAACTGAGCTAATCTCAGGGTCATGCACACTAAACTCAAGTAAAATGGTCATTATAATGACATTTACCAGTATAAGAAAACAAAAAAATAAAAAGGAAACATTTTTATAGTTTTTATTTATCAGCAGTCCTGACTAATGGGGGAGGTCCTACTTGACTAGAAGTTAGCAAACCTATAAGGAGGGCCAGAAGGAGGATCCAGGGAACTACAGGCCTGCCAGTCTGACTTCAGTGCCAGGGAACATTATGGAGCAGATCATCCTGAGTGCGCTCTCCTGGTACGTACAGGACACCCAGGGGATCAGGCCCAGTCAGAACTGGTTTAGGAAAGGCAAGTCCTGCTTGACTAACTTGGTCTCCTTCTATGACAAGGTGACGCACTCAGTGGATGAAGGAAAGGCTGTGGATGTTGTCTACTTGAACCTTAGTAAGGCCTTTGACAGTGTCTCCCAGTGCATTCTCCTGAAGAAGCTGGCTGCTTATGGCTTGGACAGGCATACTGTTTGCTGGGTAAAAATATGGATGGATGGATGGATGGATGGATGGATGGATGGATGGATGGATGGATGGATGGGCGGGACAAAAGAGTGGTGGTGAATGGAATTACATCCATTTGGTGGCTTGGTGCTTCCCAGGGCTCAGAATTGGGGCCAGTTCTGATTAATATCTTTATCAATGATCTGGACAAGGGGATTGAGTGCACCTTCAGTAAGTTTGCAGATGACACCAAGTTGGGTGGGAGTGTTAATCTGCTGGAGGGCAGGAAGGCTCTGCAGAGCTTGCATGAGGCTAAACAAGGTGAAGTGCATGGTCCTGCACTTGGGTCACAACAACCCTATGCAGCACTACAGGCTTGGGTAAGAGTGGCTGGAAAACTGCTGGTCAAAAAAGGATCTGGGTGTGCTGGTTGAAAGCTGACTGAACAAACCAGTGTGTGCTCACTTGGCCAAAAAGGCTGATGGCATCCTGGCTTGTATCAGCAATAATTTGGCCAGCAGGGCTAGGGGAGTGATTGTGACCATGTTCACAGGGGTCTTAGGATGAGGCAAGAGACGAGGATTTGACTCCATGTTTCAGAAGGCTTGATTTATTATTTTATGATATATATTATATTAAAACTATACTAAAATAATAGAAGAAAGGATTTCATCAGAAGGCTAGCTAAGAATAGGAAAAGAAAGAATGATAACAAAGGCTTGTGGCTCGGACTCTCTGTCCGAGCCAGCTGGGCTGTGATTGGCCATTAATTAGAAACAACCAACATGGGCCAATCAAAGATCCACCTGTTGTATTCCACAGCAGCAGATAACCATTGTTTACATTTTGTTCCTGAGGCCTCTCAGCTTCTCAGGAGGAAAAATCCTAAGGAAAGGATTTTTCATAAAAGATGTCTGTGACAAGTGATTGCCCCCCTGTACTCGGCAACTGTGAGGCCAAACCTCTAATCCTGTGTTCAGTTTCGGGCCTCTCATTACAAGAAAGACACTAAGGAGCTAGAGTGTGTCTGAAGAAGAGCAATGAAGCTGGTGAAGGGTCTGGAGCACAAGTGCTATGAGGAGCAGCTGTAGAAACTAGGGTTGTTTAGCATGGGGAAAAGGAGGCTCAGAGGGGACCTTATCACTCTTTCTACAACTATCTGAAAGGAGCTTGTAGTGATGTAGGTGTCAGTCTCTTCTCATAAGTAACAAGCAGTAGGACAAGAGTAAATGGAAATATAGGAAAAATTTCTTCAATGAAAGGATTGTCAAGCATTGGAACAGGCTGCCCAGTGAAGTGGTTGAGTCACAACCCTGGACGTGTTTAAAAGACATGTAGCTCTGGCATTTAGGAACATGGCTTAGTGGTGGACTTGGCAGTGTTATCAGTTGGACTCGATCTTAAGAGGTCTTTTCCAACCTAAATGATCCTATGATTCTATATTTAACTTACGGGATTTCAGATTTTTGAGAATACAATCATTTTATTTAGTTTAACCCTTCCTTCCACCATGGTTTCATATCCTTGGAATTTCCCTTTAATTTCCACTTGAATTACCAAATTTTGTTTTTGTCTTGTATTTACTAATTAGTTAAGAAAATAATTATGCCAAAAGGAATTAGAATGAACATCCAAATTTTCCAGGTTCACAAATCTTACAAAAAGTCTGGACTTAGTTTGAGCATCCAATAAATCCCCAAACTATGGATTTGGCTTTGGCATTTGGAACAAAGTTTTATTCCAATATGCTGGACCCTCACACAATTGTTTAATTCATTTCAATTTAGACCACCAAAGTAATTAATATGACCAAGATATGTGTTTAAAGTACAGTAAAATAGATAATTATGTGATATTGAATATGCTACTCTGCAGGGCTACTTACTAATAGATCACTGAACTAATTCTGTTCTAGTAATGTTCCATATAACTTATCATTTACAGAACAAGAATATCAATATTTTAGTGGCCATTACTCTTGAAATAAGTTTCCACTCTGACCCTTCTTTATTGCAGAACTGTTAGTAAAAATTAGATTATAATGAATATATTGGACATACAGTCCTGTTTAAGTCAGTTGTGAGCAATTTACTGAACACAATACATGAAAAATGAAAAAAAATTAGGAAAACATTTACTCAAGACCTTTCAAAGAACATCTTCATGTTTACTTTCTTATAGAAAACATTACCAGAACTATCATGCTTAGGTTTCTAAACAAGAGTTCTGTGTAAAGATGTAGGAGAAGCACAATCTAGCTGTTTGCAAAATGGATGTAGATAATGTTGCACTTTAAATAAACATTAAAAAGTGCAGTTCATCATCCTTATATCAACTTTTAGGTCTAAATGCAGTCCTAACACTCACAATGTTTTATCAACTTGAAACAAAGCCTAGGAAAAATATTTTAAACTTTTACCTTTACATGAGTGTATTATCAAAACCATTTCACTATATCTTAATTATAGCCTTCAAACTTATAATTTAAGCTATACCAATTAGTTTATGGAATATGAGCAATTTGTTTTATCTCACAAAGAAAAAAATTACTGAAAAAAACCCCAAATTATTTCAAATTTAACTTCTAAATATAGTATTAAAATTTTTTTCTAGATTAATTATAATTTATGAGGATTAATTTCAGCGCATTTTACTAATGATCTGTATTTGACAGATATTCTTTCAACCACAGCTTGGCATTAGCCAACAATGGGAAAGCAAAACCCAAGATAAGTACAAAGTAAGGATATTTGCTCCAGGGTGAAAATATTTCAATAAAAAAAGGTTGACATGATTATTTGGCAGGTTACAGCCTTCAAAGAAGAATGTCAATAGCTGAATGCCATGTAAAAAAGTAAATAATCTGCAGACATGATAACATTATTGCAAACAGCCTTAAATACATTTTTGTATTTACAGAAATCTAATTCTAAAATTGAAATGTTTACACTTTGACTTGTTGATTTAGAATGGTATGAAATGGTTTATGCAGAATGGGTAAATTGACTACAACTTCAATGGAACTCCAGTATTTAAAAATCATTAGATTATAAATTAGTCAACTCAATCACATAGAGAAAGAAATCAGGAAAGAAAATAAAATATAGTAAATTTTTTTAAATCATTCAAATAAACAGATATTGTAGCAGCGTGGGGTTTAGATAGTGGTTGCTGCTACCTATATTCCCCAGTAAGCATCTCCTGTGGAAAAGCCACTTGGGTAAGCATTCAGGCAAAGCAGTCAAGTACATACCACGGCAAACTCAGTGAAGAGAGGCAGAAGAGCCTTTTATATGGTCAGTTCCAGTGAGGTTTATTTCAGCACACCAAAGGGAAACCAGAGACAAAAAATGAACCATGTGCTATGCACAAGGTTTAAGTAGGGGAGGGCATGGGGGCAGTACAAGGGGCAGAGCAAAGGTGATTGGCTTTTAGGGAAGATGGGGCCGGCCACCAGGGATGCCACAACCAATGAGGAAACAGGGAAAGGAAAAACCAGGGGAGATTGGGACATATGGGGAAAGGAACTGGGATGGATCACTGTTAAGCAAGGGTCTATGAGGAACACCTTTCTGTCTGCCCAGATGGGGAAAGACTCTATGGTAAGTCTCTCCAAGGGAGGGCTCTGAGGATTTCCCTGAGGGGGAAGGAATCAGATGATTCCACAAGGTATTAATTAAGGCAACAAAATGCCAGCTTAAGGAACAAGATAGGACTAAAACCATATTTACTGTGCTTATTTGAGTCACAATAAAAGTTTCTAAGAAAGGGAAAATACCCAGTGTTTAATCTGGGTTTCATTAATTTCTTCCAAAATGACTGAGGCTAGGAAAGAACATTTACTACACCAAGACACCTGGAGATCTTTTTTCCCCACAGAATCCACAATAGATCCTCTATTTGTCTTTCAGTAGTTTTGAAAATACCTCAGAATATTTAAGAAACATCAGAATAAGACTACCATAACAGACAGATGCAAATCTCCTTATTAGAAACATATTTTCATAAAATCATAGAATAGTTTGGGTTGGAAGGGACCTTTAAAGGTTGTCAAGTCCAATTCCCCTTCAGTGATTAGGGACATTTTCAACTGGATCAGGTTGCACAGAGGCCCATCCAACCTGACCATGAACACTTCCAGGGACAGGGCAGCCATAACTTCTCTGTGCAACCTGATTGTTTCAATGTCTCACCATCCTCATTGTAAAGAACTTCCTTCCTTATGTTCAGTTTAAATCTATTCCCTTCCAGTTTAAAACCATTGCTCTTTTTGCTGTCACTACAGGCCCTGGTAAAAAGTCTCTCTCCATCTTTCTCATAAGCCCCCTTCAAGTACAGAAAGGCTGCAATAAGGTCTCCATGGAGCCTTCTCCAGGCTGAAAAACCTCAACTCTCTCTGCCTTTCTTCATAGGAGAGGTATTCCAGCCCTCTGATCATTTAAGTGGCCCTACTTAGACCCACTCTATCCCACTATCTAAGCTGTTGATGAAGTTATTAAATGGCAATGGTCCTAGTACAGGCCCTTGAGGGATACAACTCATTACTGATCTTTGTTTGGACATTGAGCTGTTTGCTGTAATGCTTTGGATGCAGCCATCCAGCCAGTTTCTTATCCATCTAAGAGTCTACACATCAAACCTATCTCTCTCAAATTTAGCAGCAGGAATGGTGTAGGGGGCGGTATTGAAGGCCTTGCAGATGTCTAGATAGGTGACATACATATCTCTCCCTTTGTCCACCAAATCAGTCACTCCACTGTGCAAAGCCACTAGATTAGTTAGGCATTATTTGTCCTTGCATGTTTCTAGATTGTCTTAACATGATCTAAATCTCTTTCTTCACACTTTACAGAATTCAATTTCCTTTACCTAATTTTAGCATTTTCTAAGAAAACTAAATTCTCTTCCAAGAAATTGTACTGGCTGTCTTTTTCTACCATGATAATAAACTTTTACAAAATATTTTTGGTATTCACCTCCATATTACCACATTCTTGGGGGGGGGAGGAAATGTCAACAAATCAAAATAAGTGTATAGACTACCCAATATACTCATACATTCATATTACAATCAATATTTTCTGTGGTAAAGAAATAGAAGAATCTGAAAAAATATGTAGGTTTATGTTTGTTAGTAAGGCTGAGAAGCAAAAAGGATGCAGTATGTATAGCAATTCAGCAGCAATTAAAAATACAAAACTATTTATACTAGCTGAAGAAAAACCATTTTGTTTACACAACATTTCAAGAAAGACTAGCACTATTTAAAAACAAACTGAAAATTAAATTTTAAGCCTTACTCCTTTACTTAAAAGTTATATTTAATGGCTTTGATACTATATTTGCAACCATCTTCTTATGCGAACATCTTCACCCTTTTATTATGGAAAATTGCTAACTACAGGATTTGTAAAGACAGAACAAAGCAAAAGGCAGAAGAAGCAAACATATTAGACACTAACAGATTGTTTTAATTTTTAAATCTCATGAGATGGATCTACAGAATTGTTATACTAAACTTATTCAGAATAATAGAAATATTTGAAAAGAAATCTAAAGTATATTTTTATCCAAACTGTGTGCAATACTTCTTTCCCCCTTTACCTGCTCTTAAATTATTATATCAAGTACACAAATTATAGAAAATTATTTTTGAATGTCAAACACAGACTACCTAAGGTTTATTTGGTTATTATTTTTACATTTACATTGGGACCTGCAAAATAGACAAATCTGTTAAGTTGTGTTAACACAATACAGAACCTAGAAAAGAAATGCACTCTACAGTGTGTCATGACACTTTGCCTGACAAAATATAGTGACATAAGATGTAGATTACAAGCAACTAAAATGGAAAGATTACAAGTAAATATAGCAATAAATTAAAACAAACATTTAGAGGCAGGCTAAGCATGCAGAACAGGATAGAGATTAGCTTTCATGAAAGAAGAGACAACTTACATGGCTGTTGAGAAGAGAGCTTCTGTGAGTAGAAAGACCATCAGATTTTTGAAGTGTCTCAATCGCCATCTCAATCTGATAATAGATGTCATTAGAAAATGACTCAAGACAGTATAAAAGACTAATCAGAAAAATTCTGATAGGTTCCCTTAAGTTCAACAGAAATATCTAGTTTGGTCAGAGCTAAGGGATATTTTCTACTTTAAGGCCTCATCCTTAAGTCCTCATGAAGGCAAACCTCCTAGTGATGTCAGAGTGGCATTTTGCTTGCATATATACTGCAGGATCCCACTTTCAAAGTCCAATTTATCTTCCTTCCTACTCATGAAATGAGAAGTAGATTTACTAGTAAGCTACGTTGCAAACAGTAAAAATTACTGAACAATCAGTGTTTTGAATAGAAAAAACCCCCAGAATAAAATCTTTAGAAATGCCTGTGTTTCTTCCTCTAAGTATTTGAGAAAGAACTGTGCACACTTTGAGTGTGAATAAGAAGCAAAATTTCTGCTCTCTGCAACCATAGAGTAAAATCTCAGTCATTCAGTGGGTTTTCTGCCATTAGCTTCATTGTACAGGATATCACCCCCTACAGCCTGTTAGAGCATTCTTTGAATATCCAGAGCTCTCAAAGTAAACAAAAATTGGAGGCTTACACAGACAGCAAGATCCATCCTTAAAAGAAAATAAAAAATCAGATGGGTTCAAAATAATACTTTTAAAGGAAAAAGTATTATAAACCACTAATTATACAGTAGCATTACTCCTAATACAAATGAGTAAATACAACCATAACCATTCCTATTCTTCCCTTCCATATTAATGCCTCTTATTAATTCAATGACAACAATAAAAATAAAATTACAATCTAACTGTAGTTTAGATGCAGAGCTAAAATAGCAAAAACATTGAAAGTCATTGAGACAATGGGATGTACAGTAAAAGAAGGCACATAATGACCCACATTAAATGGAAAAGACAGAAAAGCAATGGAACAGTATCTGTACATTTAAAACCACTTATATCCACTGTTGACAGTTTTAAAATAAGTCTTCCCTACACTTCTTTAATTATTACACTATTATCCAAAGAGTTTATACTGGTAAATTGCATTATTGAGTTCACTCAATATACAGCACAAAACTGAAAAATATTTTAGATTATATTTCACTTAGTGCATAAATAAAATGTGGTTTCCCCTTTCTATAAACGAATCAAATAGTATTCTTACTGTAGGAATTCTCAATGAAAAAGGAAGTCTTTCTTACAACTATTTACTATTAGAAATATGTCTTTTGATAAAAGCATACTAGATCTGATGAGTATGCAGGAAATATTGCAAAAAATAATGTTTGAACGCAGATTTTTTTCTTGCATCAGTAGAAAATACTATTAAGTCAAACTATTCAATCAGACAGAAAAGGTCAAATTTAAAAGAATGCTGTATATTAAAAATGAGAAGTTTAAGATTTCATCATACTAAGATCAACTCACTATATAGTGCAACCATAGACTCTCCCATTTTAACATGATATTATAACATCATGCAAAATTTAAATTATAAATCTGAATCTCACTCCACTCTGACAATACCTTTTCTACAGCAGTACTACAGGGCTGAAGTCCTGCCTCCTGCTGCTCATTCCACCTATTACACTACCCTCTCACTTCACTGAGACAAGTTTTTGTGACCTGTTCAAAGAACCAATTTTTTAAAATCATAAATTATGAATATATATATATATATAATCATAGAATGGTTTGGGTTGGAAGGGACCTTAAGAATCATCCAGTTCCAACCCCTCCACCATGAGCAGGGACACATTCCATTAGACAAAGTTGCTGAGACCCCCATCCAACCTGGCCCTGAATGCTTCCAGGGATGGAATAGCCACAACTTCTCTGGGAAACCTGTGCCAGGGCCTCACCACTCTCACAGTAAAGAATTCTTCCTAATATCTAATCTAAACCTACTCTCAGTCTGAAATCATTCCCCCTTATCCCGTCACTACATGCTCTTGTAAAATGTCCCTCTCAGGCTTTCCTGTTGGCTCCCTTCAGGTACTGGAAGGCCACAATAAGATCTCCCCAAAGCCTTCTCTTCTCCAGGCTGAACAACCCCCACCTCTCTCAGCCTTTCTTCAGAGGAGAGGTGCTTTAGCCCTCAGATCAATCTTGGTGGCCTCCAGGACAGGTCTCACCAGAGTGAAGTAAAGGGGCAGAATCACCTCCCTTACCCTGCTGACCATGCTGCTTCTGTTGAAGCCCAGGGTACCATGAGCTTTCTGGGCTGCAAGCACACATTGTGAGCTCATGTCCAGTCTCTCATCTACCAGCACCTCCAAGCCCTTCTCAGCAGGGCTGTTCTCGATCAGTTCATTCCCCTGACCAGCACCTTGCACTTGGCCTTGTTAAAACTTAAGAGGTTCTCATGGGCCCAGAATTTAAGCTTGTCCAGGTCCCTCTGGATGGCATCCCATCTTTCAGGTGTGTCAACTGCACCACTCATCTTGGTATTGCCAGCATACCCATGGCCACAGATCCATAGATTTTAAAGCCAGAGATCTTAATGATTACTATGTCTTATTTTTTTGAATAATGTAGGTCAAGAAGTGTTCATTGCCTCTAAAATTCACCCTTAATTCACCTTTCATTAATCTCATTAAGTATTACTGAACTAGAGCAGGTCTTCCAGAAAGACTTTTGATCTATATTTGAAATTATAAGTATTCATCATATTCTAGAGTAACTTGTTCCAAAAGTAATTGTAATATATAATGTAAAATAATTCATGATTAAGGGGAAATGTATAAAATAAAATTTGTAAAATGATTTTAACATCCAATGAGCCTCTGACCACAAACAACCTGGAGACAGATTACTACATTGGAATTCTGAAACTCCTGGTGGCAGCAGAACAATGCCTCATTAACTAATAAAAGAACGTGGCCACGCAGAGATGGGTTTCCTCTAGAACCATCAGGGAACACCCAAGGATGATCAGCACTTGATAGATATCATCAATCAAGATAACCGAAGTCATGGAGAAACATACATCTGAATACACGACTTCCCCTGACATGATCAGCGCCTTCCACTACCCAGGAAACAGCAATTGTCCAACCCTGCACAGTGAAAGAAAACTTCATACATATGCGGGGTTACAAAAGAAATCGGGGCACCTCTGCCTCAGGCATAAAAAACTGTATAAAATAGCCTCACTGGAGATGGCATGGGTGAACAGAGGGAGATCTGATGCGATAGAGGTCGGATCCAGGTTCACCCAGCGCCAATCCCGGGCTCAACGCTGTCTCCTCGACCGTGATTTTTGAAGACCGTATTTTGGTCATGAAAACAAAAATCTTTCGCATTTATTAATTTGGCTTTCTTGTTGATCATTTATAACAGTAATTATTTTCATTATTAAACATTTTGTGCAGTATTCCTTTTCTAAATTTTGATGAGTTGCCTTTTAAGCTTTACCTATATTGTGGGTTTGGTTTTTTCTGTGAATTTTCTCCCATTTGTTACCTGAAAAGGGGGACGCTGAGAGGAAAGGGGAGAATGAATGATGGGCAATTAAGGTACAAAAGAACTGGCCAATGACCGTTCCATTCCAGTGAAAGCTTCTGGGGAGAGAGGGAGGGCGGGAATCTGGAATTGGGCACTGGCTTGCTGAGGGAGGAGCCAGTTGGCTGGGCTGAGATCAGGTCAGTGCAGGTGGTTTTTGGTGCTGGACCCTTGCTGGTGGGGAATTCTTGCCCCCCCCCCCCCCCCCCCCCATGGGTGAGCTCGCTGCTTGCAGGAGCTGCCATTTGATGGTGACTTTTCAGGACTCGCCATTGCTGGGAAGATCCATGTCTATGTGCGTGGGTGCTTCAGGGGAAACCGGACCCCCCTCACACACAACTCCTCCCTCCTTTTCTCCGGAGCTGCTGATTTAACTGGAACCTCGGCTGCTGCCATCACCAGGATACCATTTCATGCATGTGAGAACCCGGGGAAAACCATACTCTCTCCCTCCTACACACCTTCTCTCTCTCTGAGGCTGCCATTACCTCCTGGGGAGGCTCAGGGCTTGCATTGGCGACCCTCTGAAGCCGCCGGGGAGTCGCTGTAGCCTCTCTGCCTTGACATGAGCCAACAGCCCCCCCTGCTTGGTTGGAGTCATAACTACACCAAAGGGAAACTTGCTTAACAGATGGGAAAAGGCTGTCATTGGGTTTTCTTTTTTTTTCTTGCTGTTGTTTGTTTTGTCTTGTTTATATATATATATATATATATATATAATCTAGTAAAGAACTGTTATTCCTTTTCCCATATCTTTGCCTGGAAGCCCTGTAACTTCAAAGTCATAATAATTTAGAGGGAGAGGGTCATCTTTCCATTCCATGGGGGCTTCCTGCCTTCATTGGCGGACAACGTGCTACTGAAATATCTCTTTACCATCAGGTAACTTTTTCCGATGCAGGGACCTAACCATAGACAAAGCAGCTCTTAACCTTCTCTAACATGTAGTTAATGGCTTACCTTGAAGGCAGATTTTCTAGACAATGAATCATTTGTCTGGCTCATTTTGAAAACTTTCAACTACTTCTGGGTTCCCTCTCATTCAAATTTATTTTATTTTTAAAAATCCCAGGCTTCTGAGAGGCTTGAGTCCTCAGGCTCTCAAAATGTTCTATGTGAAATAGTCCCCTGCATGTTGGGGAAGTAACAGAAACTTTAATGGCAAGTATTTTTAATCATATATCCCAAATTAAATAGTGGTTATCCCAAATAGTGGGGTTTTCTTTTTAATTGTAGCCTTGAAATTTTGGAAAAAAATACAAAAATAAGTTGAACATTTGAAATTATGCACATATCGTTGAAATTATATTATGCACCTATCAAGGTTAATTAATTACATTCCTTACATTTCTAAGGACAATCAGTCAGAAGTTACAGGCCTATTTAACAACTAGAATGCTAATTGACAAAAAATCACACCCCCATCAGTTTGAATGTGTGATCAGTCATACATTTCTTCTCACTGAAAAACTATTTCTATATGAAAAGTCATTTAATAAAATGTTTTGACTGATAACTGAAAAAAGTTATCTTTCCCACAGCAGCCCCAACCAAAGCATGTTAAACAAATCTGCATTGCTAATTACTAATACATGTAGTCATGAGTGTACATGTAATAAACATGGGTGGGGAAATTACAGCATGATAATAATGGGAATTGTGATTTTAGACTTCTATGTCAGTTCACTCAGATTGCCTTCTAAAATGCTAATTTATTATCTGCCGTAGTCATTAATGGTTGAGAAGGGTAGAACATTTCTGTGGATAATAAATTCAAAACTGTGATTATTATATGTCAACTAAATCCTACAATGTTCAGCCTTTATGTAATCTTATTAACTGTTATTTTTAAAGTCTTTTTGTCCATTAACATTTTATCAGATGAACATATACATTAACATCTCAGATGCCTCTCTAGTATATACATAGAAAAACACTTAAAAATCCCCAATTCGCATTGAAAAACTTCCTAAAAGTCAATGGCAAGGAAAGCTTATTTTCCTCATGATTCAAGTATTTCACACAAAATACTTAAGTTGTTCTGAGGAGGTCAGGACATAAGGAAAAAAAATCCTCAGAAATTTAAGCTCCAAGTTACTGAAATTAACATGGACATCCTCTAATTCATTATCTATATTTGTTTGCCTTTCTAAACCCCTCTTCACTGACAGTAAAACAGACTACTTTTCATATCTTAAAGTTTAAGACATTGCCTGCCTCATGCCCAAAAGAAGTCCATGTCTCTACACAGGCACCTATTTTTAACTTCATCTGCTCCCTTTAATTTTTATCTGCTATATATTTAGCAAATTTTAACTTTATCTGTTTCAAAAATGTTGCCATTGTAGTCTTTAAGCAAAGTGAAATACAAAAGAAGTTGTGTGAAGAAATTATAAATTCATCAAATATGTATTAAAAAAATTAAATTCAGCACAGCTAAAGAAGTCTTGAATACTAGTAATAACTGTATTTGCTGTTATAGCTTTTCCTGGTAACAATTCTTACTTTCTCATTGACAATCCTAAAAAAGGTCTATGCACATCACTATATTAAAGTGTTATATGATAAATGAATGAGAACTCCAGCATCCTTTTGAAACAGAGTGGAAATTTAACAGGGTAGAAATCCATTTCGGATTTAGGTGAAATGTGCCGTTTTGAATTATTTAGTCTGTAGCTTGCTTGCATAGATGAAATATGCTGTTTTAACTTGTTTAGTCTGTTAACTCTGCTGTGCTCCAGACTGCCTGTTCTCACAAAAAGCCTGTGCTGGAAAAACTGCCTCAGCCAAGGAAAAAGAATGTGAACTTCCAAGCTAAAAGGAAGATAAGGGGGGGGAGGGTGGGCGCCCTTGAACTTTGAAACAAAGACGAGAGCTAGGGCTGAGGCTGCAAGAGACTGAGAGGGTGACCAGAGACTTCTCTCTGTACAAGGACTGATAAAAACTAGATGCAAGTTGTAACTTGAAACCAGTAAAATGAATATGCATTAACCTATTGTGAAACTCTATGCATATGTACAAGTGAGGGGGATAAAAAAGGTTTGGAAATTCTCAGGGGCATACATGTCCTTTGGGGGGAACGATCCCCACATGCTGGGATCCCCACATGCATCTGACGCTGTAATAAACATACTGGCTTTACAACTTTTGCAAGTTGTGGAGTTAGCTTTTTTTTCTGCAAATCACTTTCCACTTATATTTCAAAACAGTGCATTCATACAAATGCTACTGTCCTCTGAAGAGGTACTCATTCCAGAGCCTTGATTTGGGCCGATAAACTTGCCTAGATGCAAAGACTTGAAAATGAAGCATCAGTGACCATCTAAAGAGAACTCACAGGTCCAACACCCAGAAAATGTGATTCTCTTGAAAGTTCTCACAGACTAAGGAACTGTTCTAGAGCTTTTACTAGGTTATATTGGATTTTGCTCAAGAGAATGAAAAAATAATTGAAAGACAGAAGAAAAAAATTGTTTTAAATTTTTGTGAAAAAAAGTTTTGTACATATACACAAAATGATAATGAAATATATCTGATATTTTATATATTCCAACTTTAAAAGAACTCAGAAAAGCTTTAGAAGTGTTTATATTGGACTAGATGCACAAATAGCAGGAGGTAGCTCATATTCAAAGGAGAACAAGAGAGAAAATAATGAATTACTGGAACAGTGTTGTCCCCTTCAGTAAGAACAGTAGTCAAATAATGAAAATACTGAAATTTATGGTAATCCCCAGACAGACAGACACAGTTGTGGTCTCTGCTACTGTATCACTTGTTTTATTTCTGTTTACCTTCCAAAACAGAATACTGTAACTAATATAATAATTAAGGGGAAGATGGACAAGTTCAAGAAAATAATGGCTTCCAAAATTCACACCATTCCCAGCTGAAATGTTTAATTAGTCTGAGGACTTCTTTTCTGTCCCTAATCAGATAAGAAAACTGGGAGAAATTGAAATGGGTATTAATTATTTTGTTTGTTTTCTGATGTTGATGTGAGGGTATTTCAGATCCATTAAATTTCATAAAATAAACATCACATTTATTTTCAGTACTCTGCATGTGCACAGTGTATGCTTATTGACTGACGAATATAAATATGTCTTATGATCAGAAAACAACATATGGGGCCAACATATGGAGCAGAAGGATACATAACATCCATGACTTGGTAAAAATTCAAAATGTTTGGTGTTTATACCAGATTACTCCTTTCTCCCTAAGTTCTCAAAAGACAATTCAGTGTCCATTTTTATTTCCTTATTAAATGTTTCAAATGGCTGGTCAAATTATCAATTCCACTCTTTCTCTTCAACACAATCCCTTTATATAAATCAAAAGGTAGTCTGTATACCTCACCTTTCTCATGCACTTGAGATTCTAAACCCCTAAGCTGCCCTATACTTGATCTGCCAGTTATGGTACAGACTTAAAAATCTCACCAAAACCTTGAAAAGCTTAAATAACATTTCTAAAGCAGGCACACTCCAACTGAGCTAAAAAGCATATAGCAAGAGCTGTATGCTTCCACAAGAGTTAGTTCCATCAGGAAATCAGGATTGAGAAACAAAGCAGAAAGTTTATATACTTTTTTTTAATTCAGAAAAAATATGACAAGACAGAATTTGCAAAATTTAATTGGCACTTTTAGAACAAACTATTTAATTAGACACTGTGCTGGTTTTGCCTGAGGTATGGTAATTTTCTTCCCAGTGGCTGATATGGGGCTATGTTTTGGATTTGTGCTGATGTACTGGTTTAGCACAACCTGTTTTTTGGTAGTGGGAGGGGGGGAGCCATAGAACTGGCTTCTGTGAGAAGCTGCTAGAAGCTTCCACCATACCCAACAGAGCCAATCTCTGATGGCTCTGAAGATGAACATGCTGCTGGCATATTAGAGAGGTTGGTAACGCCTCCGTGATGATGTATTTAAGAAGAAAATTTGAAACAGTGCAGGCACCGCTTTATCCAAGGAGTTGCAAGGTGTTGCCACTGGAGGCAATCCTGGTGGTAGAGGCTTCTCCTTTTCAGCACCCCACATGAAGAGAGGCATTGAGTGGTACTGGCACCACAGTGGCCAGCACCACCTGCACGTTGGCAGCCAGGCCGCATGGCCAGCAGTGGAAACATGGTGAGCAATTCCCCAACCCAGAATCTAGACAAAATCAAATTCTCAGTTCTGCGAGATCCTGCAGAAATCTTTGAACTGGTGGAATTTGTTTGCTATGGTACTTACAAGCAGCAGTTTTTTCCTCCTAGTCGGAGAAAGAGGAGGAAGTGAAGAAGTGGAAAAAGACAGCATGATGGCACCAAGGTCAGTGGAAAGAAAGAGGTGGAGGAGGTGCTCCAAGCATCGGAGTTGAGATTTCTCTGCAAGCCATGTTGAGGACCATAATAAAACAGTCTTCCTGTAATCTATTAAGTCCATGGGGGGATACAGAGATCTGCTTGCAGCCTGTGGGAAAAGGTGCTCACGCTGGAGCGGGTTGATGACAAAAAAGCTGTAATCCAGTGGGAGAACCAAAAAGAAAGACAGGGCTCTTGCTTCCAGAGACAGAGATAGAGAAAGAGGGCCCTTGCTTCCACACTAGAGCAGCTTATCCTTAAAAGACTACACCCCATGGACTAGTGACCCACGCAATGGCAGTTTTGGGAAGACTGTTTTGCCTGTGGAAAGGACTCATGTTACAGCAGCTTGGGTGGGACTGCTATTTGTGAAATTAGAACCATGCTAGAGAAGTTCATTGAGAACTGTGTCCCATGGGAAAGACTCCACAGCATAGCAGAAGAGAGAGACTCCTCTCCCTAAATGAACTGAAGAAAGATCTCGAGTGATGAACTGACCAAACACCCCCACGCCATCTCCCTGTGCTGTCGGTGGGAAGGAGGGAGGGGCAGGGGGCAGGGGGGAAGGTATTTTAAGGGCTAATTTTACTCCTCATTATTCTCCTTTGATTCTGTTAATAATAGATTTACTTTATGCCTTTGTTTGAGCCTGTTTTGCCCTCAGGCTGTTTTGTCCCAGTCCTTATCTCAACTCATGAGCCCTTCATTATGATTCTTGTGAGTGCCTGGTGTTTTAACCAGTGTCAAACCCCAACAGCTGAACACAAAGTTGATAATATAGAGATGTTTTTGTTATTGCTGAACAGGGCCTACACAGAACCAAGGCTTTTTCTGCTTTTCATACTGCCAAGCTGTCAAGGAGGCTGGGGATGCATGGGAAGTTGGGAGGAGACACAGCCATGACAGGTGAGGCAAACTGACCAAAGAGATATTCCAGACCACATGACATCATGCTCAGTATATAAAGTGGGGGTAAGAAGGAGGAAGGGGGGAGGGAGACATTTGGAGTGATGGCGTTTGTCTTCCCAAGTCACTGTTATGCATGATAGGGCCCTGCTCTCCTAGAGATGGCTGAACACCTGCCTGCCCATGGGAAGCGGTGAATTAATTCCTTGTTTTACTTTGTTTGTGTGTGAGACTTTTCCTTTCCCTATTAAACTGTCTTTATCTTAGCCCATGAGTTCTCCAGCTTTTACCCTTCCAATTCTCTCCCTGATCCTACTGATGGGAGAGTAAGCAAGTGGCTGTGTGGGGCTTGGTTGCTGGCTGGGGTAAAACCACAACAGACACAGAAATCCACTACTCTAGAAAAGTGCTAACACCATGCCACTAAGATTTGAACTATAATGATAGCAGTGGCTAGTCATATTTGACCTACTTTATACATTTTTAAAGAAGAAAAGAAAAAGAACAGACAGAAATTCACTTCAGGGATTCAGAGGCATCTCCAATATCAAATTTTGAATACCTCAGAAACAAAATATCATTGTGTTTCTTTGACCAATTTTTTAAATAATGAGAATAGTTTTCCATACGAGTGTATTTGGTTTATGTGGCAAGGTTTTGGTAGACCTGGCAGTTCAGGGATGGCCTCTGAGAGAAGATGCTAGAAGCTGTTCTCATGACAGAGACAGTTCCAGCCAGCTCCAAGACCAAACTGCCACTAGCCAAATCTGGGCCAGTGATGTTGCTAGAGCCTCTGTGCAAACATATTTAAGAAAGGATAAAAAAACTTCACAATGACAGCTAGAAATGAGAATATGTGACAAATAAAAGTATGCAGCCACTAAGATTGGTAAAGGAAGAGGGGAGCTCTTGCTGTAACGAGTCCCCAGCTGGGTAATAATTAGTATTGACGCCGTGATTTACAGAAGGCTGATTAATCTCTTTTTATTATATATATTATTATTAAGAAACTTATTGCTTTTATAGACAATTACAATACACCTAGACTTAATTGGTCCTCCAATCATAACATCATCACCATTGGCTAATTAAGAAACTACCCTTTGGTAAACAAATCTCCATAACACATTCTACATGTTCACAATAACAGATGCAGCAAGCTAAGATAAGAATTCTCATTTTTTTTTCTCTGATCTTCTCATGGCCTTCCCCAAAAAGGCCTGGGAAAGTTATGTGTTGCTCTCTGAGGCCTCAGAGCTGCTGCCACAGGGAGCAAGTGCTCCAGGCATCTGAACAGAGATTTCCCTGCAGCCCATGAAGGTTAACAGTGGAGCAGATATCCACCTGCAGCCTGTGGAGGACCCCACAACGGACAAGGTAAATGTGCCCTAAAGGAAGCTCCTGGCAGAAATGGTGGCCTGTGGAGAGGAGCCCATGCTGGAGCAGGTTTGTTGGCAGGACCTGTGACCCTGTGGGGGACCCATGCTAGAGCAGTCCATTCCTTAGGAACTTCACCCCATGAAAAAAAAAAAAACCACTCTGGAGCAGTTTGTGAAGAACTGCAGCCAGTGGGAATGCTCACATTGGAGAAGTTCATGAAGGACTGTCTCCTGTGGGGGGGACCCTATGCTAGATCAGGACAAGAACATGAAGAGAAAGAAAAGGCAGAAACACAGTGTTATGAACTGATGGCAACTCCCATTCCCTGTCCCCCTGTGCTGCTCTGAGGGAGGAAGTAGAAAAGTTGGGAATGAAGATAAGCCTGGGAAGAAAGGAGGGGTGGTTGGAAGGTTTTTTTAGATTTGTTCTTATTTCTCATTATCCTGCTCTGCTTAATTGGCAATAAATTAAAATAATTTCACCAAGTCAAGTCTAATTTGCCTTTGAAAGTGTGGTGGGTTGACCTTGGCTGGCCTTCAGGTACCCACCAAGCCGCTCTAACACTCCTCCTCAGCTGGACAGGGGGAAAAAATATGACAAAAAGCTTATGAGTTGAAATAAAGACAGGGAGATCACTCACCAGTTATGGTCAGAGGCAAAACAGACTGTTGAGGAGTGGAATTGAGAGTGGCTTGGTGGGCACCTGTTGGCTAGGCCAACCCACCACAAAGAGTTATTTCAGAAACAATTTGTTTGCAATGAATACACTAAATATAGCATGCTGATATAGGTATGTGATCTACTGAATACATACATTAAGAGGCAAAACTAGAAACAAAATACTAGGTGCTACAGGGCTTTTAAAATTTAATTTTTAAATGCAATTAAAATTTTTTAACACAACAAAAGATAATGGCTGAAAGCTAGAGAGAAATGAGCAATATAAGCATACGAGGCCAGAATGTAAATGGTGTAAGTGTCTGACCTTAGTCTCATGGGGATTTTCTGGAAATCCAGTGGGGGCTGTATAGGGCTCCCAGGGGCAGAGTAGGACATATGTAATTCTATCTACTGTGCAACACTAAAACTTCTCTCTTTTCCTGGGAAGGGATAGAAACAAGTCATGATGCTTCACAGATATGGAGCAGAACAAATCAGGAGGCAGAGTCTTGGGGGACAGAGGTTAATGAGAGTACAAGACTCCCCAAATCCTCTAAACTTCTACCCCACTAGTTAATTCATAATTGACCAACATTTTTAATAGTGATAGTACTTGAACATTTGACTAATTAAACAGATTATTCACCTTCTTGTGTTTGGAAGCCTAGACTGAATGCCTTTTTCACCAAACAAGTCACTGTGTTCAGAAGATTTGAATAAAAATGTCAGGCCTATATAATTAAAAGGTCAGAATAGGTGATTTAATTTTCCAATATAATGTAAAGATCCATGTATCTCTGATTTTTTAATCTGAAGCAGTTTGTCCCTTTTAGGATGAATTCAGCTATAAAAACTGTTCTGCCAATTACCAGAGGGGTGAGGAAAAAAGGAAAAAAATCCTTTACCTAGAAAGAGATTGGCTGTTTGAATAAATAAAATCTTACTTCAAACTATTTTCCAAATCACAACTACTCCAGCTTAAAATAAGGCTATGGAAGCTTACACATTTTTATTTTTTTTTCTCTTAAAAAAACTATCCTTCCTCCAAAATTATACTATCAGGATTTGACATTACTATTGGCCCTCCTTATTTGTGGCTGTTATTCTTTTTCTCCCACTCCATTATCAAATGGTTTATTTTAGAAAGGTACCATGCTTTCTTTTCCATCAGGAGAATGCTTAGCACACTGTATTTAGTACCAGGAGTATTCATTAATGAATTCAGAAGTATGAACTAATTAATTCATTTATATTGGCTTTGTTTTTATTTCCATGTACCTTTTGATGCGCACAAGCATGACTGAAATAGGATACATTTCTGAGTCAATAGTTCCTATGGATAGTGATGACTGATGAATAACAGTGATTGCAGATCAACTCTAATGCTTGCTAGAAAAAACAACTAATAGGTGAGAGTTCCTTCCAGGCTGACAAGCATAATACATTTTTTAATTTAATAACTAAATACATATTTTGACAGTTTTGACATTAGGAAACATTGGTATTACAATGCAAATTTTATCAGAACAATCCTTAAAATATTTACATATAGTAAAAAGTGCAGGGTGATTTAAATTCTATTATTTATAGGAGAGTTAATTTTCTAATTTGTCTTTGCTGTAGCTGCTAGTCCTCTGACATTAACCATCAGTAACCCACCCAGACTCATCGTTCAAGTAGGATACATGTGATATAATTTCAAATTGCTACAATGTATTAATAGAATTATCAGGAAGAGCTAAAATCTTATCAATGTTACGACTAATTTGCTAGTTACAAAAATGTAATTTTTTAATTAGTCACAGTGAATAAAACAAAATTAAGTTATTGTAAACAATGAAACAGAACTAAATCTTGATGTGGCAAAAGTGTCAGAGGTTATAAAAAGCCCATGCCTGGTTTATTTGTCTTCATGTGAAAATTAACCAAGATTAATTAAAAATATTTGAATACACTTGATGAGTATTACAGTAAGAAGTAGGTCTGACTACATATTATTGTGATCTCTTAAATTGTCTATACAAGTATGAAAAAGAATATTATGATGGTGCAAGTAGAATTAGGATTAAAAGTGAAATGTACCAGGTAAAAAACAAGAAAAATTGAACTGGTGTGTTGCTCTAGTTTACCTGGTTTATTTAAATCTTCTAGTAAATTTAAAGCAGCATGTGTTTGATTTCACAGTTTCAGCTGAATTGTTTAGGTTTCAATTGATTATTGCTTGTATGAGTTTAACCCTATATATCAAGAGTCTTAAATTTATTAAAGATGTCAAGAACTAATTAGAGTTCTCAAGACTGGTGGCAACCCTTGCTGCAATAATCCTGCCCTGGTGGAATTCACAGTCTTGAGGGATATGGGCCAGGTGAAGAGTAGAGTCAGGACTTTGAATTTTAAGAGAGCAAAATTTCAGTTGTTTAAGGAATTAGTGGATGGGACTCCCTGGGAAACTGCCCTCAGGGATAAAGGAGCTGATAAGAGTCGGCAGCTCTTCAAGGACATTATTCTTACAGCACAAGAGCTCTCGATTCCCACATGCAAGAGATCAGGCAAGGAAGGCAGGAAACCAGAATGGCCTAGTAAGGACCTCCTGGTCAAACCTAAAGTACGAGAAGGAAATGCACAGGCTGTGGAAACAGGGACATGGAAACATGGAAAAAATATAGGGATGCTGCCCGAATGCATAGGGATGGGATCAGGAAAGCTAAGGCACAGCTGGTACTGAATTTGTCAAGGGATGAGAAGAATGAGAAGGGCTTCTACAGGTACATTGGTCAAAAAAGAAATATTAAAGAAAATGTATTCTCTTCTCCAGCCTGATACATAGCACAGGAGAACTGGTGACAACTGACAAGGAAAAGGCTTAGGTACTCAACAATTTTTTTTGCCTCAGATTTCAATGAAAATCTCTTCCCACATATCTAAAGCCCCAAACCTCAAGATAGTAAATGGAGGAAAGAAGTCCCTCCTATCATAGGAGAAGATCAGTTCATGACCACCAGAGGAACTTGAGTGCACACAAGTCCATGGGACCCAACAAGATGCATGCCAGGGTCCTGAGGGAATTGGCTGATACAGTTGCCAAGTCATTCTGCATTATATTTGTTATGGCAGTCAGTAAACGACCCAGGTGACAGGAAAAAGGGAAACATTGTACCCATTTTTAAAAAAGGTAAAAAGGGGGACCCTGGAAACAACGGACCAGTCAGCCTCACCTCCAGCCTAGTAAGATCATGAAACACGTTGTCCTGAAAAGTATTGAGCCTAGTATTATTTAGCTTATTCATCAATAACTTGGATGAAGGGATAGAGTGCCTTCACTGCAGGTTTGCTGACCATACAAAACTGTGAGGAGTGGCAGATACTCCAGAGTGTTATGCTGGCATTCAGAAGGATCTCAACAGACTGGAGACATGGGCAGAAAAGAACTGTCTGAAATTCAACAAAGGCCAGTACACAGTTTTGCACCTGGTGAGGAATAACCCCAGGCACCAGTACAGCTTGGGCGTGACCTGCTGGAAAGCAGCTCTGCAGAGAAGGACCTGGGGGTCCTGGTGGACAACAAGCTGCCCATGAGCCAGCAGTGCCCTTGTGGCCAAGAAGGCAAATGGTATCTTGGGGTGCATTGGGAAGAGCATTGCTAGCAGGTGGAGGGAGGTGATCCTGCCCCTCTACTCAGCCCTGGTTAGGCCTCACCTGGAGTGCTGTGTCCAGTTCTGGGCTCCTCAGTACAAGAGAGACATGGAGATCCTTGACCAAGTCCAGTGGAGGGATATAAAGATGATTAGAGGACTGGAGCAACTCACTTATGAGTAAATGCTCAGGAAGCTGGGCCTGTTCAACTTGGAGAAGAGATGACTGAGGTGATCTTACCAATGTATATAAGTATCTAAAGGGAGGGTGTCAAGAGGATGGGGCCAGGCTCTGCTTGGTGGTGCTGAGCAATAAGATGAGAAACAACAGGCAGAAACTGGAACACAGGAAGTTCCAACTGAACATTAGGAAGAACTTTACTGTGCAGGTGACTGAGCATTGGAACAGGTTGCCCAGAGAGATTGTGGAGTCTCCTTCCCTGGAGATATTCAAGAACTGTCTGGATACAATCCTAAATAATGTATTCTAGGGCCCTTGCTTGAGCAGATAGGTTGGACTAGTCAATCTCCAGTGGTCCCTTCCAACTTACCCATTCCATGATTCTGCATATGTCAAAACATGGAAAACAAGGAGGTTATTAGAGACACAGCCAATATCACTTCACCAAAGGCAAATTATGTCTGACTAATCTAGTGGTCTTCTACAATAGAGTGACTGCATCAGTGGAAAAGGGAAGAGTTATGGATGTCATCTACCTGGCTTTCTGTAAGGCCTTTGAAATGGTCTCCCAAAACATTCTGGCCACTAAATTGGAGAGATATGGGTTTCATCAATGGACTGTTAGATGGATAAGGAATTTGTCTGGATGGCCACGTCCCAAGAGTTACAGTCAATGGCTCCATGTCCAAATGGAGATCAGTGACTAATGGTGTCCCTCTGGGGTTCATACTGGGATCAATACTGTTTAATATCTTCATCAATGTAACACACAGTGGGACTGAGTGAACCCTCAGCAAGATTCCAGATGACACCAAACTGAGTGATTCAGTTGGTTTGCTATGTAGCATCCAGAGGGACCTTGACAGGCTTGAGGAGTGGGCCCATGCAAATCTCATTAAGTTCCCCAAGGACAAGTGCAAAGTACTGGACCTGGGTAAGAGCAATCCCCAGTATCAATATCAGTATCAATATAAACTAGGGAATGAACAGATTGAGGGCAGCTCTGCGGAGAAGGACTTGGGGATGCACTGGTGGACGAAGAACTGGCTATGAGCTGGCAATGTGCACTTGCAGCACAGAAAGACAATCACATCCTGGGTTGAATGAAAAGAAGCATGGTCAGCAGGTCAAATGAGGTAATTCTCCTTCCCTACTTAACTCCTGTGAGACCCCACTTAGAGTACTGTATTCAGCTCTGAGGTGCCCAGCACAAGAAAAACTTGTTAGAGTGGTTCCAGAGGAGGGACACAAGGATGATTAGAGGGCTGGAACACCTTTCCTATGATGAAAGACTGAGAGAGTTGGGGATTTTCAGCCTGGAGAAGAGAAGGCTGTAGGTAGTCTTTCAATACTTAGAGGGCTTATAAGAAAGACAGGGACAAAATTTCTAGTAGGGCCTGTAGCAGTAGGACAAGGGGTGAACACTGAAAGAAGCTAGGTTTTGATTAGACATAAGAAAGTGTTTACAATGAGGGTGGTGAGACACTGAAACAGATTGCACAGAGAAGTTGTGGATGCCCCATACATGGAACTGTTCAAGGTCAGATTGGTCAGGTCTTTGAGCAACCTGATCTAGTGTAAGATGTCCCTGCCCATACTGTGATCGGTTTTGGGCCCCTTACTACAAGAAAGACATTGAGGTGCAAAGAAGGACAAGGAAGCTGGTGAAGGGTCTGGAGAGTAAGTCATATGAGAAGCGGGACTGAGGAAGCTGGGATTGTTTAGCCTGGAGAAGAGAGAGCTCAGGGGAGACCTTATCACTCTCTACAACTACCTGAAAGGAGGTTGTAGCAAGATTTTCAGTCTTATCCACATTCTTATGCATGCAATCATCCCCAATGAACTGCACTGGTTTTGGCTGGGATAGTTAATTTTCTTCACAGTAGCTGGTATGGGGCTGTGTTTTGGATTTGTGCTGAAAACAGTGTTGATAACACAGGGATGTTTTAGTTATTTCTGAGCAGGGCTTACACAGAGTCAAGGCCTTTTCTACTTCTCACACTGCCTCACCAGTGAGTAGGTTGGGGGTAGGCAAGAAGTTGGGAGGGAACACAGCTGGGACAGCTAACCCTAACTGACCAAAGGGATATTCCATACCATATGATGTCACAGTCAGCAATAAAACTAGGGGAGACATTGGCAGGGAGGCCACTGCTTGAAGACTGACTGGGCAGCTGGACTGGCTCAGTTGGTTGGTGAGCAATTTCTTTAATTTGCATCGCTTGTCTTTCTTGGATTTTATTTGCATTCTCTGATATTTCTTTCTTTTTCTTATAATTTTTTATTCCTATCAGTATTATCACTATTGTTTACATTTTAAAATTAACAAACTGTTTTTATGTCAACCCACGAGTTTTCTCCTTTTTATTCTTCTGATTCTCTTCCCCATCCCGCTGGGTGAGAGTGAGTGTCTGTATGGTGCTTAGTTGCCAGCTGGGATTAAACCATGACAGCACTATACTATTTACATGTACAGAGTTAAACTAAATGTAAATATTTGCAAGACAAAGTCATGTATTACTGATTCTGCCAACATAATATGCTTTTTGCTACAGAAACATGTTAGCATGCCAGAACATCATAGTGATTAAGAAATATCCCCAAAGATTTAACATAGTTCTGAAGTACTTACTGTAGCTGGGGAGGCCCGTGTTGTATGAGTCACTGAATGACCAGAATTTTCCATTGAATTGCCAATCAGATAAGTCCCTCCTGAGTTGCTAATGAGCTGTCCTCCTGCAACACCCATCTGAATCCCTCCGGTGCCCACCATACTATGAGAGGAGACCACTGTAGTTGCCTGAGCAGAACTTCCTTCGAAGTAATTTCCCCCAGTGTTTTGGCTATACATCTGGGTTTCCGTGTAAGGATAAGTTGTTCGACTTCAGGAAAAGAAAATAAAAGAAGTAATAGTTATTTATTTGAATTGTTTAAGTGAGGGAAACATCATTATAGAAAAGAGTGTACAGTTGCTATAACCAAACTTAACAAGATTGGCAAAAAACCCCCGCATCTACACAAAATAACATTTCATATGTCAAAGTACTGAGTAATTAACTTGGACTCACTGTTAAAATAAGTATTCATTAAACCTAAGAGAAAATTATTTTAGCCCCATCTGTAGATGGGTGGAGAAAAGTATGACAAAAATTGAAGATATGAGAGGAAGATCTCATTCAAGTATTAATATATTATACAGTAATTAAAAAAAACTGTTTTAACTTTTAAAATCCTCCAGTCAAAGCTGGATTTTTATTTATATGACATTTATTTTGTATACTGTTTTCAACTGGAATAGAAGTAATTTTTTTTCGTAGAAGTTGATACAGTACTGTGTTTTGGATTTAGGATGAGACTAATGTTGACAACATACTGATATTTTAGTTGTTGCTATGTGGTGCTTATACTAAGTCAAGGACTTTTCAGCTTCTCATGTCCAGCCAGCAAGAAGGCTGGTGGTGCACAAGAAGCTAGGTGGGGGCACAGCCAGGACATCTGACCCAAACTGACAAAAAGGATATTCCATGTGTGAGTTCACAGCCCCAGAAGCCAACCACATCCTGGACTGCATCAAAAGGAGAATTGGCAGCAGGTTGAAGGAGGTGATTCTCTCCCTCGACTCATCTCTTTTGAGACCCCATCTGGAGTACTGAGTACAGTTCTGGTGCCCTCAACATAAGAAGGACATGGTACTGTTGGAGCAAATCCAGGGGAAGGTCATGAAGTTGATAGGAGGGCTGGAGCACCTCCCCTACAAATACAGGCTGAGAAAGTTGGGGCTATTCAGCCTGGAGAAGAGAAGGTTCTGTGAAGGCCTCATAGTAACCTTCCAGTACCTGAAGGGGCCTACAAGGAAGCTGGAGAGGGACTCTTCATCAGGAACTGTAGTGATAGGACAAGGAATAATGGGTACAAATTGAAAGAGAAATTTAGGTTAGACATAAGAAAGAAATTCTTTACTGTAAGGGTAGTGAGGCACTGGAACAGGTTGCCCAGGGAGGTTGTAGATGCCCCAAACCTGGCAGTATTCAAGGCCAGGTTGGATGAGGCCCTGAGCAACCTGATCTAGTGGGTGGTATCCCTGCCCATGGCAGGATAGTTGGGACTAGATGGTGTTTAAGGCCCCTCCTCCCAGCCCTTAACATTCTATGATGTTATGCTCAGCAAATAAACTGGGAGAAGTTTGCCAGGGGGCTGGAATCACAGCTCAGGGATGGGCTGGGAATCAGACAGCAAGTGGTGAGCCATTGAATTTTGCATAATTTGTATATTCTATTTTTTTCTCTTCCTTTTTTATCTTAGTAAACTTACTTTATCTCAACCCATAAGGTTTGCTATTCATAAAATCACTGAATCATAGAATCATCAAGGTTGAAAAAGACCTTTAAGATCATCAAATCTAACTGTCAACCTCAACAACTGTCAAGTCCAACCGTCAAACCATTTTTCCCAATTCTCTTCCTAATCCCACTGTAGGGAGGGAGGAGTGAATGAACAGCTGTGTGGTGCTTAGTTGTTGGCAGGGGTTAAACCACAACATCTGTGTACATTACAAAACTGTAAGAAATGACTGCTCACTCTAAAAATTTTAAAAGGTTTATTAAACAACAAAAATACGACAAAAGGACTAAATAAGGAAAAACAGGTCTGGGAGCCTCCCTCGTGGCTGTGTTATAAATGATCAAATCATGAGCCAAATTTATAAGAAAATTTAGCAATGATTTATTAGATCGTCAGCAAAACAGAATTTCAAAAAACAACCACCACAGCCAAGGCAGTGTCAACCCTGGGATCGGCGCTGGGTGAACCTGGATCTGACCACCAAAATGTCAGAGTCTCCCCTTCGGTTCACCCCATCTGCTTCATGCAGCGAGCTTATATACAGTTTATTCTGCCCGAGGCAGAGATGACCGAATGTTCCTTTGTGTCCCTTCACATGCAGAACTGGGCCCATACATGTGCAGGGTTAGACAAAAGTTGGTTCCAGATGTCTAGATGTTGTCAGAATGCTCAGAAAAGTCTGCATTCACATGTAGTAGGGTGGCACCGGTGCCTGAGTGTAGTAGATGCAATCTTCGAGGTGCGAGATCACTCCTACATTCCAGGGAAGTCGTAGATCATCGCCCAGGAAGGTCTCATTCATACGTTAACAGAGTTGATATTATCTGAATGTCCTCCGGGAACTAATTGAATAAAAATAAGACTCCTGCTCCCGGCTGGGGTGGTCAAAAGACATGGCTTGGATTTTACAATATTTTATACATAAACAGCATGAATTATCTCTACCATATACCACAGATGCCTACCACACAGCTCCTCTTGAAGATCAATTATTTGCCTTTTATACCCCGGGGTGGGGGGGGGGTTGCATCAGCCAACCCTGGCCCCTCCCAAAGTCTGTCAGTCAACTCTTTGCCATTTATTGGTGGAGACTGCTTTCTTGTAACTTGATTGGAGGGTCAAGTGTTGTCATGCTGTGCCCCCCCCCCCCCCCCCAGCAATAGGCTTTTCCATTCTCAACTGCCCCATGCAAGGGGCACATGTACACGCCTTTTTTCTACCTGTCCTAGATAACCCAGGCTGTCTGATGACAACAATACAAAGGGGGGAAAAGGGGACTATGGGGAGAACAGAGGACATCTGTCGCTGACACCTTTTGTGAAAAATCCTTTCTTAGGATTTTTCCTGCTGGAGCTGAGAAGTTTCAGCAACAAATGTAAAAAATTATTATCTGCTGCTGTGGAATGCAACAGGTCCACCTGTGATTGGTTTTCTGTAGATGTTTGGATCTACTGACCACTCACGGTGGAGCTGCTATCACTCTCTGCTGAGAGACAGACCTTTGTTATTCATTCTTTCTATTCTATTCTTAGCTTAGCCAGCTTCTGAGGAAGCTCTTTCCTTTCTATTCCTATGTAGTACAGTTATAATGTTATATATATATATCATAAGATAATAAAATCAAGCCTTCTGATCATGGAATCAAGATTCCTGTCTCTTCCATCCTCTAAAAACCCCTGTGACCACCGTCACAGACATCTAAACAACAAACTACAATAACATAACTATACATCAATAAAGCTTCTCTTAATATTCACACAATATTCATCCCTTAATTGCGAGTGCAAATAATCTCATTATCCATCTATAACAAAACTGTAAACATGACAAAAAAATGTCAGCCAAGAGGGTCCTATATACAGGAACCCTATAAATGCTTTGCTTTGATTTCAAATTCACTGAAATTTTTTGTCTGAAGCTTGAAATTCTGAGCTCATTTGTATTTTAAGACATTCAGTTAGTTCAGCAGAGTGAAATTTTAAATTGGACAGCAATATGTACAGTGTTATTATGAAAAAGAAGGAAAAACTAAAATAGAACTACAATTTGTGAAAAGATTTGTGAAGGGAGTAGAAAAGTAAAAGGAACAACAGCAATTTTACACAATTCTTTCCAACTGTTAAACATTTGGGCCTCATTAACCAGGTAATCTTTGTGGAAGGTTAGAATGCTGGTTTTTTTCTTTTTCTCTCAGGAAATTTTCTCCCATTTGTTGCTATTAGATATTAATGACTGGTACTTAAGAGACACAAAAGAAGTGTCCAAGGTGGGGGGAAGGGGTGCAACTGGCTGCATCCCCTTAGCCAGGGGCTTTTCTCATGGGAAGGGCAGAGACACTGAGATTTTGGCTGGGGATAAGGGGCTGGGCTCAGCTCCGAGCTGTCTCTCACTCTCCGGACCAGAGGGGAGATAGGCTGCAGTCGCTGTGGGAAGAATTCACCACCACTGCAAAGTCCCATCTCCTACTATTTTTTCCTACTGTGAGTTTTGGGTTACTCTCCTGGCAGCTGAGTGAAAGGACTCTGTGTACACTATTGTCAATTCGGTAGTAAATTACATTGACTCCTAATCTATACTATTTCTTTGGTAGCTATAATATAGGTACCTTTATGTCGTGCACTGTTTTATGTAATCTACTAGTAGTTCTTTTAGTTTATACTGTGCAGTAACTCTGTTTAAGGCCTTTTGTCTGTTACCTCATATCTATTCAATAAATAACTCATTTTACAATAGACCTAATTGACCATTCTTAAGAACTTGGGAGCTAGAGTGATTTAGGTGAGGGTCATTTAAGTAGACCTGCTTCCAAAAATCTGAGCCTAAGGCAGGGCTTAACTAAAGCTCTCACTCCATCCAAAACAGTCTCACCAGAGTGAGTAAAGGGGTAGAATCACCTCCCTCAACTTTCTGGCCACGCTGCTTTTGATGCAGCCCAAGTACACAGTTGGCTTTCTGGGCTGCAAGCACACATTGCCAGCTCATGTCCAGTCTCTCATCCACCAGCACCCTCAAGTCCTTCTCAGCAGGGCTGCTCTCAATCAGTTCATCCCCCAGTCTATATTAACTCCAGGGTTCACCAGGACCCAGGTGCAGCACCAGCACTTGTTAAATCTTATGAGGTTCTCATGGGCCTGGTTCTCAAGCTTGTCCAGGTTCCTCTGGATGGCATCCCATTCTTCAGGTGTGTCAACTGCATCACTCAGCTTGGTGTCATCTGCAATTCTGCTGAGGGTGTACTCAATCCCTTTGTCTGTCATTGATGAAGATACTAAATAACACTGGTCCCAATATAGATCCCTGAAGGACACCACTTGTCACTGATGTCCATCAGGACTCTGAACCATTGATCACGACCCTTTGGATGCAACTGTCCAACCAATTCCTTATCCACCTAACAGTCCACCCACTGAATCCATCTATCCAATTTAGAGAGAAAGATATGGAAGACCATGTCAAAGGCTTTACTGATGCCAAACTGATTCTTTGCCCTTTTTTTTTTTAATATATTCTCTGTATTTTTTACACATATATTTGTAGCTCTGTAGCCTATTATTGTATTTGTAGTTAGCTCCAGTATTTTTTCCCTAGACTGATAGGCAGAAATACAAAACACATTCCAGAGACTCCAAGCTGGGGATCCAAGGCTCCTTTCCTATCTTGGTTCTTCCTGGGAACCAAGGTTGAAACCAGCTCTTCGAGATACATTTTCACAAACAGAGTTTAGTCTCTATCTAGAGGAGGGAGAATTCGAAAAAGGGTTGAACTGGGGGGGAATTACCTCACCAATTATGCTTCTAATTGGGGACTCTTGTCAGATATGCTAATTTTCAAAACCTATAAAAATTGTATATGCATTATGCTGTGTGTGCATCTTTGGTGTTTTCCACCTACCCAATTGTGCACCAAAGGATCTTTATAAAAGTAACCCTGTTGTAAGTGTTCAGAGGGGTTGTAGATGGATGGATGAGACAAGCTCTTGATTCCATGATCAGAAGGCTATATTTATTATGATATATATATATAACATTATAACTATATTACATAAAGATAGAAAGGCAGGGAGCTTCTTCTGAAGCTGCTAAGCTAACAGAGAGATAGAAAGGAATGAATAACAATGTCTGTGTCCCAGCACAGAGCGATAGCAGTCCTGCTGTGAATGGTCAGCAGATCCAAACATCTGCTGACCATCCAACCACAGGTGAATCTGTTGCATTCCACAGCAGCAGATAATAATTGTTTACATTTGCTGGTAAGCCTGTGAGCTCCAGCAAGGAGAAATCCTAAGAAAAGATTTCTCACAAAGGATGTCTACGACATAACCCCTTTTTATAACCCTGTGTCTGGCTCATGATTTTAGGGCCAGCGAAAAGGCATCATTACAGAAGTCCAAATAAATGTCATCTGTAGCCCTTCCCTTGTCCACTGATGGAGTCACTCCATCATAGAAGGCCACTAGGTTGGTCAGGCAGTACTTGCTCTCAGGGAAGCTATACTGACTGTCCCAAATCACCTCCCTGTCCTCCATGTGCTTTAGCATAGCTTCTAAGAAATAATTTTTTTTTACTCTAAGGGTGGTCAAACGTGTATTTGGTCTGCCTGAAATGGAATTCATTTTCCCATAGCAACCCTCCCAGTGCTGTGCTTTGCATTGGGAGCTGAAAAGGTGTTGATAACACACCAGTGTTTTGGCTGCTGCTGACCGGTGCTGGCACAGCATCAGTGCTGTCTCCCCAACATCCTCTCCCCCCCCATCAAGGGGCTGGGAGTGGGCAAGATCCTGGGAGGGGACACAACTAGGCCAGCTGACCCAAATTAACCAAAGGGATATTTCATACCATATAATGTCAGCTTAAATATAAAAGCTAAAGGAGGGAGGAAGAATGGCGGGCATTTGTTATTTATGTTTGCCTTCCAGATCAACCACTTCATGTGCTGAAGCCCTGCTTCCTGGGAAGTGTCTAAACATCACTCACTATAGAGAATAAACTTTTTTTTCTCTGCTTATGTTCCTGCAAACTTTTACTTCAGTAAGCTGCCTTATCTCAACCTTATCTCACCTCATCTCAACTTGTTTTCCATCTTATTTTCTCTCCCCTGTCTCACTGGGAAGGAGAGTTATAAAGTGGCTTGGTGGGCACCTGGCATTTAGCCAAAGTCAATCCACTACAACATGTTCATCCTGTTCGTTTCTCATACTGAGTGCATTGGTGTACAAACATTTCAGCTATGCTCCTGATCCCTAAATCTAAATGTAAATATTGTCTCTTTCAGTTTAAAACTATTGCCCCTTGTCCTGTCAGTACAAGCTCTGGCAAAAAGTGCCTCTCTGCCCCCTTTATATATTGAAAGGCTGCAATAAGGTCTCCCCAAAGCCTTCTCTTCTCTAGGTTGAACTACACCAACTCTCATAATCTTTCCTCTCACGAGAGGTGTTCCAGCCCTCTAATCATCTTTGTGGCTCTCCTCTGGACTTTCTGTAACAGAACTGGATGTTGTACTCTAGGTGGGGGTATCATGAGAGTGAAGTAGAGGGGGAGAATTCACCTTCCTCAAACTGCTGCCCACACTGCCTTTTATGCAGCCCAGGATGTGATTGGTTTTCTGGGCTGCAAGCACACATTGCCAGCCCATGGCAAATTTTTCATTTACAAGTATATCCCCAAGTCCTTCCCTTCAGGGCTGCTCTCAAGCTATTCATCTCTAGTCTGTATTGATACTGGAGATTGCCCTGATCCAGGTGCAGGACCTTGCACTTGGCCTTGGTGAACTTCATGAGGTTTGCATGGGCCCACTCCTCTCTAGCCTGTCAAGATCCCTCTTGATGGCATCCCATTCCTTCCCTTTTCCTGTCTGTTACCCATGCTGCATGCATTGCTACAGAGGCACTGTCATGGTTTGACACTGGCACAATGCCAGTGCCCCCATGAGAATTCCCTCTCCCTGGTGTTTGCTGTGAGATGAGACCAGGAAATAAGTAAAGCAGGCCTCTACCTTAGAAAAAAAAGTTTATTAACTAAACTACAAAGGAAAAAAAAAAAAACCACACACACACATACACACACACACCTGGAAAATGAAAACTCCACAAAGAAACATTTCCTCCTCCCCCCACCACATTTCCAATACATCTTCCAAATTTCAAGTCTCCATCCATCACCCAATAAATACTCAATTCCAGTCCATCAAGAGGAGAGGAGTCCTTCTTGGGGCCATGGTGACCTCTTCCTTGCATGCCCAGCGCTCTCACCGCTGGACATGGAACAGGGCTACTTCAGGGGTTATCCTTTTAAGGATGCTTTGACCAGTTCCAAAAAAAAGGCACAGTTTCCTCTCATCTCGGGACCTCTTGTCCCCCCCATATTTATTAACCCCCTGGGGCCGGGGGGTCTCCAAAACTGAATCCTCTCATTCTGAGCCATCGCCTCCCCCCTGCATGCAGCCTCTGTGTCGCGAGGAAGCATGGTCCTGTCCGTGGCTGTACCAAGAAGAGTTCAGCAACCAGCTACTCCATCATCTCTCTCCGGCCTCTTCTTCACTCTCCCAGCCTCACTCACTGCTCCGACTATCATTCTCTTGCCCATTTCCACTTTATCATCCACTCCATCTCCCTCCAGGAAAGGTCCAAATGCTCTGTGAGGTCTTCATTGTCCAGAAAGGGGTTAACAAACTTCTGCAGGCGGCCAGGCTCCTTCCCTGCTGCACTCCCCCTTCCCCCTCCTTCTTCACAGCCGATATCACTTCAAGGCCACAGGCCCGTACCAGCTTTCTCTCTCTCTCATCTTCATGCTGGGGGGGGGGGAAGCTGCCCCAAATCTTCTCGGGGCCTCTCTCTCCCTCTGTCTCTCCTGGGGGGGGGCTGCCCAACGCCTCCTGGTGTCCCACCACCCTTCCATCCTGAGGGGTCAGGCCTACCTCTGCCAGGCCGCAGGTTTTCCCCTCCCCCGCCCAGCTCGAAGCCGGGCAGGGGAGGCCTTGCCTCTTTGCTGGCCGGAAATCAAAGAGAAAGCTCAAGGGAGTACTTTGCTTCTAACCCCTGTGTTCTCAGAGGCGCATCCAACCTCAGTGGCCAAGCCTGGTGTCAATTTAAAATCTGAACACCTATTGGCCTCTGGCCACTCCATTCCCAGAAAACCTGCTTCCTGTAAACCCACGACATTCCACCCTTCGCCTCTGAGAACACAGTTTTAAAATTATTAACAAAATTACATACAATACACTTCTACAACTATCAAATTCTCTATCCTCTATCCCTAGATTCTACTATCCATCTACTTTCACTCAATACATGCTTTGTTCTTATTCCTTTTTGATCCCATCTCACAGCTTTAACTTCTCACTCTCTTAAAACTCGATTTCCGGTCCAGGGAACCAAAAATGTCATGGTTTGACACTGGCACAATGCCAGTGCCCCCATGAGAATTCCCTCTCCCTGGTGTTTGCTGTGAGATGAGACCAGGAAATAAGTAAAGCAGGCCTCTACCTTAGAAAAAAAAGTTTATTAACTAAACTACAAAGGAAAAAAAAAAAACCACACACACACATACACACACACACCTGGAAAATGAAAACTCCACAAAGAAACATTTCCTCCTCCCCCCACCACATTTCCAATACATCTTCCAAATTTCAAGTCTCCATCCATCACCCAATAAATACTCAATTCCAGTCCATCAAGAGGAGAGGAGTCCTTCTTGGGGCCATGGTGACCTCTTCCTTGCATGCCCAGCGCTCTCACCGCTGGACATGGAACAGGGCTACTTCAGGGGTTATCCTTTTAAGGATGCTTTGACCAGTTCCAAAAAAAAGGCACAGTTTCCTCTCATCTCGGGACCTCTTGTCCCCCCCATATTTATTAACCCCCTGGGGCCGGGGGGTCTCCAAAACTGAATCCTCTCATTCTGAGCCATCGCCTCCCCCCTGCATGCAGCCTCTGTGTCGCGAGGAAGCATGGTCCTGTCCGTGGCTGTACCAAGAAGAGTTCAGCAACCAGCTACTCCATCATCTCTCTCCGGCCTCTTCTTCACTCTCCCAGCCTCACTCACTGCTCCGACTATCATTCTCTTGCCCATTTCCACTTTATCATCCACTCCATCTCCCTCCAGGAAAGGTCCAAATGCTCTGTGAGGTCTTCATTGTCCAGAAAGGGGTTAACAAACTTCTGCAGGCGGCCAGGCTCCTTCCCTGCTGCACTCCCCCTTCCCCCTCCTTCTTCACAGCCGATATCACTTCAAGGCCACAGGCCCGTACCAGCTTTCTCTCTCTCTCATCTTCATGCTGGGGGGGGGGGAAGCTGCCCCAAATCTTCTCGGGGCCTCTCTCTCCCTCTGTCTCTCCTGGGGGGGGGCTGCCCAACGCCTCCTGGTGTCCCACCACCCTTCCATCCTGAGGGGTCAGGCCTACCTCTGCCAGGCCGCAGGTTTTCCCCTCCCCCGCCCAGCTCAAAGCCGGGCAGGGGAGGCCTTGCCTCTTTGCTGGCCGGAAATCAAAGAGAAAGCTCAAGGGAGTACTTTGCTTCTAACCCCTGTGTTCTCAGAGGCGCATCCAACCTCAGTGGCCAAGCCTGGTGTCAATTTAAAATCTGAACACCTATTGGCCTCTGGCCACTCCATTCCCAGAAAACCTGCTTCCTGTAAACCCACGACAGGCACTTTATTGACCTTGTCAGCTTTTTAGAGGAACAAAAAGGGAAGAAATGTCAACTGTACCACTCAGCTTGGTGTCATCTGCAAACTTGCTGAGGGTGCACTCAAACTCACTATGTCATTGATGAAGATATTAAATAGTATTGGTCTCAATATGGACCCCTGACAGACACCAGCTGTCACTGGTTTTCACTTGAACACTGCACTATTGACTATAAGTCTTTGGACATGGCCATGCAGCAAATTCCTTATCCATCTAACAGTCCCCATATCTCTCCAATTTAGTGGTCAGAATGTTTTGGGGGACCGTTTGAAAGGCCTTACAGAAGTCCAGGTAGATGACATCTGTAGCTCGTCCCTTTTCCACTGATGCAGTCATTTCATTGTAGAAGACCACTAAAATGATCATGCACAATTTGCCTTTAGTGAAGTCATGTGCTAATCTCCTCCCTGTCATCCGTATGCCTCAATATATCTTCCAGGAGGATTTGTCCCATGATCTTACTGGACATGGAGGTGAGGTCTACTGGTTGGTAGTTCTCAGGGTGGTCCTTTTAACATTTTTTTTAAAGGGGCACAATGTTTCTTTAGTTCTAGTCATTGGGGATGTGGTCTGACTGCTCCATAACTTCACAAATACAATGGAGAATGGCTTAGCAACCACATCAGCAAATTCTCTCAGGACCTTGACATTCATCTTGTGTGATCCTGTGGATTTATGTATGCTCAGGTTTCTTAAGTGGTCACAAATCTGATTTTCTCCTATGATGGGAGGGACTGCTTCCCCCCTGTCTTGGATACAGACCTTGAGGTTCAGGTTGTGAGAAGAGCAATTGCTGGTGTCAGGGTGGCTGAAGTCTCCCAGGAGGATCAGAGCCTGTGAACATGATTCTTCCTGCAGTTGAAGTTAAAATGCTTAATTGACATCCTCACCTTGATTGGGCAACCTGTAGCAAACACTAGCCATGAGGTTTCCTTTGTTGACTTTTCCTTTTTTTTACCCAAACGGTCTCAACACATTCAGCACTGGTTTTCAAAGACAGCTTTCACCAGTCAATCCATTTTTTTACATAGAAGGCAACCTCTCTATCCCTTCTTCCTTGCCTGTGCTTTCTGAAGAGTTTATAGCCATCGATTGAAGTGCTCCAGTCATGCAATTTGTCCTAACAAATCTCAGTGGTAGCAATTAAATCATACCTTTCCAGGTGCACAGTGGCTTCCATCTTTTCCTGTCTGTTACCCATGCTGTATGCATTGCTATGGAGGCACTTTAGTGGGCCTATTGACCTTGTCAGCTTTTTAGAGGAACACAACCTAATTCCTTTGTTGCATTTCACAGGTGTCTCTCTGTTGGTTTCTAACACATGAGCAGCCTCTGGTTCTTTTGTCTGGATGGCAAATGGATCCTTCAGTGCCTTTCAGTAAGGAATCTTTAAGATTCACAGAGCATCCACTATTGCCCAAAAAAGTATAAAACTAGTGCAGATATTCTTCTACTCCCTTCGAACTGGGCAGGGGGAGTGGGGGAGGGATGTGCACTAGACAATCTTCAGAGCTTTCTTGATATATGTGCAGACAATATCTTTGTCCCAAGAAGTCTGTCCCTGATTCCACCTTCTGTGTACTTTCTTTTTGTGTTTGATTTCAGTTTGGAGCTCCATTTGCTTGAGTGGTGGTGGCTGTTCCCCAGACAGTTTGAACCATGTGAAGCCAATGCCAGCAGCAGCAATGGCAGTAGTGGCAGAAGTACTATTTGCTGTGTGCTGAGAAGAGTGTGATGCTTATGAAGTCCTGGAGGGTGTTTGAGGAGCTTTCTGGGCCCCCAATACCCTTGGGCTCTGTGTGTGTAGGGACTGGCTATCAGTCAACAGGTCTCATAAGAGGGGCATGAGAGAGTTGGGTGGTCCCCGCTGTTGGTGCAGCCAGTTCAAACCACAGGAATCCACATGTAACTGGCCCCTAGGAAGTGCAAGTGACCAGGGTGTGGTGCTGTAGGGAACAGTGCCTGAGAGGAATGGTGCAAGAGATTGGGCAACAGTTCAAGCAGAAGGGTGCATAAGGAAGGCAGCACATCCTACTAGTTGTTGGACTGCTGCTTGCTCTTCTAACACAGTCTTATGCTGCAGCTCCAATGGTCACCCCAAATAGCTGTTAGCTGTGCAAGCTTATCCAGCAGCTTGATGTCTCCAGAAAATTATAGGTCCTTATTAGGCAGTGTTTTGAAGTTGTTGAAAGCATGGTGGTAGAGACCAGATGAGGGCTGAACTCTGCAGCAGGCAGGAATTGGCTGTCTAGCCAGTCTAGCCTGGAATGAGTGGAGGCAGCCACCCAGACAGAGCTTCCTATCAGGGAAGCTGCCATCCAGGTGGAGGGCTATAAAGACTGCACCTCATGCTCCTGAGTGGAGGAGATGCAGGAGAAGTCACTAGGTTATACTGTATTAGGGAGGGATGTGAAGACCCACTCTTAAGAGGAAGGGAGCACCTAAGAGTCATAAATGCTTGTGTTCAAAAGGAATGACCAAAGTCAGAGGCTCTGCAAACAATGAGAAAATTTTATTAGTAAATTACACACTTGGCATGGAAATCAGTATGTTAGTCCCTGGCCTACTATATAAGCACACGGCAGTGGGTTTTGGATAAAGGGGTGGGATGAAAGGAAAGACAGAAAGGAAAAGATTAAAGAGGGGGAGAGAAAATGAAAGAGAAAAAAATAGATCACCAGTCCTGGTTTCAGCATCAATCCAGCAGTGTTGGTCTGGCTGATGAGATGTCCAGTATCCTGGGGGGGCTGCCTGGGCTTGGGGGTAGATACATTTTTATGGATAGGTTTCTCTGCCCTGAAGACAGGTTTCTTCGTTTCTATGCAAATTAATTCTCATGCGCAGTCCATTCTTTCAGACCTTTCTGGAAATGGGCCAGAGGGCTTCAGAGGGGTCTTTGGTGATCTTAATCTCCCCCGATAATACATGCCCACTTCTTGGCCTCATTCCTGTGGTTGCACTGTACTGTGTTGGGCTTATCTTCAGGAACTACAGCAAGGATGTTTATCCCAGAAAAGTGCTGCCCTACCTCTGCATGGCCTCCCTTCTCAAGCCAAACCTTGTTTTTTCTCACGGCAGCCAGTCCTTGGTTGTCTCCACAGCCATCTGGTTATCAGTGTTTGAGACATACACATTATCCCCTTATCTTCTGGGAATCAAGAGCTCAAAGGGTGTCACGTCGGACTGCTGTTCATAATGTTGTTGGAGAATGAGCTTTAGTCATAGTAAATTTCCATACTGGATGCAATTTGAATCAGTAACTTTCTTTGAAGGTCCAATAACAAAAATATTATTCCACTTCGGTTGTTATTCAGGCAAGAAAAATAAGTTTCCAAGGCTGTTTGTTAAAAAACAGAAATCACAGAATAAGCTGAGTTGTTAGTTCCTGGGAACAGACAGCGTTTTTCATAAGCTCAAGAGGGGTTTAGTCCAAGAGCAGTTAGTCAAGACCAAGGCCTAATGAGCATTTTTCAGATCATAGTGCAGCCTGAGCAGGGGGGCAGTAGGATGCATCCCGTGACCAAAGTCACCTTCTCTGGGCCTTTACAAGGAGGAACAAGAAACAGAGTACTATTTGAGATGTTGCAAGAATAAATACTAGGACCCCATGGCACTGACCTCCACAGACTACCAGAGAAAGAGCTGCAGTGCAAAGCAGACAGCACCTTGGAGGAGGCACCATGCTCTTTGGTGAACCATGGAAACAGGATATTGCTTCACTCCCCTTCCTTGTATGTACCAACCAGCAAAAGATATGAAGCCTTGGTAGTGGGCAAAACCAATGGGCAAGATTCACAGGGAGAAACTGCAACAGCAAGGCATACTAAAAGTTGCAAAAGAAAGCAGCAAGTGCTAAGAGTGGGTGAGAAGCATAGAGGCACCCATCTGCCAGCCTGATATACAGTCAAGGGAAGTTTGCTGCTTGCCAGGAGCCAAGATCCAGGATGTCACAGAGAAACTGCCACAACTGGCTAAAAGTGCAGATTACTATCTGTCACAGCCATTCTTCTTGAAAAATCCTTTCTTAGGATTTTTCCTTGCTGGAGCTGAGAAGTTTCAGCAGCAATGTAAACAATTATTATCTGCTGCTGTGGAATGCAACACGTCCACCCGTGATTGGTCCCCTGTAGGTGTTTGGACCTACTGATCACTCACGGTGGAGCTGCTGTCGTCTCTGCCGAGACACAGAGCTTTGTTTATTCATTCTTTCTATCTCTTTCTTAGCTTAGCAGCTTCTGAAGAAGCCTCTTGCCTTTCTATAATTATGTAGTATAGTTATAATGTTATATATATATATCGTAATATAATAAATGAAGCCTTCTGATAATGGATTCAAGATCCTGTCTCATCCATCCTCTAATAAACCCCTCTGAACACTGGCAACAACTATCCACTACTTCTTTTCTGCATGGGCACCAATGACATGGTAAGGCATTGTCTGGACAAGATCAAACAGAATTTGAAAGCACTGGGGCTTCAAGTGAAAGGGACAGGTGTCCAAGTGATCTCCTTTGTCTTGCCAGTCAGGGATAGGGGTGCAGGCAGAAGTCAATGCATCATGCAGATCAATATCTGGTTTTGTGGATGGTGTTGACGCCCGGGCTTTGGTTTCTGTGGTCACAGGATTTTCTTCAATGAATACAGCCTATTGGGAAGAGTTGGAATCTACTGATCTAGAAGAGGTGGGACAATCTTCGCCAACATATTGACTGACTTAGTAAATTGTGCTTTAAACTAATAAACTTGAGAGGACAAGAAAGGATTTTTCAGGTATGTCAGACAGAAAGGAAGGTAAAAGATTGTGTACCCTCCCCCCCCCCCTCCCAGTAAGCAAGGCTGGCAGATGGGTAAAAACAGACAAGAAGGCTGAGGTACTCAACAAAATTTTTGCCACAGTCTTTGATGGCAACCTCTCCCACACATCTTGAGTAGATGGACTGCAAGATGGGGGACTAGGGAACAAAGTCCATCCCACTGATCATATTTGTGACCACTTGAAGAAACTGAACAGATTTGAGTCTATGGGACTTTATGAGATGAATCACAGTCCTGAGGGAATTGGCTGATGTATTTGCAAACCCATTCTCCATGATATTTGAAAAGATGTGGAGGTCAAGTGAAGTCCCAAGTGATTGAAAACCAGGAAATATTGGACCCATTTAAAAAAGGGTAGAAAGGAAGACCTTGGGAACTACTAGCCTATCAGCCTCACCTCTGTGCCAGGGAATATTATGGAACAGATCCTCCTAGAAGCTGTGCTGAGGCACATGGAGGACAGGGAGGTGATTCGGGACAGCCAGTATGGCTTCACCAAGGGCAAGTATTGCCTGACCAACCTAGTGGCCTTCTATGATGGAGTGACGCCATCAGTGGACAAGGGAAGGACTACAGATGTAATTTATCTGGAATTCTGTAAAGCCTTTGACATGATCCCCTACAACATCCTTCTCTCTAAATTGAAGAGAGATGGATTCAATGGGTGTACTGTTAGGTGGATGAGGAATTGGTTGGATGGTCTCATCCAGAGGGTAGTAGTTAACAGCTCAATATTCACATGAAGATCAGTAATGAGTGGTGTCTCTCAGGGGTGTCATCTGGGACCAGTGTTATTTAATATCTTCATCAATGACATAGACAATGGGACTGAGCACAGCCTCAGCAAGTTTGCAGATAACACCAAGGTGAGCGGTGCAGTTGACAAGCTGGAGGGAAGGGATGCCATCAAAAGCAAACTTGACAGGCTAGAGAGGTGGGCCTGTGCAAACCTCAAGAATTTCTATGAGGTCACATGCAAGGTCCTGCACCTGTGTGAGGGAATGCCATGCAAATATATAGGGTGGGTGGAGAATGGATCGAGAGCAGCCATGATGATAAGGACTTGGGGGAGTTGGCTGATAAGAAGATGAACATGACCTGGTAGTCATAGAATCACAGAATCACAGAATCATTAAAGTTGAAAAAGACCTCCATGATCATCAAGTCCAACCTTTGACTTAATACCACCATGTCAACTAAGCCATATTGTAAAGTGCATGTCCACTCATTTTTTTAACACTTTCAGGGATGGTGAATCCATCATTTCCCTGGAGAGCCTTTTCCAATGTTTAACCACTCTTTCAGTGAATAAATTTTTCCTAATATCCAACCAGAACCTCCCCTGGTGCAACCTGAGGCCATTTGCCCTTGTACTGTTGCTAGTTGCCTGAGTGAAGAGGCCAACTTCCACCTCACTACAACCTCCTTTCAGGTGGAGATTGATAAGGTGTCCCCTGAGCCTCCTTTCTCCAGACTAAAAAACCCCAGTTCCCTCAACTGGTCCTCATAAAACTCATGCCTTAGACTCTTCACCAGCTTTGTTGGCCTCCTTTGGACATGTTCCAACATCTCAGTGTCCTTCCATGTCCTTCCTGTAGTGAGGGGCCCAAAACTGAACACAGTATTTGAGATGTGGCCTTGCCAGTGCCAAGTACAGAGGGACAATCACTTCCCTGGTCCTGTTGGCCACACTATTTCTGATACAGGCCAGGATGCCATTGGCCTTCTTGGTCATACGGGCACACATCAGGCTCATGTTCAGCTGGCAGTTGACTAACACCTCCAGATACTTTTCTGACAGGCAGCTTTCCAGTCACTCTTCCTCAAGCCTGTGGTGTTGCATGGGGTTGTTGTGACCTAGGTGCAGGACCTCGTGGAGTGCTCCCATTCCAAAGAGGTGGGAATTTGGTTTTACCTTCCTTGTGTTGCTAAGAACTCCTCCCTTGACCCAAACCCTAAACTCCACCCCTGCGATGCCCTATAAAAACCCTATGACCCTGCCTTTGCCCAGTCTTTTCGTCTTTGTCTCCCCCCTCATCTCCAGGGGTAATAAATGGCTCCTCGAGCTTTAAGAAATGAAGACCTGTCTCTTTTTTGTTCCCATGCCTGGCACCAGCAGCTGCACTCTCCCTGGACACAATGAACTCTGTTGCAACGCGACACAACAAATGGTGCAGAATGCAGGCAGCAAGTGAGGACAGCATGACCAGCACCCCATAAGTCACCTGCTGATGGCTACACCTTGCAGGATCCCCATCTTAAAAAGGAAGACTCAAGAGTACCATGGCAAGAGGCCAGGTTGAAAGTGACCTTAAAAACATGGGGGTAAAAGGCTTCCGGGTAAGGGAATTCCCAGTAAGGGAACCAGCTTACTGGGACCGGGTGATGGGACTGACATCTACCATCACTCAGCAAGATGTTTATGAATGGTTTAAGTTTTTTCATTTTTCATGGAAAGGGGTTTTTAAGAGCTACAAGCAGCTAGTCTGCCTGCAAAAAGAACCATTCTACCGACTCTTGTCAACTTTCCCAACACGTCTGCTGCAGCTTATGGACGGTAAAGCCCTGGGGGCTACTTATAAATGGCTATGGAAGATTGCATGCAGTGCATCGATGCCCTAGATGAGTGGTTCCCCCTCCTGTGAACCCCCACGATTTTCAGTTTCTGTGAAGCTGCCCGTATCTTTCCTTACCCTTTTGTTCCTAGAAGTGCAGCAAAGAGTGAAAACTGCCAGGATGGCATGGAGTTGCTACCGTCTTTCCGTCACCCCCTGTCCCTCCCCGCCACCCTATCCTCCTTTTCCTGAAGGCAGAACAAGGGATGGAATCTGTCCACAGAAGTGATGTGGGAGCGCTACCATCCTCTCACCGTCCTATGTCCTCCTTCACCCGCTGTCTTTCCATATCTCCTGTTCCCTACCCGGGAAGGTGATAGCTGCACTGTCCCGGGCCCTCCTTCTAAAAATGGCGCTTACCACACTGTTTAAGGTTCCCCTTTTTCCCACCTAAGTCCTTCTTTTCCTGTCCCAAACCTTCCCTTTCCTTCCCCTCTACCTACCTTCCCCGCTTCTTGCCATGCCGCTGCAGCTGACCCCGCCCCGGGCCTGTGTGGTGTGTGGTGGGGCTGCTCAGGCCCGCAAAGAAGCCAACCCCTGGTGTAGTGTTGTGCCTGCTCCAAGCCCTATGCCCAGGGCTCTTGCCGCTTCCCTCGCTTCCCAGTCATCATCATCTAAAATAACAACACCCATAACACCAGTGCCAAAGCCAAGATGAAACACTAAAGACTGTGCCCCTCATGAAGAGGAGATCAAAAAACTGCACCCCTTCTGGTGAGAAGATCAAAAGCCAGAAGAGATTGAACTATTACCTCATTAAGTAAAAATGTATTCATTTAGTCAAGTATCATAATTTCTGGTACTTTATCCTTTGTGATTAAGTCTCAAATGCTTTTCTATTACTTGTTAATTTAGCTTAATAATGTTCATTTTAGTTTTGTAAACTATTAAGTCATATTCCCGAGAATCCCCTTGTTATGAGTTATTCAACATACATTGATCGATTTAAAAAAGGGGGAGTTGTGGAGTGCTCCCATTCCAAAGAGGTGGGAATTTGATTTTACCTTCCTTGTGTTGCTAAGAACTCCTCCCTTGACCCAAACCCTAAACTCCACCCCTGCGATGCCCTATAAAAACCCCACGACCCTGCCTTTGTTCAGTCTTTTCGTCTTTGTCTCCCCCCTCGTCTCCGGGAGTAATAAATGGCTTCTCGAGCTTTATGAAATGAAGACCTGTCTCTTTTTTTTCCCATGTCCGGCACTGGCAGCTTGTCATAGTTTGATGCTGGCGCAATGCCAGTGCCCCCATGAAAATACACTCTCCCTGGTGTCTGCTGTGAGATATGACCAGGAATAAGCAAAGCAGGCCCCCACTTAGAAATAAAGAAAAGAAAACTTTATTAACTAAACTACAACTATATTTAAAAAGAAACACACAGGAAAAATGAAAACCTTCCAAAACCATTTCCTCCTCCCGCCACCAAATTTCCAATACATCCATCCCTCAGATCACCAACTCTTGGTCCATCACCACCCTTTAGATAATCAATTCTCAGTTCATCAAGGAGAGAGGAGTCCTTCTTGTGCCATAGGCTTCCCCTGGAAACACAGTTGAAACCTCTTGTGTTTCCATGTCACTCGTGGCACCGCCCAGAGAACATTTGCCATCGTGACCTTTTCCTTCCATGTCCAGTGCTCTCACCACTGCACATGGACCAGAGCTGCTTCTAGGGTTTTCCTTTTAAGGATGCTTTGTCCCATTCCAAAAAGAGCACAGTCTCTCACCTTTGGGACACCTGTCCCCCCCAGATTTCACCCCCTGGGGCCAAGGGGGTCTCAACACTGAACTCTCTTGGCTCTGAGCCATTGCCTCCCCTTGGATGCAGTCTCTGTGTCACAGGAAACATGGTTCTGTCCATGGCTATACAAGAAAAGTCCAGCCAAGGCCACTCCATCATCTCTTCCCACCTAAGATTCTTCTCCACTCTTCCGACCTCTTTCACTTGCACGAATTTTCATCACACTTGCCCATTTCCTCCTCCATTTCATCTCTATCTCTCTTCTCATTCAGATCCAGGAGGATCAGTATTTGTAAGGTTTCCGTTATTCAAGAAAGGGTTAAAATCTCAGGCTCTGCCTGCTCAGGGCTCCCACTGCCCTGCCGGCACCTTCTCGCCCATCCCCCCTTCTCCTTCTCCCGGTCATGCTATCAAATTTCAAGGTGGCACCGGGGCACCTGCACAGGCTGGCTCTCTCTCTCTCTCTCCGGGGGGAGGAGGGGGGGGGGGGGGCTGCCTGATGCCTCTTGGCGCTTCCCCACCTTTCCATCCTCAAGGGCCTCTTCACCTCCCATCTCTGTCCAAGGCCCTGGTCTACCTCACCCGGCCGCATGGCTTCCCCTCCCCTGCCCAGCAGTGGGCAGCTGGGCAGGGGAGAGGTCCAAACTCTTTCCCCACCAGAACCCAAGAGAGCTTCCCCCTGGGAGTTCCCTGCTTTTAACCCCCTGTGTTCTTTGAGGTGTATCCATGTCCTCAGTGGCCACACCAGGTGCCAATATTCAAATCTGAGCACCCATTGGCTTGACCACAGCATCCCAAAAAACTCACTTCCTTGCAAACCACGACACAACTGCACTCTCCCTTGGCATGATGAACTCTGTTGCAACGCGATGAAACAGGACCTGGCACTTGGCCTTGCTGAACCTCATACAATTCACCTCAGTCCATCAATTTAGCCTGTCCAGACTCCTCTTTGTAGGGGTGATCTGCTCCAAAACATTCCACCTTGGGTGGATCCCATCAAGTCCCATAGACTTGTGTATGTCTAACCGATATAGCAGGTAGTGCTATATTTGCTAGGTGGAATGAGTCCCACAACTGGAATGCTGGGATGAAGGGCTACAGGCTGTTTAGGAGGGATAGGCAGGGCAGGTGAGATGGACATGTGGCACTATATGTAAGGAAGAGGTTTGATTGTACAGCCCTTACAGTTGGCAGTGATGTGGTGGAGAGCCTCTGAGTGAGGCTTAAGGGGATGGAAAAGAAAGGAGATATTATAGTGAGTGTTTATTACTGATCTCCCAGCCAGGATGTAAGCAGTGATGAGTTCTTCTGTAAGCAATTAGGAGAAATCTCTGGATCAGTAGCCCACATCCTTATGAGAGATTCCAACTTCCCGGACATCAACTGGCAATATCATTCTGCTGTGACGAGCAGGCCTTGGGAAGTCTTGAAGTTTGTGGGAGGTAACTTCTTGTCACAAGTACTCTGTGAGCCAACTAGGAAAGATGCCCTCCTAGACTTGTTTGTGACTAGAGAAGGACTCTTGGGAGATGTGATGGTTGGTGACTGTCTTGCCCGCAGTGACCATGAAATGGTTGAGTTTAAAATTTTCAGTGTAATGAGAAAAAAGGTCAGCAGAGTTGCTGCCCTGGATTTCAAGAGAGACATCTTTAAGCTATTCATGGAGCTAATTAGAAGATTACCTAGGGAATGTCCTTTTGTGGACTTAAGGACCCATGAGTGCTGGTCAGTCTTTAAGAATCACCTTTCCAAAGCACAGGAGCAGGCAATTCTACTGTGTCAAAAGTCAAGCAAGTGGGGCAGAAAGCCAAATCAGGTGAACAGGGAACTCCTCGTGGAGCTCAAGAGGAAAAAGAAATTGTAGAACCTCTGGAAGCAATGTCAGGCTTTGCAGGAAGATTACAGAGCTATGGCTCATATTTGCAGGGAGAAGACACAAAAAGCGAAGCTCAACTAGAGTTGAAACTGTCCAGGGTTGTGTCAGATAACAAGAAAGACTTTTTAAAATACATAATTAGCAAGAGCATGTCTAAAGAAAACATTGGACTGATACTTGTTGAAGATGGTCGCCTGACTAATAGGGATGAAGAAAAAGCAGAGGCATTGCATTCTTTTTTTGCCTCAATCTTTAATGATACTGATAGAATTTGGGCTGCCCAGTCCTCTGAGTTGGAGGACCATGACTGAGGGAACAGTGTTTTTCCTTTTGTGGACACTGAAATTATAAAGGACCAGTTGTATCAGCTGAATGCTCACAAGTTGATGAGGCCTGATGGGATTCATCCCAGAGTTCCGAAGGAGCTAGAGGATGTTATGGCAAGACCCATCTCGATCATCTGCCACATGCTTTGGGAGTCTGAGGAAGTCCCTGCTAACTGGAAGATGACCAATGTTATTCCTAGTTACAAGAAGGGTGTGAGGGAAGATCCAGGGAAATACAAACCTGTTAGTCTAACCTCAATACCTGGAAAAATTATTGAGAAGATAATACTGGGTGCTACTGAAAGACGTTTAAAGAACAATGCAATCATCAGGCACAATCAACGGGTTCGCAAAGGGAAAGTCCTGTATAATTTGGTATTCTATAATAAGCTGGATGTAGTTTTCTGGATTTTAGTAAGGCCTTTGATACTGTCCCTCACAGTATCCTTCTGGACCGGTTGTCCACCTGTGAAATTAGCAGGTTCATGGTGTGCTGGGTGAAGAAATGCCTGGATAGCAGAGCTCAAAGGGTTGTAGTGAATGGGGCTAGATCTGGCTGGCAACTGGTCACCAGCAGTATTCCTCAAGGTTTAATTTAAGGGCCAGTTCTGTTCAATATCTTTATCAATGATCAGGATGCAGGAGTTGAATGCATCATTAGCAAGTTTGCTGATGATACCAAACTGAGGGGAGCTGCTGAATCTTTTGAGGGACAAGAGGCCATGCAGAGGGATCTGGATAGACTGGAGCAATCACCAATGGCATGAAAATTAAGAAGTCTAAAAGCCAGATTCTGCACCTGTGACAGAGCGATGCCAGGCACAATTATAGATTGGAAGAGTAGTGGCTGGAGAGCAGCCTTGCAGAAAGGGATCTGGGGGTGTTGGTTGACAGGAAGCTCAATATGAGTCAGCAGTGAGCCCTGGAAACCAAGAAGACAAACCTCATCTTGCGGGGCATTGGGAACAACCTGACCGTAAAGGGATTCCCTGCTCATGACAGCGGGGTTGGACCTTTAAAGGTCCCTTCCAACCCAAACCATATGATGATGATTCAGAGAGCTATAGCCTGTCCAACTACTGATGGTAGAATCCTCACTCACTCCTGTAGCTGACACCACAGGCCCCAGGGTGCCTACACCCCCCCAGTCTGACTCCAGTAGCTGGGCACCAAATTTCACTCACACAAACACAGGTCTCACCAGCTGCTGGTACCTGATCCTTGCAGCACGCATATTGTCCTAGTTTCAGCTGGGATAGAATTCATTTTCTTCTCAGTAGCTGGTACAGCGCTGTCTTTTGGATTCAGTATGAGAATGATGCTGATAACACAGATGTTTTGGTTGTTGCTGAGCAGTGCTTAGCCTGAGTCAAGGGCTTTTCAGTGTCTCATGCTCTGCCAGGGAAGAGATGCACAAGAAGCTGGGAGAAGCATACTCCAGGTAGCTGACCTGAACCGCCCAAAGGGATAGTCTGTATGATAGAACATCATGATCAGTGAATAAACTGGGGGGAGTAAGCCAGAAGGGGCCAATTGCTGCTCGGTCAGTGGGTGGTGAGCATTTGTATTGTGCATCATTTCTTCTTCTTGGGTTTTACCTTCCTCTCTCCCTCTCATTTTTATTAAAACTATTAGCAGTAGTATTATTATTACCATATTACCATCATTATTATTATTATATTTTACTTTGTTTCAATTATTATACTGTTCTTATCTCAATCCATGAGTTTAATTTTCTTTCCTGATTCTCCTTCCCATCACAATGGGAATGGGGGCAAAGGGAAGTGAGCGAGCAGCTGTGTGTGGTATTTAGTTGCCAGTTGGGCAACACATACACAGAGGACAGAGAGTGAGATTAAGCAGGGCGATAGTTAAGAAAACATTTTAAAAGAAAATATAAGAAAATAGGACATTCTGCAGTGATCAGGCACAGGGCTCAGCCAGACAAGCATACTGACTGGTTCCATTTTACCTATGACTGGAAACTTTTATCCCCCTTTCTGTCTATCCCCCCTCTTTGTCTCTCCCTGCTTCCTCTTTCCCCTGTAATTCCCTTTATCAGTTTGTATAGTTCTATCAATTCCTGCCTCCATCTCAGTTTGATGTCTGGGATCCCCTCTGGTTTAACATCTTATCAGTTGCAAAGTCCATGTTGATCTTCCTGAAAGTGGTGCCTGTAGTTTAGATTCCTTCCTAAATAATTTATTGTACGTTTTGTTTGTTTACTGTTTACAGTCCAATGTAATCCTTGTAAATACCAAGTTTTATATTCCTTTCTGTGGAACAAATAATATCTTTATGAAGTTGGATTAATATTTTAAGATGTAGAGCCTCAGCTACCCTTGCAGCAATTTTCAGTCCTGTACAAATGACACCTTCTCTGTTTTGACTTCAGTTGTATTCCAGAAACATAGAATAGTAGAGTAGTTGAGGTTGAAAGGGATCTCTGGAGCTTATCTAGTCCAAACCCCTTCCCAGCCCACGCTCAAAGCAGGATCAACCAGGGTAAGTACCTTGGGACATTGTCCAGTCAGGTTTTGGATATCTCCAACCATGGAGAATCCACAACCTCTCTTGGCAGCCTGGTCCCATGTTTGATCACACTTTGAGTTAAAAAGATTTTTCTTATGCTTGAGTGGAAGTTCATGCATTTCAGTTTGTGTCCATTATCTCTCATCCTTTCACTGAGCGCACCTGAGAAGACTTTGGCTCCATCTTTATGCTGGTTTCAGCTAGGGTAGAGTTAATTTTGTTCCCAGTGGCTGGTACAGGGCTACATTTTGGTTTTGCGCTGAACACAAGGTCGATAATACAGAGATATTTTTGTTATTGCTGAGCAGAGTTACACAAAGCCAAGGCCTGTGATGGTGGTCACAGGGGTTTTCAGATGGAGGAAGAGACAAGAATCTTGATTCCATGATCAGAAGGCTTGATTTATTATTTTATGATATATATATAAAATTATAACTATACTACATAGGAATAGAAAGGAAAGAGCTTCTTCAGAAGCTGGCTATGCTAAGAATAGAATTGAAAGAATGAATAACAAAGATCTGTCTCTCAGCAGAGAGCAAGAGCAGCCCTGCCGTGAGTGGTCAGTAGATCCAAACATCTACAGAAAACCAATCACAGGTGGACCTGTTGCATTCCACAGCAGCAGAAAATAATTGTTTACATTTGTTGCTGAAACTTCTCAGCTCCAGCAGGAAAAATCCTACAGAAAGGATTTTTCACAAAAAATGTCTGCGACAATGTGCAGCAATTCAGAAGTACCTCAACAGATTGGAGACATGGGCAGAGAAGAACTGTCTGAAATTCAACACAGTTTTGCACCTGGTGAGGAATAACCCCAGGCACCAGTACAGCTTGGGCGTGACCTGCTGGAAAGCAGCTCTGCAGAGAAGGACCTGGGGGTCCTTGTGGACAACAAGCTGCCCATGAGCCAGCAGTGCCCTTGTGGCCAAGAAGGCAAATGGTATCTTGGGGTGCATTGGGAAGAGCATTGCCAGCAGGTGGAGGGAGGTGATCCTGCCCCTCTACTCAGCCCTGGTTAGGCCTCACCTGGAGTGCTGTGTCCAGTTCTGGGCTCCTCAGTACAAGAGAGACATGGACCTCCTGGACCGGGTCCATCAAAGGGCTAAAAAGTTGATTAAGGGACTGGAATATCTCTCTTATGAGAATAGGCTGAGGGAGTCGGGCTTGTTAAGCCTCAAGAAGAGATGTCTGAGAGGGCACCTCATCGATGTCTATAAGTATCTGAAGGGAAGGTGCCAAGAAGATGAAGCCAGGGTCTCAGTTGTGCCAAGCAATAGGACAAAAAGCAATGGGCAGAAATTGATGCACAGGCAGTTCCACCTGAATATGAGGAAGAACTTTACTGTGTGGGTGACCAAGCACAAGAATATTACCTGGAGAGCTTGTAGAATCTCTCTCACTGGAGATATTCAATAACTGTCTGGACACAATCCTGTGCCATGTGCTGTGGACTGACCCTGCTTGAGCAGGGAGATTGGACCAGATGACCCACTGTGGTGCCTTCCAACCTTACCTATTCTGTGATTCTGTGATCGTGAGTCAACATCCCTGAAGGCATTTGGCAAGACATAAAGGCAAGGCACTTAGGGACATGGTTTAGTGCTAGACCACAGTATTAGGTTAATACTTGGACTGAATGATCTTAAAGGCCTTTTTCAACTTCACTGATCCTATGATTTTATGATTCTGTCCCAGCTCTTTCACCATCTCTTCCTGTAGATGCTCCAGTCCTTTCATTACCGCAGTGGCTCTTTGCTGAACTTGTTACAGTATTTCCATAACTTTCTTGTACTGAGGAGATCAACTGCACACAGTACTACAGGTGTGGCATCTCTAGTGCTGAGTAGAGAGAAAGGTTTACCTCCCTCAATCTCCTGTCAACACTGTTCCTAATGCAGCTCAGGATACTATTGACATCCTTTGATGCAAGGGCACATTACTGGCTCACATTCAGCTTATTTTCTGCCAGGACTCCCATGTCCTTCGCTGCAAATCTGCTTTCCAGCCAGTCAGCCCCTGCCTTGTACTGGAGCATCATGTTATTCCTACCCAGGGGCAGGACTTGGCATTTCCCTTTGATAGACTGCATGAGGCTCCTGTGTGCCCATTTCTCCAGTCTGTTGAGATCCTTCTGAAGGCACAACAGCCATCTGGTCTATCAAACGCTCCTCCCAATTTTGTACCATCTGAAAACTTGCTGAGGGTGCTCTCTGTCACATTGTTCAGGTCATTAATGAAGTTGTTAAACAGTATTGGCCCAAGGATCAGCCCAGGGAAACACCACTAGATGCTGACCTCTAGCTAGACTTTAGGCTTCTCATCACAACTGTCTGAGCCCAGCAGTTCAGCCACTTTTCAGTCCACCTCACTGTCCACTTATCTAACCTGCACTTTGTCAGCTTGTCTATGATGATGTTATATGAGACAGAATTGAAAGCCTTCTGCTGCTCTCCCCTCATCCAAGCTAGTTGGCTTGCATAAGGCCTGCAGGTTGGCCAAGCATAATTTGCCTTTTGCAAATCCATGGTGACTACTCCAAATCACCCTGTGTCCATTGTGTGCCAGGAAATGGCTTACAAGATTATTTTTTCAATCATCTTCACAGGAATAGAGGTGAGGCTGACCAGCCTGTATTTCCCCAAATCCTTCCTCTTGCCCTTTTTGAAGATTGAAGTGTTATTTGCTTTCTTCTGGTCCTCAGGTATAACGGCGGGGTTCTCGGGGTCTGTCTAACCCCGTCAGCCATCAGTGTCCTGGATAGAGGAGTACCGCTAAGCACAACCTGTCCAGGTGCCTCAGGCAGGCTCCCAGCTGCAGGCAATCTTAGCAAGCAGCTCAGCTCTTAAATGAGATCAGCTCTTTGGTGAATTCAGCTCTTTAGTGATTTCAGCTCTTTGCTTGCTAAATGCCTCAGCAGACGCAGGGATGAGAGAGGAGAAGGCTGTATGAGGTTCCACAGATGTGTCTTTATTGGCAGCTTCTGCGAAGGGTAACAGTGACAGCTCTTCTGCTGAACCGGGCAGAGAAAGGGGTTTAGATAGGGTATGTGGGTTTTGGGAAACAGTCCAATAGTAAGGGTCGAGGTAAATATGACCTATCGTCTTACAGAGAGATAACAAGGGTCTGAGGCGGAAGAGGGGTCTCCTGGTCCAGTCATTGTAACTAGGCATTTCTTATCTTAGACAACTGACTGCCAGGGAGGCCTTGCAGGCCCTGTGGCTGCTACACTGAGGAACCTCCCCTATCCTTGGAGGTGTACACAACCTCTATCCCTGGAGCTGTACATGACTTTATGGGACAGGTCCCTGAGCAACCTGATCTAATTAGACTTACTTTGAGCAGAGGGTTGGACTAGATAACCTCTGCAAGTCCCTTATGGCATAAATTTTTCTATGGTAAATTATCAGCCATACTAAAATACAGCTTACTGGTGGATGAAATAGGACTACAAGCTATGTCACATCAGCCAGCTCCTCCTTCCATAGCCTTTTAAGGTGCTATCTACAAATAAAATTGTAAGGAGTTACACCAGGGAAATCATATAGGCATCATCTCCTGTATGGAGACAACTTTTCTGGGCTGTTTATCCAGTCAGTACTTTTATTTTTGGGGTTTTTTTTTTTTGCTTTTTAAAGTTCTTTTTCCCAAACAACCATGCATTTTGACATTTTGTTAGATTTCTATGTCTGCCACCAGACTTCCTTCCTTCCACCCACTGGTTCTTGGCTTCCATCAGCTCTTTATCTAAGACCAGAACCCTTTCCTGCTCACTCGATCACAGTTTCACTATTCTGAATCAGACAACTCATGTTTTCCTTTCTTCCTCACCGACTGGGCCTAGTTGCTGTTTTCATGAGCAAGTGATCTCTTGGGAGGTCTTAAGGGTTGCATTAGAATCAAGCTAGCACATGACCAAAAAAAGAGAATGAAAGAATATCCATGTTACTTGTCATAGAACATTTTCCATTCTAAACATAGGTTTAGTACTTGCTCCTTTCTCTGTTTTAATAGGATAACTTCCTTCAACCATATATCCTAGGCCCTGTATATGGAATGGAATAGACTCTTTGTTAATAGATTAGGTACTAGAAACCAGAGTTCATATAATTATTAGCAAAAGCAGCAGGTGCAAGGAAATACCCCATTTAGGGTCATCTGGAAGACATCCATTGGTCTTTGGAGCAATTAACATATAAACAGGATAAAACAAACAATCCTCTGCTTAATATATTTGAGCTATAAAGTCAGGTAAAATGCCATGAACTGCAATAAACTATACATTCCCAATATCACTGCCCATAATTTAAAGAGGAGAAGCACTAGAGCTTTTAAAAGAAAAACAAACGTGGATGAAGAAATATGTTTTCTTTTGTCTCAACAGTTCAGTGTCTTTGGCTGACATTTTTCAAATAGAAGTTAGCCTGATCAGACATTCTACAGAGATATTTTCAGTCTTCGATTACAGTTTAACAATGTGATGAGCAACTTTCCATTTTTACAGTATCTTAAACAGGGACACATTGGTAATTCTTAATAATAAACATGTCTTAACAGACCCATTTATGACAGAAGATTGCTTAGATATTATAAGAGTAAAGAAAATAAGGGAACAAGACAGTGTTGAAAAAGTTTATCTGAAGAATAAATTTGGCAAAATATGTCCGTGAAGAGGATGCTGCAAGTGTTAGCATCAGCATCAGAACCCAATAGTGTTGTTGACTTTTTTGTGTCAATGCCAGATTATCATCAATGGACATTTGCTGGCACCAAAAAGTCTTCTACAGGCCTTTTGCTTCTTCCATAACCTTATAGCAGAAGTTTCAGGGGATATATTTAGACTTAACTGGAAAAAGAAGGAGGGAAAGTTCTTCCTGAGCAACTTTGAAGTTAGTCCTACTCTGACTGTGTGTGTGGGTTTTACCATATAACCTCTAGAGGTCTCTTTTGACCTAAATTAGTCTATTATTTTAAGTTTGAATATGGGAGAAAGGAATTTGATGGTAGAAAACCATGTTCATTGAAGCAAGAAAAGTACAGGAAATAGAAGAGTCTGAGAGAGAAGCAAAAGGACATATTCTCATTCTTCTACCTTCCTTCATTTGGAAAAAATAATATGTTATATCATTGCACTTAAAACAATAAAGAAATTATATAATTGTTTTCTGCAAGTAATGACTGCAGCTGCCTCAGCAATTTAGGAACTTCCCAGTAAAATTTCAACTAGAAGAATAGAGGCCCACATGGAGACTACTTTATTACACAGATGATAATATTATAACAAATTTAGATCATACTTCCTATCAGCATAACTTGTCCATAAACTCAAGTTTTTCCCCAAACAACAAAATGCTGCATATACAGCTTCACACTGTCCAACTGTAACAATTACCTGAATTCATTTTAGATTAATTCAAGTGATATGAATCTTACTTGTTTTCACTCAAATAATGATTTAATATGACCAAAAATAAAGTTTTTGTTCAAACATTTTGCTAATTCAAACATAGCAGCCCATATGATGTCATGAAAAGTGCATTATTTTAGTAAACATTCTAATTTAGATGAATAACCAACTTACATTGTTCCATTTGTGTAGACTGTGTCACTTCCCTCCACATACTGAACCTGGGCTGGGTAGACATGTTGTACCTGTTGCACAGTCTGTACTTGCTGTACCTACAAACAAAAACACCAGAAATATAGGATAGTTTACCTTATAAAAAGAATGACTAGTGCTTCAGTGCGTCTAATCATCTAATGGTTTCTAAACAATACTCTTAATTTTGGGACATCCCTGTTCTCACAATTACTAAATGACACAGAATGCAATACTGTGCTGCAAGTCTGTAATATGTTAAGTGGAGTGCTGTGTTGATTTGGCATAGCCTGATTTATTTTTTTTTTAGCGGGGGGGGGGGGGGGGGCACAGGAGTAACTTCTGTGAGAAGCTGCTAGAAGCTCGCACCATGTCCAACAGAGCCAATTTCTGATGGCTCTAAAGATAGACATGCTGCTTGCCCAATTAGAGAGGTTGGTAATGCCTCTGTGATGACATATTTAAGAAGAAAATCAAAACAGCGCACACGCAGTTTTTTTTCCCCAGGGGTGGGGAGGCACTGTGGCCCCTGCTGTGGCTTCTGCCATCTCAGTGCAGACTGTGGCAATCTTTGCCTGCCTGGCTGCCCCTAGCCAACCACGCTGCAGGTAGAAGGGCAGAGGCGATGGTGGCGGCTTCTCCTTCCCAGCGCCCTGCATGAAGAGAGGTGTTAAATAGTGCAAGCACCGTGGCTGCCGCCACTGCGCACATGGTGGCGGTGGGGCTGCGTGGCCAACTGAAAATGTGATAGGCAACTCCCTGATGCAGAAACTGGATAAAATCATCTTCTTGGCACTGCAGGATCCTGCAAGCATCTTTGAATTAGTGGAACTTGTTTGCAATGGTACCTACAAGCAGTAGTTTTTCTTCTAGTCAGAGGAGGAAGTGAGGACATGTGAGAGAAAACAACATGATGGCACCAAGGTCAGTGGAAAAGAGTAGGAGGAGGTACTCCAAGTGTTGGAGCCGAGATTCCTCTGCAAGCCATAGTGAGGACTATGGTGAAACAAACTGTCCCCCTGTAATGCATGAAGTCTATGGGGGATGCAGACATTCACTTGTAGCCCATGGGAAAAGTGTTCACGCTGGAGTGGGTGGATGCCAGAGAAAGCTGTAATCTAGTGGAAGACCCGAATAGAGAGAGAGGGCCCTTGCTCACAAAATAGAGCAGCCTATCCTTAGAAGACTGCAGCCTGTGGACAAGTGACCCATGGCACAACAGTTTTGGAAAAACTGCCCATGGGAGGGACTTCACAGCATAGCAGAGAAAAGGCTCCTCTCCCTGAGTGAACAGAAAAAGATCTCGAATGATGAACTGACCAAGACCTCCATGCCCTGTCTCTCATGCATGTGATGCATCATCATATGTCTCTGAGCTAAACTGCTCCAGCAGACATGCTCTGGAGTGGAGGGTCATGCTGAGAGCTTTCCAAAAACCACAAAACTGTGAACCTAGCTCAGAGAGACAGAGGGCACATCAGCCTCAGCCAGAGCAGGAAGTGTGAAAAGCTAGATAAGCAGCAGCTCTAACTCAGTGTGGGCAGTGCCAGGAGTGAAGGTGACCAACCCCCACAGGTACAAAAGACGTACCCAAGAAGCAGCCAGGAGTGGGGCAAATAAGGTAGGCAAACAGGGTGTGACTGTCATGGTTTAGGAATGGTATTCCCCAATTTAGGGCTCCCATTGTTTTATGGTAAAACCAGCTTTCAGGAGGATTTGGATTATCTTCTCCCCTTTCTCAAAAACCTCCTCTGCTGTGTTGCCCTATAGGATGATGTCATCAATGTACTGTAAGTGTTCTGGAGCCTCACCCTTTTGCAGTGTAGTCTGGATCAGTCCATGGCAAATAGCGGGGCTATATTTCCACCCCTAGGGCAGTTGGCTCCAGGTGTACTGGACACCCTTTCAGGTGAAAGAAAACTGTGGCCTGCACTCTGCTGATAAAGGAATGGAGAAAAATGCATTAGCAATATAGATGGTGGCACCACTTTGCTGCCTTGGACTCCAGTGCATACTGAAGCTCCAGCATGTCCAGCATGGTAGCACTCAGTGGTGCTGTGACTTTGTTCAGGTCATGATAGTCCACTATCAGTCTCCACTCTCCATTGGACTTAGGCACTGGCCATATGGGGATATTGAAGGGTGAGTAAGTCTTGCTGACCACTCCCTGTCTCTCCATAAATCATCTGTGGATGGGAGTCCCGGAGTCCCAGTTGGTGCAGTGTTGACAGTGCACTGTAGTGGTAGTAATTGGCACTCATTGTTCTTTGCCCTGTAGGAGTGCCATAGTAGAAAGGTCCTCTGAGAGACTGGACAAGGTACTGAGCTGTCTAATTCCCTCTGTCTCCACAGCAGCTATCCCAAAAGCCCAACAATGCCGTTTTGGGTCCTTGAAATACCCTCTCCTTTGGTAATCTATGCCAAGGATGCACAGGGCCTCTGGGCCAGTCACAATAGGATGTTTCCACCATTCTTTTCTAGTCAGGTGTCCTGGGGTGACTTTATGATGCTTGCATATCCAATCATCTGTTCTGTTTATGCTGGATAATAAGTTCTGCACCTTTAAGACTGGTTCCAAGAGCCAAGGGGGGACAGAGAAGAAGCACGGAGTTTGTTATCAGAAACTGCGCTTGCTCCCCCGCATCCTTCTCCTGGACTGTGTTGTCTGCAGCATGGACAAATGACGGGAAAGAGCTTTCCTTTGCTTTTAGTTAGTTTTTAGCTAGCTGAGGCAGACAAGTTTCCTGGACTGTGGTTTTTCTTTTTCTTGGAACTGTTTAAACCTGCTCTGGACTGAAAACCCAGAAGAGCACTGGGAGCTCGCACCTGTGGCCCACTGGGCCAGGCCTGGGCCATGGCATTTCCAGTGCCAGAGGGACTGATAACAGACTGGGTGAGCCGAGCTGCAATCAACGAAAAGGACTTTCTGAGTTTGTCATCTCTTCAGATTGGCAAGAGGTTTTATTGTTTAATATTGTTCATTTTTTGTGCTGGTGAATGCTTTGCCTGTTAAATAAACAGGTTTTTTCCACTTTCCTCCAAGGAAATCTGTCACAGATGCATTTTATGAAAAATCCTTTCTTTAGGATTTTTTCTCCTGAGAAGCTGAGAGGCCTCAAGAACAAAATGTAAACAATAATTATCTGCTGCTGTGGAATGCAACAGGTGCATCTTTGATTGGTCTCATGTGCTTGTTTATAATTAATGGCCAATTGCAGTCCAGCTGTCTCGGACTGTGTGGTCAGTCACAAGATTTTATTGTCATTCCATTCCTATTCCTTTCAAGCTTTCTGATGAAATCCTTTCTTCAATTCTTTTAGTATAGTTTTAATATAATATATATCATAAAATAATAAACCAGCCTTCTGAAACATGGAGTCAGATTCTCATCTCTTCCGTCTTCCTGGGCCTCCTGTGAACACCACCACCATTGGTGACCCCGAGTGATGAAAAATTCCCACCACATTTGGTGACCCTGAGTGCGGAAAAATTCCACATTTGGTGAGACCCCAGAGGAGCATTGCTACACTGAGTGAACCCCAAGTGTGTGGCATTGATGGTCACTACACAAGTGACCACGGAAGTGGCTTCTAGCCTGGAGCTGAAGAACCAAAGACCCTGAAGTTGGACAGAGTCCACAGCCAGGGCTGGCCACAGAGACAACCGTTTGAAAAGTCTCGCAGACAGAATGTCTGTAACCCTTCGCAGCACAGAGCAGCCTGGTGAAGCCCACAGGACACTGTCGCAAGGTACTGTTAACTCTTCCCTTCCTGAAAATGCTGCCCTTCGCAGAATGTGGGTGGACATTTGGCAGAGTGCCTATGGAGACGGAGGTTCCGTTCTCTTCCTCAGAGGAGAAAATTATTGCACTCTGGCAAAAATGGGGTCATGAAGACAGAGTTCCTATGGTGATGAGACATTTCTATGAGTTTTTCAGATGGACAAAGTTTCATGGATTTTTTACAGATATGGTGTATTCCCTTGATTCATACATATGGGAATGCATGGAATTCAGTTTTGGGGAGGCTCTTTACCAGGGTTTTGGATTTCCTCGAATTTATCCGGCATTCAAAACTATCTTCAAAGTTCTGAAAGGAAGGGAGCACTTGGAGCTGATTTCCGACTGCAGAGGTCGTGCTCCCTTCCCGCCAGACCCAGCAGGAGGGACACCTGTCCAGGGACACAAACTACTGGTTGCCAGCCCCCTCGCATCGCAGTGAGGGAGCAAGGCTATGCCCGCAACCGAGGAAGGGTTTTTTTTCTGCGCCTTTGGAGCATGCTCTGAACGGAGCCACTTTCCCCCCCCCCCCCCCCCCTCGTTGCCCTCAGGGGGAATGTGAATTGGCTCCGCCACCCCGGCCAGCCCCACAGGCCCCGCCCCAACCAGCACCGCAGGTGGCACCAGTCCCCGCGGCCCCGCCCACGGCCCCAGCGGCCCTGGCAGCCCTGCTGCCTCCAGCAGAGTTTGTCGGTGTTCCGATCGCGGAAGCACCGCCTCCGGCGGCTTCGCCCGTGTACCTAGGCAACACGATTGATGGCAGCGACGATCAACAAGAGCCTGTCTCCGTGTTGCTAGGCAACACACTCGACAGCAGCAGTGATCAACGGCAGCCCATCCCGGAGCCAGGGGCAGAAGCTGCTGCCGGTCCTGTGCCTTCTCCTTCTGCATAGCGCCCAGCAGTTGCATTCACAACAGTGCCAGCAGCGCCGGCAGGGGCCGATCCCGTGCCGTCCCCACCAACCCCTCCCGCAGGGACAGGGCTCGCGCCTGCGCTACTGCTCCCGGAGCCGAGTGAGACAACGGCGGTGCTTCCCCAAGAACCTCTCACGCCCCTGCTGCCCCCACCGTCCCCCCTGACGGTTCTGCCACCCTCGGGGGACCCCGTCCTCCGCCGCAGCGTCTGTGTCAGACCCTGCGATCAGGCTGTCCTGTGGCGGAAGCGGCCCAGCTCGACTGCTTGCAGCTGGTGCCGCAAGAGTGAACACTTTCAAACTTACTGTTTTTGTGGGACACAGCGTTTTTCGCAGGCCAATTCACGTTTGGTCGGGGATTTCTCGTTGGGGGTTGGAATGCCTGCTGTCCCTTGCGTGCCCCAGCGGTGTGAGGGAGGTGGTTCCCAGAAGTTCTGCCTCTGGTCCCCAGCCCAGAGGGTGTTGGGGTGGTGCCAAGCGGCAGAAAGCGGGAACACTTCTTGCATTTGCATTGTAGAGACAAGAGAAACAGTGGAAAGCGAGCATTGCTCGCTTGCTGTGGAGACAAAGCACCCCCAGATCCGGGTTGATGATCCCTGGGAAAGCTTCTCTTCCCCAGCTGCCAGTATGCGCCGGTGGTTCGGGGAGGAGGAGATGTTTGGTCCCTCGTGCTGCCCAGGCATTGGCAGCGTGGTGCCACGTTGTGAGAACACAGAGCCCGCTCTGCAGGCCAGGTCTGGGCCATTTGGCTCGGTTGCCTGGGTCAAGGCCATCGCCCAGTCAGCTGTTGGGTTTGGGGGCTTTGCTTCCCCTGTCAGGACCTGGGCCACTGTTCTGCAGGCCAGGTCTGGGGTTCCTGATCCATCCATGAGGGCCAGGGCCCCCGCGGGGTCCTAGAGGCTCCTCTCTGCTGCTGCTCTTTCGGGGGAAAAAAATCAATAAAAAGAGTTGAAAGCACTAGCAGCTCAAAAGCATTGAAGAGCCAAAAACTTTGCCTCAGCCCAAGTGGTTCAAAAAAGGGCTGTGCCCAAGACATTCCAGAAATTTTCTTAAAATTGTTTGATAACTGTCAATGGATTTTTGATAAATATTGATGGATTTTCTTTAGCAGTTCTTGGTTTCAGGATTCTGCAAGCCTGTTTCAGGACCAAAAGGGACTTGTAGAGATTTCAAAGAGGAACATCTCCAGTCCATGGACTTTCTCCTGACACTCAGCTGTTTGGACTTGAAGCAATGAACTTTCTTTGCATGTTTTTGCATTTTCTTGTATTGTAAGATTATTTAAGTGATATGATAGAATTTGATGTTCTACAGCTGAAGAATTTCCCTGATCATTCCACATCAGCACTTGACTGAGAGTTTTGATTGGCAACAGATAACCTCTCAAGTGTCTGTTCTCTCTTCTGCATGGCCCCAGCAGATGAGATTACAAACACTTTTCTTTTTAATTTAATTTTTAAAAAAAGGGTGATATGTCACAGATGCATTTTATGAAAAATCCTTTCCCTAGAATTTTTTCGCCTGAGAAGCTGAGAGGCCTCAAGAACAAAATGAAACAATAATTATCTGCTGCTGTGGAATGCAACAGGTGCATCTTTGATTGGTCTCTTGTGCTTGTTTATAATTAATGGCCAATCGCAGTCCAGTTGTCTCGGACTGTGTGGTCAGTCACATGGTTTTATTATCATTCCGTTCCACTTATTTTGCTTTGCTTGCTAGCCTTCTGAGGAAATCCTTTCTTCGATTCTTTTAGTATAGTTTTAATAAAATATATATATCATAAAAAATTAAACCAACCTTCTGAAACATGGAGTCAGATTCTCATCTCTTCCGCCTTCCTGGGACCCCTGTGAACACCACCACAGAAATCTTTCCCGTACCAGTTGGGGGAGGGGCTGCTTATCTCTGCTTTCTAGAGGAACCCCTTTGGAGGCTTTCTCCCAAATGTGCCCAAAACCAGGACATCAGGCTGTCCTGGTTTAGGGCAAATTTGGGAGAAAACCTCCAAAAGGGGGCCCCTCCAGAAAGCAAACCCACACGGTCCTTCCCCCCAACTGGTTCGGGAAGGATTCCTCTAAGAGAAGTGGAAAGAACCTGTTTATTTAACAGGCAAAGCACCCCCCAGCACACAAAATGAACAATATCAGATGATACCACTCTTTCACTGCACTGAAAAAGATGACAAATTCAGAAAGTCTCTCTTGGGCGTGGTCTCTCTGTTATCAGTCCCTCTGGCACTGGGGCAGCTGCTGCAGCCACAAAATGCAAACTCTCGGTGTTCCCAGGTCCCAGTCTAGAGCAGGTTTGAGGAGGTCCAAAAAAAGGGAAAGGAGAAACAGTCTAGGAAAAAATTTGGACTGCTTAGCTACTAACTAATGAGCAGAAGCAAAAAGCAAGAGCAAAGCAGGAGCAAAGTAGAAGCAAGAGTGTCAGGATCCAGGACATCCCTCTGGCTGTCCTGAGCAGCCAAGACCCCTGCCAGGGGTCTCAGAGACCCTGGCACAGAGCCCAAAATGCCTCTGTGGGTTTGATTATGACCTGTGGAGCAAATTACCAACCTTCTATGAAGATCAGTAAGCCACAACAGTTTAAGTAGAATATTAGTGAAGTTATCACAGGGTGGAAAAGTAGATTTTAGAGTTTTTGGTATGGGGGTTCAGGAGGCAAGATGGAGGGAACTGGGTGTGTCCAGCCTTTCTCCTTCTTCTTCTTGGCCTCCATCTTCTGCTGTGATGTTGGCACTTACAGATTGGTTTAGAGTAGAAGCTCACTGTCTAACATAGGTGATGGGTATTGGAAAGTAATTGTAAACATTGTACACATAGTTTGTAGTATAAAGACATAACACCACCCTGGGGGCAGGCAGAGTGCCCTTGGCTGCCTTGCTGGTCAGATCCCAGCTGGCAGAGAGGAAAACTTTGTAAGATAAGAAATAATAAACAATCTGAAGACCGAAATATCAAAGAGTCCAGACTCGTCTTTGAACCGCGGGCTGCCCCGAACCATTCTGCGCGTGTCCGAGCAGAGACAACAGCCGGATCGGACACAAGAGCAAAGCGAAAAACCAAGCAAAAAGCAAAATCAGCACTATGTACTGTCCTGTCTGTGTGTCCCGCCAGCCATGGGGGAGCAGCTGATAAGAAACCAAAACAAAACTTTCACTCTTCAGAGCCAGTCTTGAAGGCACAGACCATAATATCCAGCATAAACAGAACACACAAATGGGGATACAAGCATCATAACGTCACCCTAGGACACAGGCTAACTGCAGCTTACAGTACAGTCAGCTGTTGGGATCCCCCTGTCATGCCAGAAAAAGATGGATTCTGTCCCTACATATCTTGATGGCATCAAGGTACATTGTGCACCAGTGTTAACTAAAGCCTTATACTCTTGTGGGTCTGATGTGACAGGCCATGGGATCCCCACAGTCCCATAGATCTTACTGTCCCTTTACTCCACCTGTCTGGGAGCATTACCCCTCTAGTCCTGGTCACAGTACTCATTGCTCATTTCTAGTAAATATGACCTGGAGGTCCCTTCAAGATTATGGGAAGTGACATCAGCTCTTCTATTCTGTCTGAGGACTTGCCCACTGGAAACTGGAGCTCATTTATCCTTGAAGAATTTCCTGAGGTGGTTGTTCTTCCTCTCAAATCACATATCCGTGCTACTAGGGCAGAGGTGGGTTTTCCAACCCACTTCCTCATGTCCTCTCTGTGGTCATTCAGGTAAAACCACAGGTTACCTCATGGTTTGTACCCTCTCCCTCGAGCAGGAGGATGCTTGCTCCCAATAGCAGACTCTGGTTCATACTGGTGGGGCATAGGACATTTTGTCTCTAACCTGCTTGAGTCTTTCAACTCTGTCCATAGTCTTGGACAGTTTTTCCACAGCTGAGGCACAGGTTGGTAGGGAGGAAAAAAGCTGATCTTCATATTACCAGAGTTGGGTAGTCACCTGAAGCACTGTTTGTTTTTCTTCTGTCACTGACATCAAAGCCAGTGAGTTGGTGTATGACAGTGGAGTGCTCTGTACAAACTTCTGCCAAGTGGATTGTGTACACTGGACCTCATCTGGATCTATAGGGGACTGCTCGTTATTTGAATCCCTACAGAATACCTCCAGCACAGCTAATTTTCTCAGGTACTAGATACCCTTCTCCATGACATTCCACCTGCTTGGGCTCACTACTAAATCATCATTGAGAAAATATCTTTCCCTCATGCTTGACAGGAGCTACTTCCAGAGGCTGAGAGTTTCTGTCTTCTTCCCAATTGCCTTGTCAATGCCCACATCCCGGGACAGGGATCCCAGTTGCTTAGCTTCGCTACCATCTAGTTTCATATTGTGGGCTGCAATATCCCAGTCCTGGAGCAGCCAGGTCACCAGGGGCTCATCCAATTGGCGGCTGAAATCTTTTCACATATCTCCCAGCTCACATGAGATAGGGATTGGGTGATTATCTCTGGCTCTACCTCTTCCTTCTTTTGAGATGGCCCTGCTTCCTCTTCAGCCCTCACTAGGCAAAGTGATTTGGTCCAAGATTTTTTCTTCTGTATAGGGGCGACTGCTACCAGCCACAGGTTGTTCCCCCCGGCTCAGATCCAGTTTGAGTGGCCATGGTGCCTGCTCGTCTGCTTTCCTCCTACTCCCTCTGAGGGTGCTGTCTAGTGACAAGCAGTGTCTGATAAATAGTAGCCAGGGCCTAGCACACTGCAATAAGTTGTTTTTCTCTGGAGTTGCCACAGCTTTCTCCTTGCAAATAGTCTGTCATTTTATCAGGGTCCTGTAGTTGTTCAGGGGTGAACTCCCAAAACATTGGAGGAGATAATTTCTCCAAAAACAGGCCCATTTTCTCCCACATTCCATGCCACTCATGACTATTCCCCCTTGAGGGAGATCTCTGAATGACCTTCCTAAAAATCTTTCTTGACTCTAAACATGGTGTGGACCATACTGAGGAGACCTGGTAGACTTAGCAATAAGAACATGCTTTCCTTAACGTCCAAGGAAAAGTCTAAATTCTCAAAAGCTCTTATAGCAGGCCTAAAAGATGAAAGGGGGGTGAAAAGGTGCAGAAAATAATCCTCCCCCGTTCCCCCCAGAGGCTAGGTATGATTATTAATGCACTCCCAAAGGTAGCATCTGAGGTAAAGATAGGAGAGCAATACTGAATACACATCCCAAATAACCCTCATTGTACTTGATGTTATCATGTAAATATAACAGCTGATATCCCACAGTACAGCAATGAACCTATGCTGATCTCTCTCCCTGCTCTGAAAAAGATCATCATGAGAAGCACACTCAGTAATACAGGGTTGGGTACCACACTGTCCTGGGTTGTAAGATGTGGTTTGGGGGTGTGTTTTCTATTTCCCACCTGTTGAGGAGGGGGGGGCAGTTATCTTCTGTTAATTGGGCAGTTTTCTTTATCTCTTCCACAACCAATCCTCCCTCCAGGGAGATATCTTCTGTTAATGGGCCATTGAGTCTCACTGCTTGACTGATAAAGTTACATCATCCAATTGTGAGATGCTATGCCTAGAGGGAAGAGCCAAGCATTCCTACCTAGATATAATCTGAGATTTGAAATACCAGAAGCAATCTTTTCCCACTGGATTCCCAGAAGAAGACTAGGCTCATCTACATCACTAATGGATCTCCAGGGGAATACTACATCCTTCTACAGGATCACTGCTTCAACAGAACCACATCTATCACTCCAGGAGGACTGCAGCCACCATTTAATTGGACTAATACCAACACCCTCACCAACAGGGTGTCAAGTCATATTCTGACTCTGTCAGTGTTGTTTTGTATTATTGCATTTTTAAATTTTATTTTCATTTTCTTCCCTAGTAAAGAACTGTTATCCCTATTCCCATATCTTTGCCTTAGAGCCTTTTAATTTCAAAATTATAACAATTCGGAGGGAGGGGGTTTACATTTTCCATTTCAGGGGAGGCTCCTGCCTTCCTTAGCAGATACCTGTCTTTTCAAACCAAGACACACATCCACTTGAACAGACCAAGCAACATTGTGACCAGTGGCTCTGTAACTTATACAACAAATGCTTAGATCAAATTTTTTTCCAACCCACTCTGGGCAGATCTGTTTTTATCTCAACCCTTCATGCTTCACATTTGGCGCCAAATAAGAAATCCCACAAGAATAAACAAATACCTGACAGCTTTACCTGCCACATTTTCTCAACCAGAAGGAACATCCTTCTCCTTGGAAGTGAGAGAGATCCTTTTCCCCATCCCCAAAGCAAGAGAATCCCTTTCCCACCCCTGGCAGTGACGTGAGGCGGTATTGAATAAAATTATGGTCCTGCCCACACCCCCTCCTGGATACTGCAAAAAATTAACCCTGTCCTGGATGAACCCAGGACAGTGACACATCAGCCAAGGCAGGTGTGGCACTTTACACAGCAGTTCAGGCAAGAAGGGCATGCAGGGAGGACATGGCCCCCCTATCAACTTAAGTGGCAAGCCCAATTAGTGGTCATTAGTAGGTTTAGGAAAGACAGGTCCTACCTGACCAATGTGATCTCCTTTTATGACCAGGTGACCTGCCTAGTGGATGAGGGAAAGGCTGTGGATGAGTTGACCTGGAATTCAGTAAAGCCTTTGATACTACCTCCCATGGTATTCTCCTGGAAAAGCTGTCAGCCCATGGCTTGGATAGGAGCACTCTTTGCTGGGTTAAAAACTGGCTGGATGGCCAGGCCCAGAGAGTGGTGGTGAATGGTGCTGCATCCAGTTGGTGACCGGACACTAGTGGTGTTCCCCAGGGATCAGTGTGAGGCCCAGTCCTGTTTAATATCTTTATTGATGGTCTAAATGAGGGGATTGAGCCTACCATTATCAAATTCCTGGATGACACTAAATTGGGTGACAGCGTCAATCTGCTGGAGGGTAGGAAGGCTCTGCAGAGGGACCTGAATAGGCTGTATCAATGGGCCAAGGCCAATTGTATGAAGTTTATTAAGGCCAAGTGCTAGGTCCTGCACTTGGGTCACAACAACCCCATGCAACACTACAGGCTTGAGGAAAAGTGACTGGAAAGCTGCCTGGCAGAAAAGGACCTGGAGGTGTTGGTCAACTGCCAGCTGAACATGAGCCATCAGTGTGACCAGAATGCCAAGAAGGTCAATGGCATCCTGGCCTGTATCAGAAATAGTGTGGCCAACAGGATCAGGGAAGTGATTGTCCCTTTGTACTTGGCACTGGCAAGGCCACATCTCAAATACTGTGTCCAGTTTTCAGCCCCTCACTACTAGAAAGACATTGAGGTGCTGGAGTGTGTCCAAACAAAGGTAACAAAGCTGGTGAAGGGTCTGGAGCACATGTCTTTGTGAAGAATGGCTGCGGGAGCTGGGGTTGTTTAGTCTGGAGAAAGGTGGCTCAGGGGACACCTTATCCATCTCTACAACTATCTGAAAGGAGGTTGTGATGAGGTGGGGATCAGTCCCTTCTCCCAGGTAACAAGTGACAGGATGACAGGAAAAGGCCTCAAGTTCTGCCAGGGCAGGTTTAGATTGGATTTTAGGAAAAATTTCTTCACTGAAAGCATTGTCAAGCACTGGAACAGGCTGCCCAGGGAAATTATTGAGTCATCATCCCTGGAGGTATTTAAAACGTGTAGATATAGAGCTCAGAGACATGGTTTAGTGATGGACTTGGTAGTGTTGGATTTTATGATCTTAAAGGTCCTTTCCAACCTAAATTATTCTTTGATTCTGATTATATGATCTACAAGAGCTCTTTAATAACATTTTAGTTAGAACACATTCATCATCCTCACTATATTCTCTAAAATTCCTATCCCTCCTTTTCCACCATTAACTTATATACTTCAAAACAAGATTCTAAACATTGTTAACTACTGGGAGTAGTCTGGAGGTGCTCAAGAAATTGAGAGGGAACACATCTGGGACACCTGACCCCAACTGACAAAATTGATATTCCATACCATACGACGTCATGCTCAGCAATAAAACTAGGGGGAAGGTTAGCCAGGGAACTGCTGGGCATTGGTCAGTTGGTGGTGAGCAATTGTTTTCATTTGCAGCACTCACCTTTCTTGGATTTTATTTTTTTCTCTCTTTGGGTCTTTTTTCTCCTTCTTTTCCTTACAATTTATTATAATTACTTTTAAATTATCAAACTGTTTTTATCTCAGCCCATGAGCTTTCTCATTTTTACCCTTCCAATTCTCTCCCACTGGGGAGAGGGGAGGAGTGAGCAAATGGCTATGTTGCTTGCTTGCCATCTGGGGTTAAATCACGACACCTAAGGAAAAATTTATATAAAAACCCTTAATTTTGAAAAAAAATACATTACTTTGAAAAAGACTTGTTCAAGTGTGACAGAAAAACAGAGTTTCTGTCAATCAGTAATAATGATATGTACTCTTTTTGATGATTAAATGGAAAATTCAGCAGGTTGCTGATTTCATATGTTAACTGTTACATAAATTGACATTGGCCTACCATCCCTTAACAGTGCTCCTGAACTATAATTTCCCAAATTCAAAAAATACATCTCTTATATTAAGCAAAATAAAATTGTACAGAATTTTGATTTTAGATACATGTGTTTGCATTAAAAGTACTAATAAGGTCAAGAGAATAATAGCAGGGTAAGATGGGAGGATTTATAAACTCCATTTAAATTAAAAAAAAAAATCAGAGCTGTATACACAAAGATTTCTGCTCTCAGAGAAAAAAAAATCATCTTAATAAATTAGTCTGTAATACTTTTGGAAAGCAATTCATGCTGAAATGTTGATATTTAGATAAATGACCAATATAAGTTCATTACTAGTTTTTATGTTTAAAATTATTTTTCATTTAGCTCCAATTTTCATTAGCAGAAGTTTGTATGTCCAGTTGAATGATACATTTATTTCTGAATGCTATGGTTATAGTCTATGATGGATAGGAAGATTTGTTTTGTGTAATCTTTGATGCATGGATACACCTTCTAAAATAGGTTAGACACTTGTTTTTAATTTTACTCTTTGAATCCTTCTGTACTTCATGACATAAACCATAAGGTCAGTGAAATTAATTTAAAATCCTTTTAAGCTTGCTACCTCATGCCTAAGAATGCATGTTAAAACACAAATGATACATGAGTGGAAAATTATATTTAAGGAAAAATAAGACTAAGAAAAATCGCACAAGATGTTAAATGGCATTTAATTATGCTTCTCACTTTTTCACCTTACTTTTGCTACATTTTACTTGCACATATATAGGTTTCTCCCTTCACCAATTCAAGGTTCCAAAAATGACAATTCCTGTGTCATTTGAAAACATCTGTGAAACCACTGCCACTACACTAAGAAGGGAATCTTAGTTTTTCCTTAAGGATATTTCTTTTTTCTTCATTTGAAGCACCATATCAAACTTTCATGAAAGCCATAGTTATATTGTCAGTGTGCAAATAAAAAATTTATTTCAGCAGAAAATAATCTAGATGCTGAAAAATTATTCCCCCCATAGCTAAAAGAAAGAATTTTTAAAAATAAATTATTTCTTCTGAATTTCTAATTTTTACCTAAAGTAGTCTGCTCCTAAAGTATGTGTACATAAATTCAAATTTTAAATTTAAGCAAATATATAACATATGCATTAATTTTTTTCAGATCAAAGCCACTCTTCTTCATCAAAGACCTTGTTTTAATGCCTGAGAGCCTTTTCTTTTCCTACAGTGAAAAAGCACCTATCTTACCCACATTCTTCATCACATTTCCTAGTGTTATACTAGATTAACATCTTCTTCCCAGAATCACAGAATAGTTATGGTTAGAAGGGATCTCTGGAGATTATCCAGTTCAATCCCCCTGCCAAGGCAGGGTCACCTAGAGCAGGTGACACAGAAACACCTCCAGGTGGGTTTTGAATGTCTCCAAATAGGGAGACTCCATCACCTCCCTGGGCAGCTATTACAGTGCTCTGCTACCCTCAATAGAAAGAAGTTCTTCCTCATGTTGAGATGGAACTTCTTGTATCTTAGTTTGTGGTCATTTCTCCTTGTTCTGTTGCTGGGCACCAATGAAAAGAGTCTGAGACCATCCTCTTGGCACCTGCCTTTGAGACATTTATATGCATTAATAAGATCCCGTCTTCTCTAGACTAACCAGGCCCAGCTCCTGCAGTCTCTCCTCATAAGAGAGATGCTCCAGACCCCTAATCATATCTGTGGCCTCCACTGGACTGTATCCAGTAGTTCCTTGTCTTTTTTGTTCTGAGGAGCCCAGAACTGAACACAATACTCCAGATAGGGCCTCAATAGGGCCGAGTAGAGGGGGAGGATCACCTGCCTTGACCTGCTGGCCGCACTCTTCCTGATGCATCCCAAGATCCATTGGGCCCCCTAGCCACAAGGGCACAGACAGCTCATAGTCAACTTGTCTTCCACCAAGACTCCCAGGTCCTTCTCTGCAGAGCTGCTCTCTAGTAGGTCCGCCCCCAACTGGTACTGGTATTGAGGTTATTCCTCCCCAGGTGCAGGACCATACACTTGCTCTTGTGGAACCAAGTGGGCCTTGGCCTTCCTTGTCACATCCTTGCATATTCTGACAATATCCATATAGTCCTCCCATGTGGCCAGTCCCTTTTTACACATCCCATAATTTTTTTTCTTCCATTTGAGATTTACTAGAAGCTTCCTGCTCATCTATGCAGGTCTCCTTCCCCCTTTGCTTGATTTCTTACTCATGGGGATACACTGGTCTTGGGCTTCGTGGAAGTGATGCTTGAATACTGACCAGCTCTCTTGGACCCCCTTCTCTTCTAGGGCCCTAACCCATGGGATACCTTTTAAGTAGGTCTTTGAAAAAGTCAAAGATAGCTTTCCAGAAGTTCAGAGTATTAGTCCTGCTCACTGCTTTGCTTCCTCCATGCAGGATCCTGAGTTCCGCCCTCATGGTCACTACAGCCAAGGCTGCCCCCAGCCTTCATGTATTCAAACAGTCCCTCCTGGTTTGATAGCACAAGGTCCAGCAACACATCTCTCATTGGCTCTTCCACCACTTGCCTTAAAAAGTTTTCATCAATAATCTGCAGGAACTTCCTGGACTGTGTGTGCCAAACTGTGTTGTCTCTCCAACAAATATCAGGGTCGTTGAGGACACCCAGGAGAACTGGAGCCTGTGACCATGAAGCTATTTCCAGCTGTCCATAGAAAGCCTCATTAACTTCCTCCTCTTGATCAGGTGGTCTGTAGCAAACAACCACAAGTGTCACCCATATCAGCCTGTCCCTTAATTATCACCCATAAACTCTCAACTGATTCATCTGCCACTGGGTACATCTGTCCCTGGATCAATACATTTCAGTTGCTATCTCACATAAAGAGCAACTCCACCTCCTTGCCTCACTGACCTGTCTTTTCTAAATGGTACATAGGCATCCATAACAACATTGCAGTCGTGTGAGCTATCCCACCATGTCTCAGTAATTGCAATGAGATCATGGCCCTGGGACCACACAGAGATTTCCAGTTCTTCCTGTTTATTCCCCATGCTGAGTGTGTTTGTATACAGGCACTTCAGAGAGATAATCAAGCATGCAGGTTACCTAGAATAGGTCTAAGAGGATTCACCACAGCCGTAAACACCTTCAATGTGGTTAGCCCTGTGATTTTCATCCTGAGAGGCAGCCCAGGAACATCTGTTGCTGAACTGGTTGGCATGGCTTACTCCCTGTGAGGAAGCAATGGCATGAGCATTGCCACTTTGGACCCCATTCCCTGAGTCCTTCAGTTAAAAGTCCATCTCACCAAACTGGCCAGACTGCTGCCAAAAATTCTCTTGCCCGTTTTATACAGGTGGATCCCATCCCTCCCTAACAGGCTACAATCATTGTCATAAAAACCAAAACCTTCTCGATGGCACCAGCCACAATGCCAGACATTGATGTGCACTACATGTCTGCTTCTGGCTGTCCCCAATTCTCTAACCAGTAGGATAGATGAGAAGATGACTTAGGCACTGATGTTTTTCACCTGCCTTGCCAGGGGCTTTATAGTCTTCCTTGATCCTATCTATTTTTTGGCTTGCGGCGTCATTTGCACCCACATGAAAAAGTAGTCGTGAGTACTGGTCCATGCTCTTGACAAGTTGGGGTACCCTCTCAGTAACATCGTGGATCCTACCCCCTGGTAGCCACATACCTCTCGTGACTGTTTATCAGGCTGGCAGGTGGGGGCCTCAGTGCCCCTTAATAGAGTCACACACTATGAGCACTCAAAGTTTCCTTTTATGGTAACTGCTGTGTGCTGCTGGTGTGGATTCTCCTTGTTGGCCTTGCTCATGGACATCTAAAGCCTTTAAAGCATCAAATCTGTTTTTGGTCTGGATGTTGGAGGGTGGAGGTTGAATTGGAACCCTGCTTCTGTGGGTCACCAGGTTCCAAGGTGCCTCATGCTCAGTGGTATCCATTGTAGGTGGATGGTTCCAAAGCCACATTATCTATCTCCATTTCAGCCCCTCTAATACTGTGCAGACTATTAACTGTCATGTAATTCAGCCACCTACCGCAACAGGTCATCAACCTGTGCATGCTTTGTGCAGGTATCAGCTTTTTCTCCAGGAGAAGCATCCAGGCATCCATTGCAAGCTACCACCTGTACTGACATTTTCCTTACCAGTTCCAGCTGGGTTGGAAGCATCAGACTTCTTAGGGGCTATCTCAGTAGACACACTGTTTTTGGCTCTGAGACAAGTGCCCACCATTATGGCTGAGAGCTAGAGCACTTAGCACTTACCTGAGCTGTGGACCTACTTTCAGATTGCACCACCCTCCCCATATGCCCTGCCCACGTGAACTGCAGTGTCACATCCTTCTGACGCGCCACATCCTGTTTGCTCGCCCTGTTCGACACTTTCTGGGTTGCTCATGCTTTCTGGAGTTGTTTAAATCTCCCACAGTGCTCCTGGGTATAACCCCTCCTTGTCTGATTGGCTCACAAGAGCTTCCAAGCTCTGACATGGCTCTGGGCTGCTGATCAGGCTGGACTGCTGATTCTTCCTTTTCCTTACCCTACAGAATCACAGAACCACTAGGTTGGAAGAGACCTTAAAGATCATCAAGTCCAACCCATGCCCTAACACCTCAACTAAACCATGGCACTGAGTGCCACATCCAATCTTTTTTTAAACACATCCAGGAATGGTGACTCCACCACCTCCTCGGGCAGATGATTCCAGTTCTTTATCATTCTTTCAGAAAAAAACTTTTCCCTAACATCCAACCTAAATTTCCCTTCGTTCAGCTTAAGACTGTCATCTTGTTCTGTTAGTTGCTGCCTGACACCTTCAATTCCTTTAGAATTCCTGACCTTTTCTCAACACTTTTATGATCTATCCTTTTCTCTCTAAACTAGTATCTCTTTTATATTCCGTCCTAATCACTGCAGAATCATCTGGATTGGCTTTCACTACATATGCATCACCTTTTCAGTCTATACAAATTATTGCAGCAAATTCTTCTTCCTTGGCCAGGCTGATCCCCCAACATTCCTTTCTGAAACCTTACATAACTTATACTTTCAAAATAAGACTCAACTGAAAACTACAGTCCAACAGAATCAGAAAATGCCCCTAAGTACAGTTGAAATAGTGAAACAGAAATATTTGAAATAATAACACTAGAACATAAGTAATACCTTATTGAAAATATATTCTGATATAAACTATATCTAGTTTTCAAAAGTTTGAAGCAAAGCTTAAAAAGAGTTAACCACAGTAAGCTTCATAGAAATCCTTACTAAGCCAAAGCACCATAGTAGCTTAATTTAAAAAGTTAGCACAATAATAGAAAAACCTTATAGTTTTCCCACAGGCAGATAGTAACAGGACAAGAGGGAATAATTTTAAACTAAAAGAGGAGAAAGTACACAAAGATAAGCTTTTAAATTCATGTTAAGTGCCCAATATTTGAATGTTTTGTTGAAACACTGCATTTCGGGGGTTTTGGGGAAGACGGCATGTCTAAAAAAAAAAAGCAAATGTATTCCAAGGTACATTATAAGTAGAAATGATATTAATGCAATTATTATGCATTATGAGTTGAGTCTGTATACCAGGAAATATTACTAGTTAAATGTATGAGACAGTTAACCAGTATTGCAAAGAACATGCTGTATTGGGTTTGCATGGACTGTTTTTTGGTGGAGGGGGGCACAGAGGTGGTTTCTGTGAGAAGATTCCAGAAGCTTCCGCAATGTCTGGCAGAGCCAATCCCTTGGGGCTCCAAAGATGGACATGCCACTGGTCAAGGCTGGGCTAATTAGAAATTGTGGTAACACCTCTGTGATAACATATTTAAGAAGAAAGCAAAACAAAGGTTGTGGCGCAGTTGTAATTTTCATCCAGAGAAGAGTGGAGTGAGAACATGTGAGAAGAGCAATTATGCAGACACCAAGGTCAGTGAAGAAGGACAGGGAGGAGGTGGTCCAGGCACCAGAGCCGAGATTCCTCTGCACCCTATAGTGAAGAGCATGGTGAAGCAGGCTGTCCCCCTGCAGCCCATGGAAGACCACAGTGATGCAGAGATCCACCTGCAACCCATGGAAGAGCCCCATGCAACCTGGGAGGAAACTGTGATCCTATGGGAGACCTGCCGAGGGAGGAGCCCTGCTCCCAGGATGGACCTGTCTGTCCTTGAAAGACTGCACCCCATGAAAAAGTGACCCGCTCTGCAGCAGTTTGAGGGGTACTGTTGCCTGTGGGCTGGACTCACTGCAGCAGTTCGCAGAGAGCTGTTGCTTGTGAGATGAACTCACGTCAGAGAAGTTCACAGAGAACTGTCTCCCATGGGAGGGACCCCACGATGCAGCAGGGGAATGACTCCTCTCCCTGAGCAGCAGAAGCCTCGGGTGATGAACTGACCATAACCACCATTCCCTGTCTCCTTATACTGCTGGGGTAGGCAGTAGAGCTGGGAAGGAGGGAGGGGTGGGGGGAATGTGTTTTTAAAGGTTAATTTTACTTCTCATTATCCCGCCCTGATTTTGTTAGCAATAAATTCACTTTGTATCTCTAAGTTGAGCCTGTTTTGACCATGATAGTATTTGCTGAGTGATCTCTCCCAGTCCTTATCTCAGCACATGAACCCTTTGTTAAATTTTATCTCCTCTGTCCAGCTGCAGATAGGAGTGAGTGAGCAGCTTTTGTGGGTGCCTGGCATGCTGCCAGCATTAACCCACAACACATGCAGAAAAAAAAACCACCTTAAATTTTAAGACTAAACTTAACACAATGCTAGAAATTTTCGTTTAGACAACAGTCATTCACTAGTACAGAAACAGACTTACATAATTTAACAAGATATTCTCAGTTTTAATATTGTTGATTTTGAAACTGTAAAGCCAAGTTATATGAAAAAAGAACATCAGATTTCACCCAAATAACCTGAAACAGTTACAGCTGAATGGAGGGAAAGAGGAGAGGGAGATGATGATCTCTTCTCCTTGGTATCCTGTGACAGGATGAGTAGGAATAGTTTAAAGCTGCATGAGAAAAGGTTCAGACTAGATATTAGCAAACATTTCTTTAGTGAGCAGGTGGTCAAACACTGGAACAGGTTTCCTAGAAACGTGGTTGGTGCCCCAAGCCTGTCAGTGTTTGAGAGGTATTTGGACAATGCCCTTAATATTATGCTTCTGGTCATCCCTGAAGTGGTCAGGTAGTTGAAGTAGACAGTCATCGTAGATCCCTTCCAACTGGAATAAGAATTTTTTTAAAAAAGGGAAAAAGCTAAATTACACATACTAAAGGAATCTTGAACAAAAGTCATGGCTTCTCACATTCAGTTCCTGTTTTCCAACTCCTGTTTCCCTCCTCGATCTCCCCATGCAGCATACCCTCCAATGTTGGTGGGGCTGCATAGGTAATTAATCATGTGACAGAAGTGTGTGCTGAGCTGGCTGCTTCAGAAGCCCCTTTAATTCCCTGACAAATCCAAATTATGCATTACTTACTGTAGTATATGGTAGAGATAATTCATGCTAATAATGTATAAAATATTGTAAGATCCAAACTATGTCTTTTGACCACCCTGGCCGGGAGTAGTGTCTTATTCATAATACATCTAGTTATGTTGGAAAAGAAATGAAATTTAGCAAAATATTTAATTATAGTTTAGTTATGAGTTGTGTGTGAAGTGGTTTGTTAAAAACAGTTTCGTAGCCGTTGATGGTGTGTGTTGAGTTTGGTGTGTAACTTAGCAGGTAGTCTTAGGAACTTAATAAAATATTTAAACCAGTGTAGGAAAGCAAGGAGTCTAACCGGTTTTGGAGGCAGCACACAATATGACAAGCAGAAGATTTACGATTTTGTTTGTGAACTCAGGAATGTATTACAAGGGGTTTGTCGCTAATCAAGGGGAACTGTTTCTTGGAGATTTTGTTATGAATTATGTGTATAAAAAAGGAGCACCTGTACCTGAAATTTTAGGGCTCTGGCTTGCGACGCGAGTCCGCAGGACCCCCAGGCCCTAATAAAGCACCGCACAAAACTTATCCGAGTTTTGTGTCATTTATCAATCGGGCAACAGCTTCCAGGACTAAGTTAAGATAACATCGGGTTCTTTAACGTAAGAATAGAAGCTTCCAAGGTGATGATCACCGGCTTCCCTGGGTCACCAGGACCACTCAAGAGTGATTATCGCCTCGAAAATTACATCTACCACCGTGCCACCCTGATGCATGTGAATGCTGACTTCCCCAAAGTTCTCTGACAACATCGAGACACCTGGACTGGATCTTTGTCTACCTCTGCACATGCAAAGCCCCGGTTCTGCATGTGAAGGGACACAAAAGAACATTCGGTCATCTCTGCCTCGGGCAAAATAAACTGTATAAGAACTGGCTGCGGGGAAGCAGCATTTGTGAACTGGGGAGACTCTGACCTTTTGGAGGTCAGATCCAGGTTCACCCAGCGTCGATCCCGGGCTCGACGCTGACTCTTTGGCTGTAGTGGTTTATGACAATGGAAATTCAGTCTCGCTGACAAATTAATAAATCTTTGCTAAATTTTCTTATAAGTTTGGCTCTCGATTTGATAATTTATAACACTTACAGTTTTACTTCACATGTCTTTCTGCATTTGCTCAAGAACCTGCAGGGAGATCAGCTTAGAAGTACAAAATTACATTGCTTTTGAATTTTATATCTATATCGAATTTATTTTAAAAATCTATATTCCTTTCAAAGGAATAAATGTGAATATTCAGTAACTCAAATGAATGTAATTTTTATGAGATATTGCACATATTTCATAGTAATGTACTCATAGAATCATGCATATATATTTCTGGTGTTTGACAAATATTCTAGCTCAAGAAATAAACTCTGAAAACTGCATGTCTGCTTATGTAGATATTTTAGTTCCATCAAAATAAAATTGAATAAAACAGTGAAAAGGAATTGGTTTTGTAGCCTTGTACAAAATAGATTCTTCACTACACCTATTGAAATGCATCATTCTGTCTTGCCAGGGCTTTTTGTTTTCCCAAAATTAACAGACACCTACCTGTTGCTGAACCGGTACCTGCTGTACAACCTGTGTGGGCACTGCTGCCTGGCCAGCCACAGATGCTTGTAAAGTCACAGTCGAACCTGTGTCTGACCCAGACTCTGATGTCTGCATCGTGGTCTCTGAATAAAATTAAAATGTAAAATTAAAAGTTCAGCACAAACTTCTTTGCTTTTTGTCGTTTATTCAGATCTTAAAAGTATATTCACCCAAAATAAAATCAGGGGATTAGCTAAACATTGTTTCACGTACTATTACATAAGTACACAGACATATTTATTTTTCATTTTTTAAAATGCTGCTTTGGCCTAAAATATTAGAAAATTCATATTCTATATTCTATATTCTATGTGCTATATTATTACTTTGTCTAATCTAAGGTCTGCTTAGAGCTTGCAGCACATCAAGAAGAGAATAAGCTTTGGACTTCATGATTTTTTTCTAACAGTTTACAGTCTGCTTTGTAATAGCAAATAGATTTATCAAGTCAGAAGCAAGGTGAACACAAACCTATTTACTGCTTTAAAGAACTTTTAGAAAAACATCTGTTCACAGGCCTGATTCTTCTCTAACTACACTTGTATACATAAGCTGCAACTATTATTAAATTTTGAGAGGAGACTCAAAACCTTTTACCATATTAAGGATAACACGCTTTAAGCTACCTATATGCGCAAAAATAATTAATTCTAAAAGCTGCACATATAAATGTCTACTTCTTAATTAAGCATGCCTTCACAAAAAGACTTGCAAACGTCAATGCAAAAAAACTGAATTATGGAAATATTTCAAACTAAGTCATCACAATTCTAAAGAACAAAAAGAGTAATTTATGTAGTAATCACAGTACAAGAAAATTATAGTACCTTCAATATCATCAGCTTTCAGAAAGAACTAACATACAATGAATAAAGTATACTACAAGAACACAATGGGTAAAATATGCAATACCAGAAAAAAATTTCTCTTTTCATTTTCTTCCCTGAAACAGCTCAAATCCTTATGTACTAAAATATTGAAAGTTTTCTCTTACTTTGCTTGCCCTCAAGATATCTTATTTAATCATGCAAATCAATAGAAACTTTTCTCACTTATGTGACTTCAGGAACAACTCATTAAAATCAGAAATAAGTCAAAGTCCTGCCATCAGCTTGTAAATGACTACACATTCTTCAAAGCTGTCCTTCCTCTGGTTTACTGAGTTGCACTATAAATTTTTCATATTCTAATGCTGAGTTAAAGCTCTGGTAGGTGATAGAATGAGAGGCTTCAACCTGAAAAGAACCTGGAAAGCATTTTAAAGGTGAAAAAGTGACTCAAGTAAGCTTTTTTAGCAGATAGTGTCAATGTAATCACTAGGATTATAAACAGGTATTTTACCCCCACATGAGGTTGGGGCACTGACATTTTTAAGAGGACTATTCAAAATTTGGATACAGCACAGAAATGGTCCAACAGTTAAGGAAAATGCCTTATGTTATGAGTAGAAAAAGATGCCAATTTTTTTTAAAGGTTGCAGAGTGAACAGGTTGGACCAGTTGCTGCCAGGGTGGAGTTCTAACTGTTTGTTATTGTAATCACCAGTCGTTTTCGTTAACTACCTGTCGTTGATGGTTAAGAATTCTGATTCCTAGAAGATGACACCCAGACGGTGGAGGGGAAGGGACATCGAGTCAACATGCAAATGACATCGGATCCAGCATGCAGCGGGAGAGACCCCTCACCAAACCTAGACAAAAACCCCTAAAACAACGAGCCAACACAAAATTGACGAATCAAAGTGATGGCTAGACGTGAGGAACAAAGTCCAGAGCCTGCAGAGACGCTGAGACCATTTTTTGCCCCTCGCCCTAGCCAAGGAGCACCTCGGCCAGAGCCAGGACCCGGAGGTCAAACGATATGAACAAGGGCCTTTCCCGGTGCTCCTGTGAGAACAGAATCCCCAGCTCTGCCCACGGACCAGTGAACAAAGCTGCAGTCTTCCTCCTCCTCCGAGTCACTACTGTGAGCAGTGATGGCGTGAGAGTGGACCCGTTGGTTCTCTCCCCAAAGTGGATCACTTATAATAAAGGCTTTCAAAAGGAGAAAAGTCTCCTGCCCGTGTTTATGTTTATTTCACCTTACAAAGAAAACCTATTCAGATTATCATAAAGAAAACTGAAGATTACTTACTCTGTTGGTTTTATGTGGCCAGGTTTTGCGAGTTGGGGGGGGGGGGGGGGGCAACAGGGGTAGCTTCTGAGGGAAGCTGTTAGGAGCTTTCTCCATGTCTGACAGAGCCAAAGCCAGACAGTTCTAATACAGACCCATCACTGGCCAAGGCTGAGACAATCAGTGATGGTAATAACACATTTGTTATATTTAAGAAGGAAAAAAAGAGTATCGCATAGAAGTAATTGCAGTTCAGAAAAGAGTGGAGTGAGAACATGTGAGAGAAGAAACTCTGCAGGCACAAAGGACAGGGATGAAGGAGGGGGAGATGCTCCAGGTGCCAGAGCTGAGATTCCTCTGCAGCCTGTGGTGAAGACCATGGTGAAGCAGCTGTGCCCCTGCAGCCCATGGAAGAGCCCCACATTGGAGCAGGTGGATTCCTGAGAGGAGGCTCTTACCCTGTGGGAGGCCCGTGCTGGAGCAGGGTCCTGGCAGGGACCTGCAGACCCATGGAGAGGAGCCCACACTGGACTGGGTTTGCCCGTAGTACTTGTGACCCTGTGGGGGACCCACAGTGGAGCAGGCTGTGCCTGAAGAACTGCACCCCATGGAAAGGGATCCACACTGGAGCAGTACCTGAAGAACTGTAACCTGTGGGAAGGACTCATGTTGGAGACGTTTGTGGAGGACTGTCTCCCATGGGAAGGACCCCATGCTGGAGCAGGGGAAGGACTCTGACTCCTCTCCCTGAGCAGCAGCAGGAACAACGCGTGATGAACTGACTGTAATCCCCATTCTGTCTCCCTGAGCTGCTGGGGAGGGAGAAGGTAGAGCCCAGGAAGGAGGGAGAGGTGGGGGGAAGGTGTTTTTACGATTTGTTTTGCTTCCCATTGACCTGCTCTGATGTGGATTTGTAATAAATTCAATTAATTTTCCCAAGTCAAGTCTGTTTTGTCTGTGATAGTGTCCTGGGTTGGCTGTATGATGTTTTTATCCCCAATCATCTTGTTCTGTTCATGCTGAATAGTAAGTTTTGCACCTTTAAGACTTATTGCAGAGAGTGAAGGGGGAGAGAAATGCACAGGTTTTTTTTTCCTCCAGACACTGCACTCACTCCCCCACATTCCTCCTCCTGGACTGTTGTTGTCTGCGGACAGACAGCGGCACAGAGCTCTTATTTTGCTTTTTAGTTAGTGTTAGCTAGCTGAGGCAAAGAAGTTCCCTGGACTGTGGTTTTTTTCCCTTTTCTTTGGTCCTCTTGAAACCTGCTCTGGACTGAACACCCAGGGGAGCACCGGCAGCTCACATTTCTGGCCCACCGGGCCGGGCCTGGCCTGCGACAATTCCAGCACCGGAGGGACTGATCAGAGACTGAGTGAGCTGCAACCTGGGGACGGGGTTTTCTCAGTTTGTCATCTCTTTTAGAGTGGCAAGGGGTCTCATTGTTTGATATTGTTTTAGTTTTATTGTTTAATAAACAGGGTTTTTTTCCACCTTTCTCCAAGGAGGTATTTTTTCCTCCCGGACCAGTTGGGGGGAGGGGCTGATTGGATCTGGTTTTTCCCACCGGAGCTCCTTGGGGGATTCTTCCCCAAATTTACTCTAAATCTGGACAGATAGTAATCAACAAGTGATCTCTCCTGGTACTTAACTCATGAACCTTTCATTATATTTTCTCTCCTCTGTCTAGTTGAAGAAGGGAGTGATAGAGCAGCTTTGGTGGGTACCTGGCATCCAGCCAGGGTCAAATGACCACACTTATACATAACAATAATTAGAGTGATCTTCAGTTTTGCACAGAATTACAGAATTGTTTAGGTTGGAAGGAACCTTTTGAGATCATCTAGTCCAACCCTCCTGCTCAAAACAGGGTCACCTAGAACAAATTGCCATGTCCACTTGGGTTCTTAATACCTTCCAGGATAGACACTTCTCAACATCTTTGTAAAACCTGCTATAGTTCTTGACTAATCTCACAGTAAAAAAGTGTATTTGAGTATTCAGATGGACTTTCCATGTTTTTTCCATTCGTGCCCATTGCCTCCTGTCCTGTCAATGAGCACCACTGAAAAAAGTCTTGCTCCCACATCTTCGCTCCCACCCATCAGGTATTTATGCACAGTGATAAGGTCCTCCCTGAGCCTTCTCTTTCCAAGCTGAATAGTCTCAGATCTCTCAGCCTCTCCTCATATGGAATATATTCCAGTACCTTAATCATCATTGTAGTCCTTTCCTGCCATTGCCCTTTCTTGTACAGAGGAGCCCAGAACTGAACATGTGGCCTCACTAGGACTGAGTAGAGAGGAAAGATCTACCTCAAATACTAGCAATGCTCTTCCTAATGCAGCCAGGGATACTGTTGGCCTCTTTTGTCATTAGGGTGCATTGCTGGCTCATGTTCAGCTTCTCCATCAGGACACGTTTTCTTCTCCCCAAAGCTACTTTCTAGCTAGTCATCCTGCAGTCTGTACTAGTGCCTGGGGTAAATCCTCCCCAGATGCAGAACTCTGCATTCCCACCTGTTGAATATCATGAGATCCTTCTCTGCCAGTTCTTTAGAGTATAAAGAGCTCTCTGAATGGCACAAGAGACACCTGGTCTATCAACAGCTCCTCCCAATTTCATGTCTGTTGCTGGGGTCGTTCAGCCTGGAAAAAAAAAAACTCCAGGGAGATCTTATAGTGGCCTTTTAATACTTAAAGAAGGTTTCTAAAAAATATGGAGAGAGACTTTTTACCAAGGCCGGTAGACTCAAAAAAGGGGCAATGGTTTTCAACTAATTTAGATGAGAAAGTTATTTAGATGACCTAGTGAAAGGTGCCCTTGTCCATAAGAGCAATCAGCTGATGATACCAAACTGGGGGGAGCTGCTGAATCTCTTGAGGGACAAGAGGTCATGCAGAGGGATCTGGATAGACTGGAGCAATCATAAATGGCATGAAAATTAAAAAGTCCAAATGCCAGATTCTGCACCTGTGACAGAGCAATGCCAGGCACAATTATAGATTGGGAGAGTGTAGGAATGTGCCCTCTGTTAACAGTGTGACCAAATTATCCCTTGTCTCCTTAAAAAGAAAAAATTCCCAGAAGTTTCTCTCCTCAATTTGGTAAAAAGACACCTTATAGGGCCTTGGGTACTTCACCTCAAACCTAAGGACACCCAATCGGACAGAAACCAAAAAGTCCTGCCTAAGCAATTCACTAGAAAGAGAACAAAGGAAATCATCACATTTGTGGGATGTTTTTAGCAGGAGCAAGAACCTTTTGCCCCTAGCTTGGGTTTTCTCTGTAAAGAGCTTTGTTATTTCGCCTTTCATTAAAACTTTTCTGTTTCCAACACTACCTCAAAAGCCATCCTGCTAATTTTATGCCATTTGAGGTAGTTGGCTATCGCGGGTGTGATACGTTTTCTCTGAGAGCTCTTAAGACCTGGCTCAAGGAGAAAACAGATCAGGAAAGTAGTGGCTGGAGAGTAGCCTTGCAGAAAGGGATCTGGGGGTGCTGGTTGACAGGAAGCTCAATATGAGTCAGCAGTGAGCCCTGGAAACCAAGAAGACAAACCTCATCTTGCGGGGCATTGGGAACAACCTGACCGTAAAGGGATTCCCTGCTCATGACAGCGGGGTTGGACCTTTAAAGGTCCCTTCCAACCCAAACCATATGATGATGATTCAGAGAGCTATAGCCTGTCCAACTACTGATGGTAGAATCCTCACTCACTCCTGTAGCTGACACCACAGGCCCCAGGGTGCCTACACCCCCCCAGTCTGACTCCAGTAGCTGGGCACCTGTGGAAAGGGCTAACAGCAGGCCTGTTAGCTAAAGCAGCGAGAAGAAGCCGAGAAGTAAGAAGAAGCTGATAAGGAGCTCTCTCCAAGGCTGTAACCAAGGAGATCGAGAGAAGAAAGATAAGAACGCCTTGCAGCTGGATGAAGTAATTTTAGAAAGATAGGTGGAGTCACTATAACTTTAACCAATAGCATTATGTTGATTTATTGTGGCCAATAGATCAGGTAGAAGAAGTATCAACAATTGAAAAGTGTATAAAAGTTAGCCATGTTAGAAAATAAAGTGTTGCCAACTGAGACTGCTTGTGGTCTCTGCTTTATGTCGTGACCGCCTCGACAACGACATTTGGTGACCGCCGACGTGATAAGAATAGTCGGTGGGGGCCCGGACGGGGTCCTAGCAATTGGCAACCGTGACCCACTGGGACGTAGTGGGGGAGGCGGCGTTGGTGCAGCTGAGAGTGGCAGGTGGAAGCCACAGGGAGGTCCGGACCTGATTTCCTTCAATCAAGACACCTGGAAGTAGGTGAGCCACCAACTAGTAATAATGGGACATAATTTATCTAAAGAGGAAGAGAATGTTCTAGCTACATGGAAAGTTTTGTTAAACATTAAGGGAATTAATACGTCAGACTATGCACTTCGTAGTATATTGCTGTGGGCTAAATCACAGGATTTTGGCACTGATCCCGACACAGCATTTAGTGTTAAGGCATGGAAAAAGGTCGGGGAGAGACTGTGGGAAGTCATCCGAGCGGGAGATAAAACGGCTGTCGATCTAGCAGTTACTTGGAACTCGCTCTTTGAGGCATTAAAGGAATGGAAAACAGAACAAGAACAAGCAGAGCGGGATGAGGACGAAGAGTTGGGGCTGTTAACAGAATCTTACGGGGGGCATGAGGCAGAGGGGGCCTCTAATGGGGAAGAAAGTCCGGGTGCCATGCAAGTTACTTGGCAAGCTGCCAAGGCTTCTGGGAAAGCTGCCAAAACTTCTGGGCAACCTGCCAAAGCATCTTCTTATCAGACCTCTAAACCTCTTTATCTCACACCTGCGCAGCAGCTCTCGATGGTGCCTGTATATGCTACACCGCTACGCCAGTTAGCTGAAATGTCTCTAGCAGAGAGAGAAACCCAGCCATCTTCCCCTCCCCTTCCCTCCGCTTTAGTCCAGCCGTCCGCCCCCCCGCTCCCCTCTGAGCGGCTTGAGCAATCTGCCAGGCCGTATCCTCCATTACCTGACAGTGACAGCAACAGCGAATCAAGTGATGAGTCGCCTGCAGTAACACCTGAGCTGGTGCAAGGAGCTCTGGTCCGTTCATCTTCTAAGAGCTCTAGCCTTACTGCCCCATGGACTTTGCCTCCATGTCAAGTAACTGTGCTTCCTCGACACCCTTGGGAGTTTTGGGAATTTGTCAGGAGAAAAGCAGCTGAAGAAAAGAATTGGGACATCATAGAAAGATTAGGTACTCCAAGAGTACCTCAGGAGAACAGTGCTAATGCATATGTTGCTTGTGATAATCCTATGGCTTTTCCAGTTTTTAAAGCAGTTCCTGGAACAGGCACGCAGCCAATCGCAGCAGCCAGTACACAGTTTCAGCCTCCAACAAAATATCAAGTTAGAGATTTTGTGCGGATATAGCACATGTTGTGTGGGGCACACAGAGCTCCTAAACAGTCCGGTCCCACAGAAGTGACAGAAACAGTATTTACCAGATGATCAGGCTTCAGATGCAAAAGACGGACGTGTAGAAAAGCTGTCCAAAATCAGAGTAAAGTGTGAAAGCACCAGGCTTTTGCTCAAGATACAGATAAAAGGGGAAACCAGTGCAAATCAATGTTGTTACAAATATGATGTAGATGGAAATCTATTGTGAATAATGACTCTCAGGGAGGGAAATGACCATATAAAGATAGAAGTGTTAGTCTTGATTCAAGTACCTGAAATGTCTTTGAAGACAGAGTATTTAAGAAATATCAGTCAGATCCTATTTGTGGGGTCATCAGTTGATTCTTCAATGGTTCAGAGTTTTGTTGGTATTGAGTTTGTAACCTTTGTTGGTTTGAATTTTATAGGTGATACTGATAAATAAGGATTGTTATTAATACTGCATAAATACTTTTAAAAGGTTGTCATAAGCCCTTCAAACATTTCCTGTTGATAAGTTGATTATATAATGAGAATTCTCAGAATTTATGATAAGAATTATTAGCAAGGTATTATAATATTTACAGCCATACATCGTTACCAGGATTTTTTGTTGAAGGCAATGCCTATGTAGATTCTTTAGTTGCTGCTGCTGCTGCAATCAAAACTGTACCGAATGTATTGCAGCAGGCAAATTTATCTCATCAATTTTTTCATCGGAGTGCTCAAGCTTTACAGCAGCAATTCAAATTGTCTTCTGGTGAAGCAAAATCAATTCTCTCTTCTTGTCCTGACTGTCGCATGACTCATGTTGCTCAGTGTTGTGGTATCAATCCTAGAGGTTTTTTTGCGTTAGAAGAATGGCAAACTGATGTTACTGAAATGCCAGAATTTGGTCGTTTTAAGTATGTTCATGTTACAGTTGACACTTTTTCTCATGCAATGGTTGCTTCAGCATTCACAGGAGAAAGAACTCGTGATGCTATTCACCATTTTTATCATGCTTTTTCTATCTTAGGTGTTCCGTGTCATGTAAAGACAGATAATGGCCCAGCATATGTTTCGCAGAAAATGCAAGCATTCTTTCGTGCTTGGGGCATTCAGCATTCAACAGGCATTCCACATGTCCCCACAGGCCAAGCAATTGTTGAAAGAGCTCACGGACTTCTTAAACGTCAGGTTCAAAAACAAAAAGGGGGAATGCGACAGGAGTCAGCTCAAGTGAGATTAGATAAAGCTGTTTATGTGTTAAACTTTTTGCGTCCCCTACCTGACTCACAGTTATCTCCAATCTTTTACCATTTTTCTTCTTTGAATTCTAAGCAACCAGATTTCTGTAGGAATGTCAAGGTATGGGTTAAGGATTTAATTACTGGTATGTGGTCTGGTCCAGTGGAACTAGTAACCTGGGGGAGAGGTTATGCTTGTGTTTTGACAGATAATGGTCCTCGATGGGTTCCTGCTCGATGTGTTAAACCGTACCTAGAGCGCGCAGGAAAGGACAGGATGGATGGATCCGCAGCTGAAGCAGAACGTGCGGATGACACTGGCTAAGACCATATATCAGTACTTAAAGATGGATGAAGGACAGGAATGATTGTATTAAGAATGGGAACTTTGTTGATAGTTGTGATTGTTGGTTTTGTGTGTCCCCTTTCTGCTTGGATTTTTGCAAAGGGCCCTGCAAAAGTCCATAGCAGCTGTATTTACAGGTCAAAAACAAAAAGGGGGAACTGTGGAAAGGGCTAACAGCAGGCCTGTTAGCTAAAGCAGCGAGAAGAAGCCGAGAAGTAAGAAGAAGCTGATAAGGAGCTCTCTCCAAGGCTGTAACCAAGGAGATCGAGAGAAGAAAGATAAGAACGCCTTGCAGCTGGATGAAGTAATTTTAGAAAGATAGGTGGAGTCACTATAACTTTAACCAATAGCATTATGTTGATTTATTGTGGCCAATAGATCAGGTAGAAGAAGTATCAACAATTGAAAAGTGTATAAAAGTTAGCCATGTTAGAAAATAAAGTGTTGCCAACTGAGACTGCTTGTGGTCTCTGCTTTATGTCGTGACTGCCTCGACAACGACAGGCACCAAATTTCACTCACACAAACACAGGTCTCACCAGCTGCTGGCACCTAATCCTTGCAGCATGCATACTGTCTGTGGTGGTTTCACAGGAAATATGTTTTTTAGGAATTTCTGGGATATGCTGTGGTCAGGCCAATGGGTGCTCAGATTTTAATGTTGGCACCTGGTGTGGCCAATGGGGATGTTTGGACACGCCTCTGAGAACACTCACACAGAGGTTAAAAGCAGGGCTCTCCCCCTCGGAGCTCTCTTTGAATTTCCAGCGAGAGGCGTTAGATCTCTTCCCCTGGCCTAGCTGCTAGCTGGGTGGGGGGAGGGGAAAAAGCCACGTGGCCCGGGAAAGGTAGGCCTGACTCCCCCCCCCCCCTCAACGGTGGAAGAGAGAGAGAAAGATGAAGAGAGGGTGAGAGAGGGAGGCGAGGCGCGGGCCTCGCCCCCCCCCGCCCCGTGCAGGTGGCTGTCTGCGAGCTCCCCGCTCCAGGAGCGAGCTGCTGGGGCGGGGCTCATCCTCACCGGGGCTGCGCCGCGGATGCAGAGGCGCGGCAGCCGGGGGAGAGCGAGAGATGGCGTCGAAAGCGCCGCTAAGGGCCGAGAGAGAGAGAGACCCCAGGAGCCATCGGACAGCCCCCCCCCCCCCCCCGCCCCCCCGGAGAGAGAGAGCCATGCCTGGGACTGTTATCTTGGAATGTGATACCATGTGCGGCTTCGGTGGAAGAGGGGGGGGTGTGGTGCGGCGAGGAGCCCAGCTGCTTGTGAGAGCTTTTAACCCTTTGTGGACAATGAAAACTTTACAGAACATTAACCCTTCCTAGAAGAGAGATAAGAGTAGAGGATGAAGAAGGAAATGGGCCAGTGGTGGGGTCTGGCAAGTGGGAGAGAGATGTTGGAGGAATGGAGAAGATAGAGTGGCATTTTTGCTGGACTTTTTTGTGTATAGCCATGGACTGTTTCCTTGTTATACAGAGACTTCATTCCAGGGGGAAGCAAGGGCTCAGAGCCAAGAGAGTTCAGTGTTGAGACCCCCTCGGCCCCAGGGGGTGTAAAAGAAATGGGGGGGACAAAGGTCCCAGATATGAGACTGTGCTCTGTTTAGAACAGGACGAGGCATCCTTAAAAAGATCACCCTTGAAGCAGGCCCCTGCCCCATGCACGGTGGTGAGAGCACCAAGCATGGAAGGAAGATGTCATAAATGGCAAAGGATCTCCGGGTGGTGCTACGTGTGACAAGCAGCCCATGGCACAAGGAAGGACTCCTTCTACTCTTGATGAACTGAGGATTTGATTATCCAAAGGGTGGTACTAGACCGAGTGTTGATAATTTTGGGAAATGTAAATGTATTGGGAATTTGGTGGGAGGAGGAGGGGGAGTGTTTCTGTGCAGTTTTCATTTTCCTTGTGTGGTTTTTTTTTTCTTCCCTCTTTGTAGTTTAGTTTTTGTAGTTTAGTTAATAAAGTTTTTCTCCTTTCCCCTAACTAGGAGCCTGCTTTGTTTATTCTGGGTACCACCTCACAGCAGACACCAGGGAGAGGATGTTCTCATGGGGGCACTGGCATTGTGCCAGTGTCAAACCATGACACTGTCCTAGTTTCAGCTGGGATAGAATTCATTTTCTTCTCAGTAGCTGGTACAGCGCTGTCTTTTGGATTCAGTATGAGAATGATGCTGATAACACAGATGTTTTGGTTGTTGCTGAGCAGTGCTTAGCCTGAGTCAAGGGCTTTTCCGTGTCTCATGCTCTGCCAGGGAAGAGATGCACAAGAAGCTGGGAGAAGCATACTCCAGGCAGCTGACCTGAACCGCCCAAAGGGATAGTCTGTATGATAGAACATCATGATCAGTTGTTGTAGTGCATTTTTATACTTTGCAATACTTTGAAGTATTGTTTTGTATCCCTATATTTTTCCCAAATGGTTTATCCCAGACTGTACCCCCCTCCCTTTATCTGTGTTAATCCTCTCCCGGGATGAGATCATCCCCAAACCCCCACCCTGGCTCTCTGTCAATCACTCAGCATCCCATCCCTCCATCTAGAAGTTTCGGTCCAGGACGTCGAGTGATTAGCCAGAGGCTAGGGGTCAGCCCCCCAAGCCTTGCCCCATACGCTGTCCTATATGTCTATCCCCCAGTATATTTCTCTTAGGGTCACTTATTGGTTAGTAAAATGTTATCTACTGTTGGTTTACACCTCCCTTTAAATGTAACCTTGGCACATCTCCCGGGGCTCTCGGCAAGAGGCCCCCTGAGGTGCAGGAGGTCCTTTGGGACTCCTAATAAAACCTTGGATTAACCCCTGCTAAGAGTCAGCCCTTTATCTTCTACCTATGTCTCTGGTGTCTCTGGTGCTACAAAGGCGACCAGCCCAGGTGCCCTCAGTACCCTCAGGGCACAGGAAGTGTCTCCCCGCTGTCGGCCGTGTCGGGGCTGCCCCCCAGTGTCTGCTGGATCGAGACTGGCCGGGGATCCTGAGATGCTCCCCAGAGGGACCGAGACAGCTTGGCAACCAACGTGCGGCTCTGAGACCATCCCCAGAGCTCACGGACAGGGCTCGGACATTCTTTTAGACTGTTCACAAAGCCTTTGGCCGGCAAGCTACCTCAGAAGAACACACTCAGTTTTAATGAGTTGCTCTTCTGTGGACGGAACTGGGAGCTTTTGAAGCATCCTCAGGAGTCAGTTTCAGGTAGAAGTCACCTGCCCAGGATCCCATTTTCCTGTCCTACAGCTGGATCAGTAAGTTTTACCTTTTTCTTCTTTCTCCCCTCTTCAGGAGGGGGGGGTGTTTCCCTGCGTTTGATTTCAGGCTCGCCGCGGAGCGCCGAAGTTTTTTTTTCTCTACTTTTGGCAGGCTCCCAGCTGCAGGCTTTTCTTTCTCCCGCCGCCCTCCCCCGACCTGGGTTGGTGAAATTTGAGATACAAAACTTTAAATCACAGCTACAATGGGTGCAAAGCTTTCTGTATCTCACAAAGGTGTCTATTACCATCTTTTAAGTTTTCTTAAGAGTGAAGAAATCCGGTTTTCAAAAACAGATGTTAAACAATTTGTTAGATGGTTGTTTCTTCATTTTCCCGATGTAACAACTGAAAATATTCATGATTTGGCTTTGTGGGACAAAATCGACAATGAATTATTGAAAGCAGGGAAGTCAGGTGACAAATCTCTGTCAAAATTTGCTTTTCTAGCTATGCAGATAAGAAATGTTGTAAAATCCAATTTAAAGATGCAAGAACAGCCATCTGCAAACAATTTCAACACCGCTGTTTCCCAGAAAACCGATTTACCCCCCTCCAAGTTATGTTTTCCCTCTCCTAGCCCTCTTTCCTCACCCTCAGCCCCGAGACAGGATCTTTTGAAGAAAGCTACACTGCCTAGCTTCCCTCAGAAGCTCCCAGTCTCCAAACCGGAGAGCTCTGGCCAAGCTTTCCGGGAACCTACCCTTCCACCTATTTCCCCAAATTGTAATACCCCATCCTGGAATTCTTGTGCTCGTTTTTGTACCCCCGATGCAGTTCAGGTGATTTCCCCGGACCATGATGGTGGATACCACATGGCCATCCCTGCTCCTTCTTTTTCCCACAATTCTTTTCGCTCTCCCAACAACCCATTCTGGTCGGAAAACCCCGCCCCTGAAACGCTCCCTCCCAGCACCCTCCCCCCGCCCCCTCCTCCTACTCCGGCCCCGCCCTCCTCCACCCCCTCAAGGGGTTGCCCACCAGCCGCCCCCTCCCCCCCTCCCACAGCCCGCCCTCCAGCTCCAAGTCAGAGACTGGAGAAGCTCAGCCTGGCAGCCAGAAGCCGGAAACATCACTAGTTCTCTCTGCAGCCCCTGTGTCATATATTTCAGATTTAAACGGGGGGATTCAGCCTCATTATACCCCTTTTTCCGTTGATTCTGTCAAAGAACTTGCCAAGGCCCAGAAAGATTTTGATAGGTCGAGTGAATATTTTAGGGGACTTCTTAAAGCTACACTTTCTGCTAATACCTTAACCCCTGCTGATATCAAACACCTTTTTTCCTGCCTGTTATCCCCATCTGAATATCTCTTGTGGGATGCAGCATGGAAAAAAGGACTGAGAGAAATTTTACCAGCCTTGTGGGCTGATGAAGCTACTGCCCATGAAGTTTATGGTAAATTGATATCTCTCGACCATCTCTGTGGACAAGGGGAGTGGGAGGAAGAAGCGAGTCAGGCAGAGGGCATTCCCAGAAAGGTTTTCAAACAATGTGCTAGAGCAGCTGAGAAGGCTTTCCTTGGGCTCCGTCCTGGTGTTCTGCTTGAGAATTATTTGAAAATAACACAATCTTCATCTGAGTCCTATTTGAGTTTTGTGGAAAGGTTGAAAAAAGCTGTTGAATTGCAAGTTCAGAATGAAGGAGCCAGGATGGAAATCCTCACCGAGATTGCTAAAGAAAATGCCAGTGACAAGTGTAAAGCTGCCATCCTGAGCCTGCCTCTCGATCCCGTGCCAACACTGCAAGCAATGCTAGAAGTGTGTGAGAGGAAAGTTACCATCACCCTTGCTGACCAAGACAAGAGACCAAAACCACAGAGAAAGACTGCAGCTGTGGACGCCCCTGATGCACCGCCCACCAGCCAGCTTCAACACGTCATGATGCTACAAGAGAGAACTTCCAACTCTATTCAACCTTGCCATCTTTGTGGGAAGTTAGGCCATTGGATGCCTGACTGCCCTCTGAAAAAGCAGTTTTTACATTTTAAATACAATAACCTTGAAGATCAGAATTCCCCAGAAGACAACCTTTCAAAAAACTGAATAAAGAGCACTCTTTTTCCCAGCGCTATGACAAAAATAGGGTGGGTTCAATTCCAAAAAAAGAGGGGGCTGAGTCTGAGCGTGGCCATCAGTGCTGGGAGCAGAACGCATTTCGCATGGCAGTGCACCAGCAACGCATACACAAACCCACTGGCAAATTTAAAAAAGTCCTTGCCATGAACGTTTTGGGGACAGTAAAATGGTTCAATGTAAAAAACAAATACGGTTTCATAACCCGGAATTATAACAAAGATGTGTTTGTTCATCAGACTGCTATAAAAAAGAATAACCCCAGGAAATACCTCCCCAGTCTAGGAGATGGAGAAATTGTGGAATTTTATATAGTACAAGGAAGAAAAGGCCCCCAAGCAGCCAATGTGACAGGACCTGGTGGAGTTCCAGTGCAAGGTAGTAAACATGCACCAGACTACAAACCTGCAAAATATTATCTACATCATAGAAGTCCTCTACACACCTACCAAGGAAATAGAACCCAAAACCAACAACCATCAAGCCCCAGCAACAGCCTAAAAGCAAGAAGAGCACAGAACACAAGTGAGCTGCCCTGCATTCAAAAGCCCATGTCAATAATGAAAGAACCTTCCAGTCCAATAAGTCCCATTTCTAATACCCTTCCCCAATTCCTGTGGCCTTCCTACCTCCCTCCCACTTTCCCCTTCTCCTTTGCATTGTCCTATTACCCCTTTTTATGTTCCCACAAATTCCTACCACCCTTTCCCCTCTCCCATGGTCTCCCTACACTAATCCCTTTCCCCAGAGTTCCTTCATAATACCAGAGGGAGCGTGATTAGGAGGGAAAGAAAAGAAAGTTTCCCTAAAATAACCATCATTTTCTTAAACTAATGATTTCTATTTGGAGATTCCAACAGGCACACCATCACCTACACTGCCTTGTGCAGAGTCTATCACAGCCGACCACCTTATCACAGGAGACAGAGAAACAGCCCCTGCTGAAGAAACCTTTTCCTGACTCAGTTTCCTGAATAACCGTGTCTTTTCAGTGTTTCCCCTTGATTTGAACTCAGCCCCTGTACCATCAGAATGAGCCCCATCCTTCTGCTGTTCCTGTTGACAGCTGTCCATCCAAGTCAGATGTGGATCGTTTCTCAGCCTCAGGCAAACGTGTGGACCACCCTTGCCAGAGTCCTCAACCAAGATCACATTTGCCTGTCTGCCTCTTCTGTGTCTGACCCAATGTCCACTTGCCTTGTGGGGATCCCATCTAAATATGATGAATTTCCACCAACATTAGCAACCCTCTTTTTTCCAGTATATAATCCGTTATCCCCTTGGGCAAAATTAATTGATAGACAAACAATAACAGAAAAGGAACCCCAAGAATTCTAACTCCTTGGTTCTGCAAAAGCATTCTATTGTGTTCAGTTTATACCTAAAGACCATGTAAATTTGTATCACGACGTCAGTTTAAAGGTAAACTACACAGCAAAAATTTGGTGTAAGAAAATTTCCCATGTGGAGATGTCGTCCACCCCCGATAATAAGCCCCGTGCCCTCCCTAAAGGGTTTTTCCTCATTTGTGGTGACAGAGCATGGGCAGACATCCCCTCTTGTCTAATCGGAGGTCCATGCACCATTGGAAAGCTGAGCCTGTTTACACCCAACAAGAACCAAATCATGGATTGGCGAACCAAAACCAGTGCCCACAATTCAGCCTGCAAAAAGAGAGACTTAAGGAATTTAGACCCAAATTGCGATTCTGAAATTGTACATTGGTCCAAACCAAAAGGGGTTGCAATCACCATGTTTTTGCCATGGGTGTCTGCAGCCAAAGCTCCAGGTGAATTATCACAGCTAGAGTGTTGGGTCGCTAAACAGGCAAATATTACATCAGCTGCACTTTCTGACCTCCTGGCAGACGATGAAACAACAAGGCAAGCCACTCTACAAAATTGTGCTGCAATTGATTTTCTTCTCCTACTACATAATCATCAGTGTGAAGAGTTTGAAGGTCTCTGTTGCCTGAATCTGTCATCCAAGGCTGAGGATTTCCACAAAATTATCGGAAAGATGCAACAAATGGTCCAAGACATCAAGCAGGAAACAGCAGACTGGATGGATGGACTTTTCCCAGGATGGGGACTCTCGGGCTGGGTCAGATCCATACTAAAGTCTGTATTTTTAGCTTTGCTTGTTCTTTTTGTTATCTTGATCAGCTTTGGGATCATCAAGAGCATCGTGACCAAATTGATATTGAAAGCTACTTCCCCTTTAGAGATCAAGTGACTGTTCCCACCGCTCCTGAGGAGGAAACAGAAACCTCTGCAGAGTCCACAAAACAGCCTTAGTTTGCCGATGCTTGAGATCAGCCCGAGCTGAATTTTAATATTCAGGTGCCTCTTCCTCTTTTTTATTTAAATGAAAAGAGGGAATCAGTGAATAAACTGGGGGGAGTTAGCCAGAAGGGGCCAATTGCTGCTCGGTCAGTGGGTGGTGAGCATTTGTATTGTGCATCATTTCTTCTTCTTGGGTTTTACCTTCCTCTCTCCCTCTCATTTTTATTAAAACTATTAGCAGTAGTATTATTACCATATTACCATCATTATTATTATTATATTTTACTTTGTTTCAATTATTATACTGTTCTTATCTCAATCCATGAGTTTAATTTTCTTTCCTGATTCTCCTTCCCATCACAATGGGAATGGGGGCAAAGGGAAGTGAGCGAGCAGCTGTGTGTGGTATTTAGTTGCCAGTTGGGCAACACATACACAGAGGACAGAGTGAGATTAAGCAGGGCGATAGTTAAGAAAACATTTTAAAAGAAAATATAAGAAAATAGGACATTCTGCAGTGATCAGGCACAGGGCTCAGCCAGACAAGCATACTGACTGGCTCCATTTTACCTGTGACTGGAAACTTTTATCCCCCTTTCTGTCTATCCCCCCTCTTTGTCTCTCCCTGCTTCCTCTTTCCCCTGTAATTCCCTTTATCAGTTTGTATAGTTCTATCAATTCCTGCCTCCATCTCAGTTTGATGTCTGGGATCCCCTCTGGTTTAACATCTTATCAGTTGCAAAGTCCATATTGATCTTCCTGAAAGTGGTGCCTGTAGTTTCTTGACAGTCCATTAATTAGTGTGACTGGAGAGGTTTGTTTCTTGTCATTGTCTCCCATTGTAGTGGAGGGCCAGGTGAACTCGTGTAGTGGTTTAGGAATGGTACTCCCCAATTTAGTGTTCCCACTGAGACTCTCCAAACCACACTGCTGCTCACTCATTCCCCCTCCTCCCCCTCCCCATGGCAGGTTGGAGAGGAGAATTGGAGGCACAAAAGGTAAAGATCAGGGTTGAGAGAAGAACAATTTACTAGAAACAGTGACAGCAACCATATTAATAACAAAGGTATGCAAAAAGAGAGAATGATTCATATGCAAATAATGCTCACCATGGAGCCAGCAACAATAAACAACACCAATCATCTTCCCCTCACCACTTTTTCTCCACCAGAAGGAACCCCTTCTACCTGGAATAAAGAGCCCCTTCCTTCTGCCCCCAGCAATGAGGTGGTATTGAATAACTCCCATGTCCTAGCTGCACCCCACCCCAGCTACTGCAAAAAATTAACCCTGTCCTGGTTGGAACCAGAACAAGAAAACATAGAAACCCCCTGACAACAGACAATATCAAATCACTCTCTCTGCCAAACTACGCCAACCTTAGAAGAGACTCCCTTCCTCCCTCCCACCCCGATAATGACATGAGGTAGTATAGAATAACCTCCAGGTCCTAGCCATGCCACTCCTGGCCAGAACCAGGACAACCTGGAACCTTGTCAAGTAGCTAGTCAAAGGTCTGTTGAACAGGAAGGCTGGAAGTTGATCCCTGTCCATACTCGAAGGGAGGCTCCTCTGTCTGAAAACTTGACAATGACAAGTAGGACTGGCACTTTTTACAACAGGTATGAAGCCCTGGAACCAGGACAGTCAACTGATGAAGTGGAGGAAGGTCCTTCTGGGATAGAGGGGCCACCTAGGGCAACACAATCTACCCCCTGCATCATGACCACTGTAATATATGGTAGGGATAATTCATGCTATTAATGTATGGTATAAAATATTGTGAAATCCAAACCATGTCTTTAGACCACCCCAGCCGGGAGCAGCTGTCTTATTTAGATTCAACTAGTTCCCGGACACAAGTTAAGATAATGATCGATGCCTTGACTAAGAATAGAAGCTTCCAGGACGATGATCATCGGTTTCCCAAGTTGTCGGGACCGAAAGCGATTATCGGGACCGAAAGCGATTATCGCCCTGCCGATTGCATCTATCAACATAGTCAACGGCGCCATCCTGATACATATGAATACACGGCTCCTCCAAAGCTGATTGACATCGATGGCACACCTGGACTTGCCCTTTGTCCACCTCTGCACATGGAAAGCAACAGCGATGCATGTGAAGAGACACAAAGGAAATTTGGTCATCTTTGCCTCAGGCAGAATAAACTGTATAAAACCTCGCCACTGAGGCAGCGAGTGTGAACCGAGGGGGAGACACTGACACTCTGGAGGTCAGATCCAGGTTCACCCGGCGTCGACCCTGGGCTCGATGCTGTATCTTTGGCTGTGGTGGTTTCGAAGACCAAACTTCGGTCTCGCAGACAAATTAATAAATCTTTGCTAAATTTTTGATAATTTTGGCTCACTATTTGATCATTTATAACAACCACCTCTGTTAAGAGAAGAAAGGTAGTTGTCATACATAACTCCCTTCTAAGGGGAACAGAGGGCCCCATATGCAGACCAGACACAACCCACAGGGAAGTCTGCTGTCTCCCAGGGGCTCGGGTAAGGGACATTACTGGAAAACTCTCCAGTCTAATAAGGTCCTCTGATTATTACCTGTTATAATTTCTTCAAGTCAGTAATGATAACAGAGAGAAGTCCAAGGTCAGTCAAAAGGGATTTCAGGGCCTAGGGACAACTGGTTGAAAGACTGGGAGCAAAGGTAGTCTTTTCCTTGATCCTTGCAGTAGCAAGGTATAATATAGAAAGGAACAGGCAGATCCATCAGATCAACACATGGCTCCCAGGTTGGTGTCATCGGAAAAACTTTGGGTTTTATGACCATGGGGTGATTACTCAACACCTGATCTACTGACACCTGATGAGATGCATGTATCTCAGAGGGGAAAAATTGTTCTAGCACAGGAACTAGTGAGGCATTAAACTAGATTGGAAGGGGAAAGGGATGAAACCAGGCTTGCCAGTGATAGACAGTGGGATGGTGTGCCAAAACATGACGAGGTGAGCACTAGTGGGATCTTTTAATCGACCAATCGGCTCCATAAGGTATCAGCTACAATAAACCACACCTGAAGTGTTTCTATACCAACGCATGAGGAACAAACAAGACGGGCTCAAAGCTTTGGCCCTGTGTTGATTTGGCACAGCCTGGTTTTTGGTAGCTGGGGGGGGGCATAGAAGTGGCTTCTGTGAGAAGCTGCTAGAAGGTTCCACCATGCCGGACAGAGCCAATCTCTGATGGCTCTGAAGATAGACATGCTGCTGGCCCAATTAGAGAGGTTGGTAACACCTCTGTGATGAAATATTTCAGAAGAAAATCAAAACAGCGCGTGCATGTTTTTTTTCCCAGGGGTGGCGAGGCACTGCCACCTGGGCCATCCCAGCACAGCCTGCAGTGATGGGCTGCTGCAGCCACCACCATCCTGGCGTGGCCTGCAGTGAGCCTTGCCTGCCTGGCTGCCCCTAGCCAGCTGTTCTTCTGCCAGAAAGGCAGGGGCGGCAGGGGCTGCTTCTCCTTCCCAGCACCCCACATGAAGAGAGGTATTAAATAGTGCCAGTGCCGTGGCAGCTGCCACTACCCACTTGGTGGCGGTGGGGCCACATGGTTGGCAGCAAAAACATTGTGAGCAACTCTCCGGTGTGAAACCTAGACAAAATCAACCTCTCAGTGCTGCGGGATGCTGTAGGAATCTTTGAATTAGTAGAACTTGTTGGCAATGGTACCTAAGAGCAGCAGATTTTCTTATAGTCAGAGAAGAAGAGAAAGTGAAGATATGAAGAAAAACAACATGACAGCACCAAGATCGGTGGAAAAGAAAGAGGGGGAAGAAATGCTCCAAGTGTCAGAGCCAAGATTCCTCTGCAAGCCATAATGAAGATCATGGTGAAATAAACTATCCCCCATAATACATGAAGTCCATGGGGGATGCAGAAATCCACTCATAGCCCATGAGAGAAGTGCTCAGGCCAGAGCGGGTAGATGCTAGAGAAAGCTGTGATCCAGTAGGAAACCCAAACAGAGAGAGAGAGAGACCCTGCTTCCAGAGATAAAGAAAGAGAGCCTGTGCTCCCAAACTAGAGCAGCCTATCCTTAAAAGACTGCACCCTGTGGATGAGTGACCCATGCCACAACAGTTTTGGAAAAACTGTTTGCCCATGGGAGGGAAGCCATGGCATACCAGAGAAAAGACTCCCCTCCCTGAGCGAACAAAAAGAAAATCTCGAATGACAAACTAACCAAAAGCCCCATGCACTGTCTCCCTGCACTGTCAGTAAGAAAGAGAGAGGGGCTAGGAGGGAAAAAAGTGTTTTAAAAGCTTATTTTACTTCTCATTATCCTCCTCTGACTCTGTTAATAATAAATTTACATTATACCTTTAAATTTGAACCTCCTTTGCCCTTGAAGTGTTTTTCTCCCAGTCCTTATCTCAACTCATGAGCCCTTTGTTAACTTTTTTTCCCTCCCTGACTTTTGTAGGTGCCTAGCGTTTGGTCAATAACAAACCACAACAGTCCAGACCCAGAGATTTTACATCCTTGGCATAAGTGAAACCTGGTGTGATGAGTCCTGTGACTGGAGTGCCATGTTGGACAGTTACAGGCACTTCAGGAGGGATAGGCAGGGCAGGCAAGGTGGGAGGGAGAGGGTGGAATTGTATGTATTGGAGGGGGTAGAACGTATGGAGCTTACAGATGACAATGGTGCAGTTGAGAGCATCTGGGTGAGGATTAAGGGACAACCAAATAATGCAGATGTCATTGTGGGAGTCTAGTATAGATCTCCTAGCCAGGACAATGATACCAATGAATTATCCTTTGAGGAACTAAGAAACCTCTAAATCAACTGCCCTTGTCTTTATGAGGGAATTCAACGTGCTTGATGTTAACTGGGAACACCACATAGATGGTACAAACAAGTCCAGAAGATTCCTAAGAAACCTGAATGACAACTTTATGGAACAAGTACTAAGAGAGCTGAATAGGAAAGATGCCCGCCTTGATTTGTTGCTTGTCAACAGAGAGGGTCTTGTGAGAGAAGTGGAGATTGGCAGCTGTCTTGGTCACAGCAACCACAAAGCAATCGAGTTTAAAATCTGTTGACAGAAGGAAAAGTGCCAGCAAAACCTCAACTCTGGACATGATGAGAGCAGACTTCAGGCTGCTCAGGCAATTAGTGAGTAAGGTCCCCATTGTAAAAAGCTGTTGAAGGTGCTGGGTCCATCAGTGCTGGTCACTTTTAAACAGCACCTGTTAAGGGCACAGAGGCAGGCAATTCCCAAATGTCAGAAGTCAAGCAGGTGAGGCAGAATGCTGGTTTGGCTGAGCAGGGAACTTCCCCTGGAGCTAAGGCCAAAAAGTAAGGTATATGCCAAGTGGAAGCAACATCAGGTGACATGGGAAGAATAAAAGGGTGCTGTTCACCACTGTAGGGAGATATGTGCAACTAAAGCTCAGTTGGAGTCGAAGCTGCCAGAACTGTGGGGGACAATAAATGGGTTTTTTTAAATGCATTAGTGGCAATAGGCAGTGCGGAAATTACATCAGCCCATTACAGTATGAGGATGATCACCTCATAAACAGGGACATGGACAAGGCAGATATGTTTAATGCTTTCTTTGCCTCTGTCTACAACACCAATGATAGACTAACAGGGTCCTAGTACCCTGAGCTAGAGGACCATGGCTGTGAGAATTATCAACTCCCAGTTGACCCAGTTTTGAAGGACTTGATGTTCCAGCTGGATCCTAATAAATTTATGAGGCCTGATGGGATTCATAAAAGAATGTAGGAATATGCCTCCTGTTGACAGAGTGACCAAATTATTCTTTGCTTAAAAAGGCAAAAAGCTCAGAAATTTCTCTCCTCAATTTGGTAAAAAGACACCTCATAGGACCTTTGGGACTTCACCTCAACCCTGGGGCTGCCCAACTGGACAGAGGCCAAAAGGTCCCACCTAGGTAACTCACTAGAAAAAGAAGAGAACAATGGAAATAATCGCTTTTGTGGGATGTTTTTAGCAAAAGCAAGAACCTCTTGCTCCTGGCTCGGTTTTTCTCTAAAAAAATCTTTGTTATTTTGCCTTTTATTAAAACTTTTTCTGTTTCCAACACCACCTCAGAAGCCATCCTGCTAATTTTATGCCATTCGGGGTAGCTGGGCTATCTCAGGTGTGATAAGTTCTCTGAGAGCTCATAAAACCTGGCTCGAGGAGAAACCTATCACTTGGTGACCAAACTGGTGATTTCTCATATTGAGAGACATTGTTTGGGAATTTTTGACTGGCCCTCGATCAAAATAGGACATTTTTTCCTTGGTCTTGCGTTTTGGGGAGTGCAAGCCTGCGACTGGGTTTTTGTGGCACCAGAGAAAAAAAATAATCCAGGTTACAGAGGATCTGAGGCCATTGGAGGGGACCACACAGTTCAAAGCCTTATAGCCGGTGGCAGGAGGCTGAAAACAGGGAAAGGCTGAAAAACGTACAGCGAAAGTCTAAGTACCCCTTCGGAGAGAGCTGCTATTGGTTGAGCTAAGACTGCCGGACACCGCTGCGTTTACAGACCCGGGGAGTTCAGACCAAAGACGATAGCTGCTCTGAAAACCATCTTTTGGTGAGTAAGAATATGGGGAACAAGCTATCTGTAGCAGAGCAGGATCTTTATTTTTATTTGAACTACAAATTAGAAATTCAAGATGTAAAATTTGAGAAAATACAGCTTTAAAAACTCATCAGATGGGTTTTCACAGAATTCCCGACTGTAAATACGTCTGAGATGCTTACTTTAAAGTTCTGGGATGCTGTGGGACTTAGATTATACAGTTTAGAAAAGAATAAGAAGTCCAGCCTAAAACTACGTCCAATATTTCAGACGGTGTTACAATTTGTAAGATTGGAGAGTGAAAAGCAAGCTAGTGAGAGCCACAAAACACCTCAGAGCATAGAGAGAGCTGACTGCAGGGTGCAGCAGAACAAATGAGGGCGGGCAGAGATTCTGAGACCCCAACCCTGTCCCCAACTCACCCTGAAGCACACTGACCCCGGGAGGGAGGGCTGAAGACGGCGTGGCCAGCTGCTCCCTGTCCGGCCCCCCCTCCCCCTCTGCCGCGAGGGAAACAGACTGACTCCGGTCAGGCCAGTCTGCAACCCGTCTCTCCTAACCTTTCCCCTCGGTTTCCTCTCAAAAGAACCTCAGACGCACTAAATTGGTGAACTTTGGCAGTAAACAATTGAAAAAAGCCGAGCTGAATCCAAGCTCTGCGAGGACAATAGCCCATGTGGCCAGTGCCATGTTTCGGAGCTGCCAAGGTCTGCCCTTCGTGGGCGTGTTCCATCCTCTGACTCACAGAATTCCCTTTCCAAATCATCACTAAGCTCCTGCCCATCAGACGCGGGACACTCCCCTTTTGTGGGCCGAGCCCAATCTGTCTCCCTGCCCCTACTCGCCGCCCACACCCCTGGACGGCACGCCCTCACCCTGCCTACCGTGGGAAGTGGATGTGACCTCTCAGAAGTGACACCACCCCCCAAAATGGCGGCAGCAATATCGGGAGAAGCCCTGATCCCAAACAGGAGATATTCACACTCCCCCCGGGGCAGCCCCCCTAAATCTGATGACGAGTTTTATACATCAGGAGGCACAGATGTCTGGAAAAGGATAAGAAGGGACGCAGTCCAGGATGGAGAATGGCACATTGCCTCTACGATATCCGTGTTTCCAGTCCGATATAATGTCGGGGGTAGGGGAGGATCACAGTGGGAACAAATAAGCTTTGCAGAAATAAAGAAATTTGCAAAACGGCAAGATCGTATGGGAGAGAATCAGCATATTTCTGAGGTTTACTACAAGTTACCTTTTTAGCCAATGTATTCACCCCTCATGACCTAAGGCAGCTTTGTACATCTTTGGTGTCTCTGACAGAGTATTCTCTGTGGGAACTCGCATGGAAACGTTTACTAAATGACCTTTTAAGAGGTTATGCAAGTACTCCAGCCGCTGCAAGTATAACTCAAATTCAGCTTGCTGGGGAAGGAGCTTACATAGATCCACAAAGACAGGCAAGGGCTCTTAATAGACCAGTCCTTCAGGATATTAAGGAAGCAGCAAGGACTGCCCTGCTCCAAGTCCCTGACAGGAATAAACCAGAATTAAACTTCACAGAAATCAAACAAGGGATGGATGAGCCATGCATTAAGTTTTTGGACCACTTAAAATTGGCATTGGATAAGCAAATTCTCATAGGTCGTGCCAGACAAGAGATATTAAAACTGTTTGCAATCTCTAATGCAAATCCAAGCTGCAGAAAAATATGTGCATTGCCACGAGACCCTGAGCCTACCTTAAAACAGCTAGTGGAGACTTGCAATCGCCTGGGTACCTCTGAACATGCAGAAGCCATTGTCCTGGATTGCCAAGCAAATTGTATTCTATTTGCCATCTGTATGGCAGTTGTCTTCTGTTAAGTGGGCAGTTTTCCTTATCTCTTCCACAACCACTCTTCCCTCCAGGGAGACATCTGCTGATAATAGGCTGTTGAATGTCACTGCATGACTGATAAGAACTATAGCATCCCATTGTGAGATGCTCTGTCCAAAGGGAAGAGCCAAACATTCCTACCCAGATATAATCTTGAGATTCTGGAACACCAGCACGGCTTTCTCCACTGGATTTCCCCAGAGGAACAGCTGCCTCTTCCACTGGATCTTCAGAGAAAGAATACACCCTTTTCTACAGGATCCCTGCTCCAACAGAACCACACCTGACACTCCAGGAGGACTGCAGTCACAATTCCAATTGTACTGCTACCAACACCATGACCAACAGGGTGTCAGGTTGTGTTCTGACTCTGTCAGTGTTGTTTTAGTTTACTGCATTGTTTATTTTATCTTTTTATTTTCTTCCCTAGTGAAGAACTGTTATTCCTGCTCCCATATTTTTTGCCTGAGAGCCCCCTTAATTTAAAATTTACAGCAATTCAGAGGGAGGGGGTTTACATTTTCCATTTCAGGGGAGGCTCCTGCCTTCCTTAGCAGACACCTGTCTTTCGAAACAAAGATAGCCATGCAGGCAGAGGTGATAGCTAATGCCATCACAACTGCACAGGAAAACACCCTAAAGCAGCAGGAAAAAGCTGTAGAAATTCAAACACAAACCCTACCAGAGGCTCTAACAACATTTAAAGGGGCAATTGAAAACCAACAGATTCCAAAGAATACATGCTATTCCTGCGGTCAAAAAGGGCATTATAAGACAGAATGTCCAAGAATACGAAGGAGGCTGCCTCCAAAAAACAGTGGATACAGAGGTCCCTGTCAAAATACTAACAGCTTTCCCCTAGCACAGGGTTGTCAATGCCATCTTCTGGGAAACTTGCAGCCGAGCACAGTTCAGTGGTGTGCAAGGACACAAGAACCACTGTACCAAAGGCCAGAAACCACCACAAACCACGAAGCACAGAACTGCAGCAGATCTTTGCAGGACTATCAAGCACAATGTCCCCAGGTACCAGATTGGAGCTGTCTACAGCCCAGCCAGTAATGCTAAAAAATGCCATTGCTCACACAATATCCACAGGACAGCTGGGCTCTGAACCACAACCATGTCACTTCTTAATAGTGGAAGTGAACAGATCTTGTGCAGAAGGTTTCTATATCATTCCAGTTGTGTTATCTGTCACCTGTTCATAGGAAATCACTGTATTAGCTTTATGTCCAGACCCTCTATGTTTCCTGCTTAAAGGACTAACCATAGCACAAGCTTTTTTCCTACCAGAGTCACATAGCAACACATCCCTCATTGCTTGGACCAGGCACATCAGCCGCGGGCGGTCTCAACTCACCTGTGTTCTGAAGCATCTCGGGGAAACCATCACCCTTGTCAGCCTGATAGATACCAGAGCAGACATCACTCTGATATCAAAATCAAAATGGCCACAGGACTGGACCATCTTACCCACGCTGGATCAACTGGCAGGTATTGGTGGTCACTGTGAAAGCTTCCGTAGCTTGCACTCTGTCACATTTGAGAGACCCAAAGGTCATGTTGCCACCACAAAATCATTCATAGTTGGGGCAGATATAGTTCTTTGGGGAACAGACATTCTCTCTCACTGGAGTCTGAGTATAAGAACCAATTTTTAACAAGGGCTGTTGATGGACATAACACTCTAAAACTCACATGGACATCCAATACACCTGTCTGGGTCAGCCAATGGCCCTTGCCAGAAGAGAAACTTGCTGCATTAGAGCAGTTGGTACAGGAACAGTTAAATAAAGGTCACCTAACTCCAACTACCAGCCCTTGGAACACGCCATTTTTTTAAATTAAACAGCCAAACAGTGGGAAGTAGAGGTTATTGCAGGATCTCAAAAAGGTTAACAAAGTGATTCAAGAAATGAGTTCTTTACAACCAGGTTTACCTCATCCCATTATGATTCCAAAGGTTTGGTAGTTAACTGTTATTGATTTAAAAGACTGTTTTTTAAATATTCATTTGCATCCAGACGATGCACCACGATTTGCCTTTTCCATCCCATCAATAAATCAGCAGGCCCCTTTAAATATACCATTGGCTCGTACTGCCTCAAGGTATGCAAAATTCTCCGAGTATATGCCAATGATATGTAGCAAAAGAACTTTCCTCAGTTTCTGTACAATACCCAAATTCCCTCATCTTGTATTATATGGACGATACTTTGGCAGCAGCAAAGGACCAAGCATCAATGCAGGAGACAACAGATCAGGTCATCTCAGCAGTGCAGAAAGCAGGACTCAGAGTAGTGAAGGAAAAAAAAACAGACACTCCCTCCCTGGAAATATTTAGGATACAGGATCACAGAACAAACTGTAACTCCACAACCACTCCAGCTAAAGAGAAATCCAAAAACACTGAATGAAGTATAGCAGCTGGTAGGGACTCTGAACTGGCTTCATCCCCTCCTAGGCATCTCAAACCAGGGACCTAGCCTTTCTGTCTGATCTATTGAAGGGAGACACAGCTTTATATTCACCACAAGAATTCAACAAAGAAGCCCAAAATACCTTAGATAAAGTGATGCAAGCTATCCAATCACGCCAGGCTCACCCATATAACCCTAACTTGTCGTTTTTGTTTGCAGTTTTAGGGGAGAGTCCACACCTTCACAGTCTAATATTCCAGTGAGATCTAGAGAAGAAGGACCACCTGATAATCTTAGAATGTGTTTTCCTATCTCATCAGCTGGGTAAAACTATAACAGCTTGCCCTGAAATTATATCACAATTGATTATAAAGGCTAGATCCCAAATGTTTTCCCTTTCAGGAAAGGATTTTACAGAAATCTTTCTGCCTGTCACATCCATCTCTTTGAAATGGTTAATTCAAAATTCAGAGGTTATGCAATTTGCCCTAGAAAATGTTGCAGGGAAAATATCAGTCAATTGTCCCAAACATGAGCTATTAAATTAATCTTTAAAATTAATTTATAAGCCCTTAAGAAGTCATGTGCCTCTAGATTCAACCACATTTTTTACAGACGGTTCAGGGAAGTCAAAAAAATCTGATTGCTTGGCAAAATCCAGAGACCAAAAAATGGGAATCAGATATTGAAGAAGTAGACGGTTCTTCACAAATAATAGAGTTAACGGCACTTGTGTGAGTCTTTTCAAAATTCACGTTTCCTTTTAATTTAGTAATGGATTAATTCTATGTTGCAGGTGTAGTGGAGAGAGCAGAAGGGTCTCTGCTAAAAGAGGTTTCCAATGACCAGCTATACGGTTTGCTCAAGAAATTAATCTTCCTTCTTTCTATTTGACAGGAACCTTACTTCGTAATGCACATTCGTTCACATTGTGTGCTCCTAGCTTTCCTAGCAGAAGGCAATGCTATGGCTGATTTTTTAGCCATGTCAATACAGAATACACTTCCCAATGTTATCGAACAAGCCAGAATGAGCCATGCCTTCTATCATCAAAATGCACCTGCCTTAGTAAGAATGTTTAACATCTCTCAGAACCAGGCTAAAGCGATTGTTCGATCATGTCCAGATTGCCAAAAATTAACCATACCAGCAATAGCAAAAGGGGTTAATCCTCGAGGTTTAAATAGCCTGCAGATATGGCAAACTGACATAACTCAATATCAGTAATTTGCACGGTTTAAACATATACACTTATCTATAGATATGTTCTCAGGAGCAATTTTCACTTCCGCACATCAAAGAGAAAAGAGTAGAGATGTAATTAAATATTTCTTACAAGCATTTGCATCCCTAGGCATTCCTCAAGAAGTTAAAAAGGACAACAGACCAGCCTATGTTTCTAACAAACTGCAAGAGTTTTTCAAAATCTGGGGTATCAAACATACCACAGGTATTCCACATTCTTCCACAGGCCAATGTATTGTAGAAAGAGCACACAGGTCACTGAAAATGATCCTTGAAAGGCAAAAGGGAGGGACAGAAGTACTGTCTGCCATAGAGAGGCTGAATAAAGCTATATATGTTTTTAATTTCTTAAATAATTCTTTTATGGAGCAGGTACCACCCATTTTCAGACATTTCAGCAATACCAGTCAAGCAAAGCTCAAGGAAAGGCCACCAGTCTTCCTCATGGATCCAGAGACAGGACAAAGTCCAGGACCCCATCCTCTTGTGACATGGGGGAGGGGCTTTACGTGCATTTCTACAAATGCAGGTCTTCAATGGGTCCCTGCAACAAATATCAAACCACAGGTACAGCTGATCCGAGAGCAGCAGAAGACGCCAGAAGAAGAACACACAAATAACTGAACGACAGCTGACCATATTCAAATGTGAAGATATTTCTTAGAGACTGTGTTTTCTAAGTTTGCACTAGTTAAAATTGTTTAAAAAATAGTTTTGCACTGAAAAAGGTTCTGTAAGTTACTGCTGTTGTGTTAAAAAGTTATTAACCTACCTTCGAATCATATGTTAAAAATGCTTTGAAGTTCTATATGTTCAAATCATATATAGCCAAAAACTTGAGGCTTGCCTGGGAAAACACTTCACCAAAGTTAAGATAAAAGAATAGTTTACAAGCAATAAAAATTATAACCAAATTTAAAAATTATTACCATAACTACAAATTGTCAACAAGGGTGAGACTTTTTCAGATCATGTTCCTTTCTCCTCTTTCCTTTTTGTATATATAGAAAGGGTGAGATGTAGGAATGTGCCCCCTGTTAATGGTGACCAAATTATTCTTTGCTTAAAAGGCAAAAAGCCCAGAAGTTTCTCTCCTCAACTTGGTAAAAAGACACCTCATAGGACCTTTGGGACTTGACCTCAAACCTGGGGCTGCGCAATTGTACAGAGGCCAAAAGGTCCCACCTAGGTAATTCACTAGAAAAAGAAGAGAACAATGGAAATAATCGCTTTTGTGGGGTGTTTTAGCAAAAGCAAGAACCTCTTGCCACTGGCTCAATTTTTCTCTTTAAGAGCTTTCTTATTTTGCCTTTTATTAAAACTTTTTCTGTTTCCAACACCACCTCAGAAGCCATCCTGCTAATTTTATGCCATTCGGGGTAGCTGGGCTATCTCGGGTGTGATAAGTTCTCTGAGAGCTCATAAGACTTGGCTCGAGGAAAAACCTCTCACAAGAATCCTCAAAGAGCTGGCTGATGTCATTGCAAGGCCTCTCTTGAGGATTTTTGAATGGTCTTGTGAATCTGGAGAGGTTCCAGTTGACTGAAAGCTGGCGAATATTGTCCTGATTTAAAAAAAAAACAAGAAGGATGACCCTGGAAACTACGAGCCTGTTAGTCTCACTTTGATGCCTGGTAAGGTTATGGAGAAGATTATTCTGGGAGTTATTGAAAACCACTTGAAAGACAATGCAGTCATCGGTCACAGCCAGCATGGCTGCGTGAGGGGAAAGTCCTGCTTGTCAAACCTCATTTCCTTTTATGGCAAGGTAACCCACCTTGTTGGTCAAGGAAAGCCACCTGATGTAATCTTTTTGGACTTCAGCACAGCTTTCGATAGTCTCATAGTATCCTTCTGGGCAAAATGTCCAGCCCACAGCTGGATAAACACATCATGTGATGGATAAACAACTGGCTCATTGGTCAGGCCCAAAGGGTTTTAGTGAATGGGGTGACATCAGACTGGCAAAGGTATGCTAAGCAAGTTTGCAGATGATACAAAATTGGGAAGTCTTGACTCCCTCAAAGGCAGAGAGGCCCTGCAGAAAGACCTTGATAAATTAGAGGGCTGGGCAATCACCAACCATATAAAGTTTAAAAAAGGGCAAGTGCCGAATTCTGCACCTGGGACAGGGCAACCCTGGATATATGTAGAGACTAGGAAACGAGATGCTGGAAAGCAGCACCACAGAAAAGGACCTGGGAGTCTGTTGGGAGGAATGGGTTAAAACTGGAATATTTGGCAAGGAGGGAATAATTTCACTAAAAGTAACCTTGAAAACTCTACTTATTATGCCTAGTGTTGTTTGTCCTCTGCCTGTTTTGAGAAGTAGAATTCCTGTGTAGAGATAACACACTCTCACAGACATGCTTGAGCCTCCTGCTGGGAGAGGGAGAGAGATCATAAAAGCACAGCCTTGTGATAAACTGTGCATGCCCAAAGCCTTTTGATATATTAGGGGGCAGCAGCTGCCCCGCCCTCCCCCCCCCCCACTGCTGTCCACTAGAATGAACTAAGCTTAACAGAGCCAGTGTCCCTGTGTGTCTCTGCTGCCCAGTGTTGTTAGTGAGGTAATGAAATAAAGTTGTTTTGATGGTCACCTTGGTTACCTGTATGTGTCAATTTACACAGGGTCCTCGTTGATGGCAAGTTAAATATAAGTCAACAGTGTGCCCTGGCAGCCAGGAGGGCCAACCATGTCCTGGGGTGCATCAAGCACAGCATTGCCAGCTAGTCAACAGAGGGGATTGCCCTGCTCTGCTCTGCACTGGGGTGGCCTCACCTTGAGTCCTGGGGGAAGTTTGGGGTGCCACAATATAAGAAAGATATTAACCTATAGGAGAGCATCCAAAGGAGGGCTATGAAGATGGTGAAGGGCCTAGGAGGTTAAGTCATATGAGGAGTGGCTGAGGTTGCTTGGTCTGTTCAGCCTGAAGGAGACTGAGGGGAGACCTCATTGTATTCTACAGCTTCCTTGTGAGGGGAAGAGGAGAGGCAGACACTGATCTCTTCTCTGGTGCACAGTGACAGGACTGGAGGGAATGGCTTGAAGTTGTGTCAGGGGAGGTTTAGGTTGGATATTAGGAAAAGGTTCTTCACCCAGAGGGTGGATGAGCACTGGAACAGGGTCCCCAGAAACATGGTGGGAGCACCAAGCCTGACTGAGTTCAAGAAGCATTTGGACAACACTTTCAGGCACATGGTGGGATTCTTGGGGCTATCCTGTGCAGGGCAAGGAGCTGGACTTTAATGATCCTTGTGGGTCCCTTCCAACTTAGGATGTTCTATGATTCTATGATGGTGGAAAGAGTTTCATGCTATAAGAGATGAGAAAGGTGAGAGCAAATTGAGAGAGTAGAGATGTCGGAACTCAGGACATCCCTCTGGCTGTCCTGAGCAGCCAAGACCCTTGCCAGGGGTCTCAGAGACCCTGGCACAGAGCCCAAAATGCCTCTGTGAATTTGATTATGGCCCGTGGAGCAAATTACCAACCTTATATGAACACCAGCAAGCCACAACAGTTAAGTAGAATATTAGTGAATTTATCACAGGGTGAAATATGCATTTTGGGATTTTGGTACAGGGGGGTTATGGAGACAAGATGGAGGGAACTGGGTGTGTCCAGCCTTTCTCCTTCTTCTTCTTAGCCTCCATCTTCTGTAGTGATGTTGGCACTTTTGGATTGGTTTAGAGTAGAAGCTCACTGTCTAGCATAGGTGATGGGTATTGGGAAGGAATTGTAAACATTGCACACGTAGTTTTTAGTATAAAGACATAACACCACCCCGGGGGCAGGCAGAGTGCCTGTGGCTGCCCTGCTGAGCAGACCTCAGCAGAGCAGGAGAAAATTTTTTATAGATAAGATAAAATAAACAATGCTAAGACCGAGAAATGAAGAGCTCTGACTCCTTCTTTAAGCGCCGGGCTGGGAAAAGAGACTTTGGAATTTTTCTCGGGGTCACTCTGACAAACTAATGATCCCGACATAGAGACACAAGGGAGATGAGAGACAAGGAGGGGCAAGAGAACTGCGATGTGAGGCAAGAAGTATGGGGGGGATGAGAGGTGGAACATGAGAAATGTGACAAGAGACAAAATATGAGACATGCCATGAAAGTCAAGAGGAAATGAAAGATGGGAGAAAGAAGAAAAGTGGAGGTGAGTGATGAGAAAGGACACAGAGAGTCAAGAGGTTAGAGGCTAGAGATGAGAGAGCTGGAACAGGAAACCAGATGAGGGACAAGCCGACAGAGGCAGAAGAGAAAAGAGATGAGAAGAGGGAGACCAGGCAAGACAGGTAAGAGAGACTGGATCATATAGGAGCAGTGAGATGAGAGAAATGAGAGACCTGACAAGATGAGAGTGAGTGAGCAGTTGTGTGGTGTTAAGCTGCCTGCTATGGTTAAATCACAATAGCCCTTTTTGGTGCCTGTATTGGGTTTACATGGCAAGCGGGAGGAGAGGGCTGTGGGGTGGGAGGGCTGCGGGACAGGGACAGGGATGGGGATGGGGGGAGGGGGGCTTCTGTGAGAAGAAATCAGAAACTGGCCCCATGTTTGACAGTCAGTTTTAGGAAGTTTGTGGTGCTTCTGTGATAACATCTGACATCTGCTGGAGGAATGGCACCACAAGGTACAAACAATCCAGGAGGTTCTTGGAAAGCATAGACAATAACTTTCTGATACAGGTGATAGAAGAGCCAATGAGGAATGGTGTGCTATTGCACCTTATACTGACTAACAAGGAAGGTCTGGTTGGAGATGTGAAGGTTGGAAGCAGTCTTGGCTACAGTGACCATGAGATCACAGAATTCAGTATTGTGTGAAGATGAAGCAGGACAATGAGTAACATCACAACAGTGGACTACAGGAGAGCTAACTTTGGCCCCTTCAGGGACCTTCTTGGAAGAATCCTATAGGAATGTGCCCTAGAGGAAAGAGGGGTACAAGAGAGCTGGTCAATATTCAAGCACCACTTCATCCAAGCTCAAGAATGGTGCATTGCTATGGGCAAGAAATTGAGAAAAAGGGGCAGGAGATCTGCACATATTAACAAGGAACTGTTAAAACTCAGACATAAGCAGGAGATATATGAGGTGGAAGCAGGGACAAGGCCACCTGGGATGAATATAGGGATGTTGTCAAAGTATGCAGAAATACAGCAAGGAAGGCCAAGGCCCATCTGGAATTAAATCTGGCTAAGGATGGCATGGATAACAAGAAGGGCTTCTTCAAATGCATCAATAACAAAAGGAATACCAGGGAAAATGTGAGCCTGCAACTGAATGGAACAGGGACCCTCTGCAACAGAAGTTGCAGAGAAGGCTGAGATACTGAACTCCTTTGCTTCAGTCTTCACTGCCAAGGCAAATCCTCAGGAATTCCTGACCCAGGAGACCAGGGAGAAGGTCAGGAGAAAGGAAAACTTTCCCTTGGTTGAGGATTGGGTTAGAGACCATTTAGTCAAACTTGACATCCACAAGTCCATGGGCCCTGATAGAATGCACTCATAAGTGCTGAGGGAACTGGTGGACATCATTGCTAGGCCACTCACAATCATCTTTGAAAGGTTGTAGAGATCAGGAGAGGTGCCTGAAGACTGGAAGAAAGCAAATGTCACCCCAGATTTCAAAAAGGGCAAGAGGGAGGACACAGGGAACTACATCCTGACCTCAATCTCTGGCAAGATGATGGAACAGCTCATCCTGGAGGCCACGTCTAAGAACATGGAAGACAAGAAGATGATCAGGAGTAGTCAACATGAATTTAACAAGGGGCCATCTTGCTTAACCAGCCTGATTGCTTTCTACGATGAGACAACTGGCTGAATAGATGTGAGGAAAGGCATGGATATTGTCTACCTGTAGTTCAGCAAGGCTTTTGACACTGTCTTTCATGAGATCCTCATAGGAAATCTCACGAAATATGGTCTGGATGAGTACATGGTGAGGTGGACTGAGAATTGGCTGAATGGCAGGTCTCAGAGGGTTGTGATCAGTGGCCCAGAGTCTAGTTGGAGGCCTATAACTACTGGTGTCCCCCAAGGGTCAATACTGGGTCTAGTATTGTTTGACTTATTCATCAATTGTTGTATTGCACTAAATAGTTATTTAGTTATTTGCACTGGGTGTTTGGTAATTTGCACTGTTCACATGATTTGTATCCTATCATCACGTGGTCTTCCCCTTCCCCCCCCCCCAAGTGTCAGTGTTGGTGGTCTCATCCTGGTTTACCCCTCCCCTCGCCCCTCCTCACTTGTATCCCATTGGCTGTTGCCCCCTTTCTTCGCCCCCCTTCGCCTCAGCTCAAAATGCGCCCCTTCCTCCCCCCCCCCCCCAACCCCCTGGAGAAGGCCACTCCCTCTCTTCCACCTGGACAACTTGGTGTCTTCTATTTATAAAATAGGACCTAATCCCCATGTGGAGAAGAGCACCTCTTGTCCTATGTAAGATCGTGTGGGCTGGGGTCCATAGCTAGCCGGATTGGACCAGAACAGCCAGCCAGGCACGAATTCTTACAGCTGGCGCCCACTTGTTCATCTCCCACGTGATCTGAGACACCACTCTGAAGCTGGCAATCCAGGTATGGATTTTCATAAGCTTTTGGGACTTCCAGCTTCCTCTGACTTTTTCGCTGCTTTTTGGACGGCACAGAGTCACGAGGGTGGAATCGGCAGCCTGTCCAACCCAGGGCGAACCAATCTCAGGATGGAAGACTTCGTTTCATCATTCCAGCCAACCAAGGTCCCCAGGAGGGGTAAGTTAACCCCAGCGAGTGGTAGTGGGATTCCAGGGTTGCCCCCAAGGGATGGGAGTTAGTTCCCGGTGCAGAGGAAAGGTCCGGCCCCGAGTGTGAGGGTTTGTGTATCCCGCGATTTTTGCTGGTCTGCGCTGTGCTTGTTCGTGCAGTCCGAATGCGCTCGGAGCGGCTCTGAGATCCACGGTTAGCGGTGGAGTGGCTCCCGGGCTGTGGGCAGCAGCAGCGCGTGGTTCCGGGCAATGCGCGACTCCAACTTTCGGTGTCTTGCGGCTGGTTTCAGCAACGCAGCTATTTCGACACTGCGGCAGGACCACAGGCAGCGGTGGAAGCCGCGGCTCGGGTTTTTGTTGCGAGCGGACGCACGCAGGTGGAGGTGGACCCCAGCAAGTGGCGGGGGGACCGGCGCGCGCGGCACCGATCTCGGCGCAGGGGCCACGTGGCTTGGAGCGGCGCGGCAGCTGCCGCCCGCCATTTTAAAATCTGCGTGGCTTGCACGCAGGCGTTTTCGTTCAGCCCTCAGAGATGGGGGAGGGGAACACTTCCTGGACCCTTTCCCAGATTGGCTGTGGACAGAGTGCTTTCAGTTTTCTGTTGGTGCTTGTATAGAAGGTAGATTGCAAGTGTTGCAGAAAGCAAATAACATCAGAATGGGTGCAAAGCTTTCTGCAACACAGAGAAGCATTTATATCCTACTTCGAGATAGCCTAAGTAGTGGAAACACTAAGGTTTCCAAAGCAGTTTTGAAATGGTTTGTTCGCTGGTTATCTTTTCATTTCCCTCAGTTTACCCAGCAGAATGTAAATTCTGTGTCTGCCTGGGACAAAACTGGAGCGTTGCTAACAGCAAAAGCGGAACAGGGAGACGGAACAGTGTCTCAATTTCTCCCTGTGTTCCTTGTGATTCGGAAAGAAGTGTTTAAGAGGAATTTGAAGGGACAGCCACAGCAAATCTCCCCTCCTGCGGCTCCCCCTACCCCTTCTCCCAAACCCTCTGCCCCGAACTTAGAGGGACGAGCAAGGCACCCCGAGAATCACAGGGTACCTGGAACAGCCACTGTTTCCCTGGCCTTTCACCTCCCGCTCAGTACCCTGGCTCTGGCAGTTGTGTGCAGGCTGAAAGAGTACCTTCCCTGCACCCCTTTAAACCAGTTGCTGTTTCCCCAATTTTGCATGCTGACCTCCCCATCCCCAAAATGGCAATGACCGCATGGTTGGCATTCAAGATGGTGCCAACTGCATAGTCAGGGGCCAAAATGGCTGGTGGCCACGTGGCTGACCCCTCAACCTTCCCTTCTTCTTCCCAAAATCCCTTTTGCCCACCTGGCCCATCCCACAACCCCTTCCTTCCCTTGGACACTCCTCCCCCACCCTCCATGTCTCCGCCCTCCATGATGTCATCCTCCAACCCCACCCCTAGTTCCCAAGGTTGCCCCCTGCCTGTTCCTGTTTTCCACGCCCCCCTCCCCGGGTCCCAAGAGGGTGGGGCCGAGGGGTGGGGGAGTAGGCCCCTTCCTGGTTCCCACAGGGGTGGGGCAGGCAGACGGGGTGTCCCCCCTCCCAGTTACCAAGGGGGTGGGAGGGTGAATCCCCGCCTGCTTCACAAGGGGGTGGGGGGTAGCCCCTTGTCCAGTCTCCAAGGGGCTGGGGCCAGGGTAGGGGGTGGTTCCCTTCCCTGGTCCCATGGGGGGTGGGGCCAGGGGAGGAGGTAGCCTCCCTGCCAGTTCCCAAGGGGGGAGTGGCCCCCCTGCCAGGTCCCACGGGGATGGGGCCAAAAGTGAAAACCCTAGGGTTCAAAACTGGGAGGAGGAAGCAGTTCTCTCAGTAGTCCCTGTCTAATATACTGGTGGTAGAAGCGGGCCTAGAAATTATCAGCCTTTCTCCTACCAAACAAAGAGAGAATTGTGTAAAAGTCAGAATTAGGAAGATATAGTGAAATTTGTAGAAGCATGATGAGAGCCACACTAACATCCCTTGAATTTGTTCCTACTGACCTCCTGGACCTTTTCTGGTGACTGCCTACCCAGTCTGAGTTTGATCTACAGGAAAGCTCATGGAAGAGATCTCTAAGGGGACTTTTGGTGGAACTTTAACAAAGCACACAGGGTGCCAAAGATTTAGAAGATAACGACATCTCTTATGAACATCTATGCGGTGAGGGGGAGCAGGCTAAGCCCGAGGACCAAGCTCGGGTGTTATCAAAATTCATTCTAGATAAGATCTCGAAAGCTGTGAACAAGGCTTTTAACCAGTTGCCGACTGTTAAAGCTAAGAGTAGTTACCTTAATATACAGTCTCCTTCAGAGAGATTCTTGCAGTTTGTCAACCGGCTCCATGCACAAGTTGAGAGAAAAGTACAAGACCCTGGGACACAGGTGGAGATAGTTAAAGAGATGGCACAGAGGAATGCCAGTGAGATCTGCAGCAGGGTGTTCCTGGGACCGCCTCTCGACCCTCTACCTACACTAGCAGAGATGATCGAGGCGTGTGCTAAGAAGGCAGAACTGTTTGCTACACAGGAGGTGTGGGCAAGGCCGACAAACTCAGGGACTGTGGCAGCTGTATCTCCAGGAGTGAGGAGGGAATAGATGTCACCGGAGCAGCTTCAACATGTCATCTGCTTCCAATGCAAAAAGCCAGGACACTTTGCCCAAGACTGCCCCCAAAGCCAGCAACATAGGAAGAAAACCATCAAACCAAAAAAGCTAGGACACGAGCACGAGCCCACCCCGTGCCATGACATAAATGCAGCGGGCCTCCCTAAGGGGAAAACCTCCCTCAAAACAGAAAAGGGGGAGGAAGGGAGGCGGGGTGCGGGACAACAAAAGAAATGTTTACAGGACAAAATCTGGCGGCCTCACAAGTGTTTCAAGCTTGTGACCACCAAAGCTTTTGTTTTCAGGTCTACCCAGTGGACATTCATTGGAGTGGACCTACCAGAGGACTCGCAGAACTTGACAAAAGATCGCACAAGATTTGACAGTGAGTACTTTGTTATTGGGGACACTGCACACACACCCATGGAGACTGAGGTGGCTCCCATGACCATCATGGGGGACATACCTAACCTCATTCTCCTGGCACACTGTACACAGCCACCCTTCTATTTGGCCAAGGGGCAAATCATTGCCCAGGCCATTCCTGTTCCAGCAGAAATCTCAGTAGATGAGCAGGCACCTGGTGTCTACTGGGCAGAAGTGGTTGGTGAGGACAAACCCATTATGGGATGCAACCTAATGCGTGGAACAGACCATCTCCACGTGGAAGGGTTGCTTGACACGGGGTCAGATGCGACAGTCATACCTGAAAGGTTGTGGCCGTCACATTGGGATTTGCAACCCCTGGCTGGTAAAATCCAAGGTATAGGAGGAGTCACACTGGCAAAGATATCAAAATGCATCGTGCAAATTGAGGTGCCTGATGGAAAATTGGCCAGCGTCTGTCCATTTGTCACCGATTGTAAAGCTCCCTTGTGGGGTAGAGACACCACGTCCCAGTGGGGGGTCAATTTGGTCATCCCTAAGACACCCCAGGACTTTTAGAGCCGGCCACTGTGGAGTGCCCTGCCCACAGGTTAACTTGGCTGGATGATAATCCAGTCTGAGTAAATCAGTGGCCACTCAGTAAGGAAAAGCTGAAGGCACTCGAGCTCGTAGAGGAGTAATTGGCAAAAGGACACATTAAAGAGACAACTAGCCCTTGGAATTCCCTGGTCTTTGTAATAAAAAAGCCAGGGAAGGATAAGTGGCGGCTCCTCCACGATTTAAGAGAAATAAACAAGGTAATTGAGGATATGGGGTCACTCCAACCAGGGATACCCTCCCCAACAATGCTTCCCCAAACTTGGCAATTAGCTGTCCTTGACATCAAGGACTGTTTTTTTCCATATTCCCCTACACCTGGAAGATGCACCACGGTTTGCCTTCTCGGTTCCAACCATCCATCAAGAAGCACCAGTGAAGTGCTACCACTGGAGAGTATTGCCTCAAGGCATGAAATGCAGTCCTTCCATCTTCCAGTAGTACGTGGCTTCATTGCTGTCCCCAGTGCACGTGCAGAAAAAGGAGGCAATTATCCTACACTACATGGATGTCCTGGGTTGGCTGTATGATGCTTTTATCCCCAATCATCTTGTTCTGTTCATGCTGAATAGTAAGTTTTGCACCTTTAAGACTTATTGCAGAGAGTGAAGGGGGAGAGAAATGCACAGGTTTTTTTTTCCTCCAGACACTGCACTCACTCCCCCACATTCCTCCTCCTGGACTGTCGTTGTCTGCGGACAGACGGCGGACAGAGCGCTTCTTTTGCTTTTTAGTTAGTGTTAGCTAGCTGAGGCAAAGAAGTTCCCTGGACTGTGGTTTTTTTTTCCCTTTCGACCTCTTGAAACCTGCTCTGGACTGAACACCCAGGGGAGCACCGGCAGCTCACATTTCTGGCCCACTGGGCCGGGCCCGGCCTGCGACAATTCCAGCACCGGAGGGACTGATTAGAGGCTGAGTGAGCTGCAACCCGGGGACGGGGGTTTTTCTCAGTTTGTCATCTCTTTTAGAGTGGCAAGGGGTCTCATTGTTTGATATTGTTTTAGTTTTATTGTTTAATAAACAGGTTTTTTGTCCACCCTTCTCCAAGGAGGTATTGTTTTCCTCCTGGACCAGTTGAGGGGGGGAGGGGCCGATTGGATCTGGTTTTTCCCACCGGAGCTCCTTGGGGGATTCTTCCCCAAATTTACTCTAAATCTGGACAATGATGTGCTTATCTGCACTCCGGATGACATAATACTCCAAAACACACTTGACCTAGTGGTTAAAGTTCTAACCTCTGCTGGATTCCAACTGCAGGAAGACAAAGTTCAGAGGATGCCACCTTGGAAGTTCCTGGGCTTGGAGATCACGGCGCAGACTGTTGTGTCGCAGAAATTGGAAATCAAGAGTGATCCCAAAACCCTAGCAGATCTCCATTCCTGGTGTGGGTCTTTGAACTGGGTCAGGCCTTGGCTGGGCCTCACCAACGAGGACCTAGATCCCCTCCTCAATTTATTGAAAGGGGAGAGAGAGCTAGCCTCTCCCAGGGAACTGACCCCAGAGGCAAAAACTGCCATCCAAAAAGTGCAGAAGGCTTTGGCCGAGAGGCAGGCTTATCATTATCAGCCCGAGATGCCCTTCAAATTCATTGTTTTGGGAAAGTTACCACACTTTCACAGGTTGATGTTCCAGTGGATCGAAGGGCAGAAGGATTCACTCTAAATCATAGAGTGGGTTTTCCTCTCCTATCAGCGATCTAAAATCATCACACAGCCACAAGAGCTGATAGCTCAGCTGATCCAGAAGTCCAGGGTAAGATTGCGTGAGCTGGCTGGTTGTGAATTTAGGTGTATTCACCTCCCAGTCAAACTTTCTAAGGAGGGAAGGAACTCTCCTGAGAGGTTGACCAAAGAGATGTTCAAGGACCTGCTCCAGAGCAATGCCAGCCTCCAGCTATCTCTGGACAGCTACAGTGGACAGGTATCAGTCCAGGCCCCCTCACACAACCTGTTTAATGAGTAATTCCACCTCATTTCTCCTGAGAAAAGGACTCGTAGGCCACTCAAGGCACTTACAGTGTTCACTGATGCATCCAGGGCATCCCACAAGTCGGTGATGAGTTGGAGAAATCCCCAGACTCAGCATTGGGAAGCTGATGTTGAGTTTGTGGAGGGGTCACCCCACGTCGCCAAACTGGCCGCAGTCATTAGAGTCTTTGAGAAGTTCTCGGAGCAAATTAATTTGGTCATCGATTCAGCCTACGTGGCGGGAGTAGTGTCCAGGACGGAGCAGGCAGTTCTCAAAGACGTCGAGAATGAGCATCTCTTCAGGTTGCTCTCAAAACGAATTTATTTAGTTTTGCAGCGGGAGCATCCATTCTACGTGATGCATGTGAAGTCACATACCGATTTGCCAGGCGAGGTCGCAGAATGTAATCGCAAAGCAGATTCCCTTGCTGCCCCAGCAGAAATGGCACGCCTTCCGGACGTCTTCCAACAGGCAAGGCTAAGTCATCAGCAATACCATCAAAATGTGCCAGGTCTGATCTGTCAGTTCCAGCTAACACGAAGTCAGGCTTGTGCCATTGTGGCCACCTGTCCCAATTGCCAGCTCCAGGCAGACCCATCGCTAGGTGTCGGGGTCAACCCTCAAGGCCTTGGAAGCTGCAAAGGGTGGCAGACAGACATTACACACATTTCCAGTTTTGGTCCCCTGAAATAGGTGCATGTCAGCATAGACACATATTCAGGTGTGGTTTATGCCTCTGCCCACGCAGGGGAAAGGGCTGTGCATGCCAAACACCTGGTGCAAGCCTTTTTAGTGCTGGGGATCCCTAGGGAGATTAAGACTGACAGTGGCCCAGCGTATGCCTCCAAGGAGTTCCTAGAGTTTCTAGAGTTTGTCCAGCAGTGGGGGGTGGAGCATAAGACAGGCATTCCCCACTCCCTCACAGGTCAAGCTGTGATCGAGGGTGCCCACCATATGCTCAAACAAGTCCTAGCTAGGCAGGGCGGTTCAGCAGCAGGGATGACCCCACAACAAAAGCTCTGCAAAGCCCTGTTTACCATCAATTTTTTGAATGGTTCATTTAAAAACATGAGTCCTCAGGTAGTACGGCATTTCCACAGTAACAATTGATTTAAGTTGTCACAACATCCACCAGTTCTCATTAAGGACTCAGAAAATTGGGAAACCAAGGGTCCTTAAGAGCTCGTCACCTGGGGGTTTGGCTACATGTGTGTATCCACCCCCACAGGCCAGCGATGGATACCCTAAAAGTGGGTAAAACCTTTCGTGCCCATAAATCCAGCTCCAGCAGATGGGGATGAAAAGCAAGCAGCCATCGCCTCAAAGAGAAGATGCCGCCAGAAAGAGGAGGAAGAATCTTCCTAAGAGATTTAGCCACATTCTGGCGGACCCCTGACCTTTAATGTGTTTTGCAAATGTTTGTTTTTTCCCTTTTAGAGAAGACAATCTACCTCCCACCCAACCTCACGATAAGCCCTGTCCCAGTTGTCATCCTGTTTGCACTGAGCAGTCTGACAGCTGCGTGGATCGTCCCTCAGCCACACCAAAACATCTGGGTGACCCTGGCACAGACGCTCCAACAGGACAATACGTGTCTGTCCACTGCAGCAGCGAGAGACCCTATGTCTACCTGCCTGGTAGGGATTCCATTAAAGGCTGCAGAGTTTCCAGCCAAGTTCGATACACCTATGCCTGACCCAACTCCCAAATCACATCACACACAACCACACAATACCTGTCAGCAGTGGGCTGTAACGATTAGGAACCCCATAGGCTGCCAAAGTTACTCAGAGCTGCTCAGGAACTCTGAGAGTTATCACTGTTGGGTTTGTCTCCCACACCATACTGCGTACACTTCATCTTTATCCCACTTTCCAACACTAAACCTTTTAACAATACACTACAGTATCGAGAGGAGTTCACTGCCAGAAGGTGGTGTAAGGTTTTAAGCCGTGTCAGAGCAGATAACTCATAACATTCACATCCCAAAAGCCTCCCTAAAGGTTGGTTTTTAATTTGTGGGGACCGGGCATGGGCAGGAATCCCTTCTCGGGTTTTAGGAGGGCCATGTACCATCGTGCGGTTGTCCCTGTTGACACCCAACCAAACCATGAGTGGCGAATGGACTCGAAAGAACAATTCAGTCAGCAAAATTCAAAAGAGAAGCATTGACAATTTGGACCAAAATTGTGAATCAGAAATTTTTCATTGGGTGAAGCCAAAGCAAATCGCTGTATCCCTGTCCTACCCATGGGTTGCAGCAGCCAAAGCTCTAGGTGAATTGGGCCACTTAAGAGTGCTGGGTAGTCAAACAGACAAACTTGACATCCATGGCCATCAGCTCCCTCCTGGGGGACAAGGAGATTACCAGGCAGGCCACACTCCAAAATTGTGTGGCCATAGATTTCCTCCTGCTGCTGCATGGACATGAGTGCCAGGAATTTAAAGGACTTTGCTGCTTGAACCTAACATCAAAAGCACCCAATGTCCACACAGCTCTCCGAGAAGTGAAAAGCCTGATCGGACAAGTCAAGCAGGAATCCAAGGACTGGTTCAGCAGACTGTTCAAAGACTGGAGACTCGGGGTGGTGGACTTCTATAATTAAGACAATTCTGTTGTTTTTTGTTGTTCTTTTTCTAATTATGTTAGCGTTTGGAATTCTATGTCGCATACTTTTAAAGGCTATCAACTGTTTAGTCTCCACTACCTCAGAAGTCAACCACACAGAGTTTGTGGACCTAAAGCAAACTGACAGGCCTGCAGATCATGAGTGGTGGACAAATTCATAATCTGTATCAAAAATGGGCTGACGATTTTCCTTTAATTTTTTTTAACAGAAAAGGGGGAGGTGTTGTATTGCACTAAATAGTTATTTAGTTATTTGCACTGGGTGTTTGGTAATTTGCACTGTTCACATGATTTGTATCCTATCACCATGTAGTCTTCCCCTTTCCCCCCCCCAAGTGTCAGTGTTGGTGGTCTCTTCCTGGTTTACCCCTCCCCTCGCCCCTCCTCACTTGTATCCCATTGGCTGTTGCCCCCTTTCTTTGCCCCCCTTTGCCTCAGGTCAAAATGCCCTCCCCCCTCCCAGGAGAAGGCCACTCCCTATCTTCTACCTGGGAAGCCACCTGGACAACTTGGTGTCTTCTATTTATAAAATGGGACCTAATCCCCATGTGGAGAAGAGCACCTCTTGTCTTTTGCCTTTTGTCCTATGTAAGATCGTGCGGGCTGGGGTCCATAGCTAGCTGGATTGGACCCAAACAGCCCGCCAGGCACGAATTCTTGCAATCAATTACTTGGATGAGGGGATAGATGCTTCCTCAGCAAGTTTGTTGATGAAACAAAACTGGGAGAAGTAGCTGATACCCCAGAGCTATGCAGCCATTCAGACACATCTTGACAGGCTGGAGGGATGGGCAGAATGGAACTTTTGAAATTCAGCAAAGGCAAGTGTAGGGTCCTGCACCTGGAGAGGAATAACCCCATGCACTTATTGATAACAGCAATGATGATGCGCCTAGGTTGGCAAATGCCCATGGCATTGCTGCTGTTTCTGTGCTGCTGTACTGGACAGGCTCTAACTCTAGTGTGAGCTTGAGTCAAAGAGACCTGTGGTGAGTCTATGTGGGAGCAGAGATCCACCTGCAGCCTGTGAAGGACCCTACCCTGGAGCGGGTGGATGACCAAAGTAGGCTGAGACCCTGTGGGAAGCCTGCGCTGGAGCAGGCTCCTTGGCACGACCTATGGACTCATGGGGGACCCATACTGGAGCAGTTTGTTCCTAAAGGAACAGTGACAGACACTTTGTAAATGCACACAGGAAAGTAAAAAGACCTTAAGTTAGGTCTTGCACTAATTGTCATTTCCTTCAACTGTGTACAACTCCTTCAAGTGTACATCTAAGAGCTGTAAAGTTGTGACAGGCATATAGTAGCATGCATCTTTTTCCTCTGAACCAATTTATGAAGAAAGACAGATTTGACTAAAGTCAATATACATAAATCAATCTTCTTGTAAAAGAACTGCATTGTCTCAAATGAGCCGTAGTTTATCATCCCTCTTTATGATCAGAAAACAACTTGGGTCAAGTTAATTAATCTGAATTTCTTAAATGCTGCTTCCACAGGAGGAAGCAAGTCTTTTAAAGCATGCTTATCTGAAAAAGGTCCCCAAAGTGAGGGAGGGATATAAATAGAAGAACAGGGTTAAAATATACAAAGTAATCTTGCACTATCTTTAGGATTTACCTTTCCATGGTGATATAATTCCAGCTATTAAATAATGGGACAATCTCTACAATGGAGAAAGGTGAATTGTACTAAAAATGCAATACAGTTTCAATACATCACACCAAATCTAGGCTGTAGTGCTAAAACCAATGATACAATCAATGTGTTTTCAAAAGGAAGTTTAAAACTTTGTTTCTTGCATTGTTTCATAATGTTAAGGGTCACTGTGAATTGAAGGTAAAGATGAAGACATTGACACGTGAATTTCAAAACTTTTCTTGGAGACTGATCCACACCAAAGGACTTTAATCAACTTAGTATCTGTGGGGAAATTACTGGGGGTAAAATTAAAGAAAACTTGGAAGTTATATTCATATTCTAACAGAAGTTATAACAGTAAGGAAATTATAGGGTGAAATGCAGTTGCTACTCCCAGGATGAAATGTGGTTGGCATGCCTGAAACCTATTTCATGGTAGTTCCCCACACAACACATCCTGCAACCTTAAGCACATGCTAAGAAGGACAAAAAGGAGGGTGGAGTGAAGACACTTGGCCAGGCTCTGTTGCAATCCCTGCAGGAATGGGAACTTGATGGTACCATGTAGTTGATAAATAGCATAGTGGCTGTCATCCAAGGGAGATAGGAGATGTCTTGTTGTCGAATCAGCAACTGTGGCAAAACCATTTTCCTCAGATGAACTTGGTTCATTATAATCTCATTGTAACACCAGAGCACACCTCCATCCCAAAGTTACACACCTCCAAGGTACAACTATCGATGCAGGACGGCCCCCCAGCCGGGGAATGACGTGCAATGACTCCATGATTCAGAAGGCTGAACAATTGCTTTATTAAGCTATACTATATTATCCTAAAACTATATTAAACTAAAGAAAAACCCATGACATTTTCAGACAGTGACGACACAGCTTTGACCTAATTGGTCAGTCAATCCAAACAACCATCACCAGTGGCCAATTAAGAAATCCCTTTTTGTAAACAATCTCCATAACACATTCCACACGTACCAAAAAACAGATGCAGCAAGTAGAGATAAGAATTGTTTATCATTCCCTTCTCTGATCTTTCTCACTGCCTTCCCCAGGAAAAATCCTGGGGAAGTTGTGCCTGCTGCTCTCTGAAGAGAGCTGCGGCCACAGTACAACCACTGCTTACTGGGCATGCACTCTAGATTTTATTGACTGTGTCGTTAAGAGCAAAGCAAGAGAATTTTACACCAATCAGTGAGAAAGTTATGTATGACTAGAGTCACTTAAGCTCCACCTAAACACAAAGAAATAGTATAAAAGTAAGTTTAGAATGGAGAGAAGTTAAAGAAGACTTCATTATAACTGCGGGGATCGGTTGATGGGCTGAACCTGTCTTCTCCCCCCTAAAGATGCGTATTGGATACAAACCATACTCTATGTGGGCAGAATGATTATCTCGAGCCCATCTTTTGTTAGGGATTAGAGCTTTTCTGTATATCGCTTCAAATTTGTTTTTGCAGTCAATATACTATCAATGGCAATCTTTGAACTTTAATCTGTCACAATTTTCTATTATCAGTGTGTCTGTTAATAAAGTGTGTTATTCCATGAACTGTGTAAGTCCTTCTCAAGGGCACTAGAAGCAGCTGGCAGCAGATAACATACTTGAACAAAACTGATAATATACCGACTATGAGTAGGGAGATCCAGAAGGGGGTCTCTCCTTGCAAACTGAAATAAAGGAATTTACTCCAATTTGCTGTTGATGTATGTTCTTCAATACAGTAGACTGTTTAGTGGAGTCCCCATAACAGGATGCTGACAGACTGGTCAGATGCAAGGGTCTTGTCTTTCTTAGGGCATTGACAGACTGATCAAACATAAAGGGTTTGAGGAAAACCCCCCTTTTATGTGACAGTATTCTTTCCTTTATTTTTCACTAAAACATGGTCAATTTAGTATGAACAAAATATTTTCTTCAAATGTGATATTCCCAATGGAACTCAAAACCCTTTTTTCCCCTGCAAGTTTTGAAGACAGGAGAAACAATTTGACAAAAAGTATAGAAATTCCAGTTATTTTCCTTTTAATTTGACTAATGTATATACCAGAGAATGAACCAAATATAAAATCATATAAAGGGTATTAACAAAGTAAAAAAACCCTGCATACTTTCATATACTTGAAAATTGCAATCAAAGAGTAGCTAAGAGGAATTAGGTCCCTGATTATCTTTGATTATCTGAGCCCAAATAATTTGCTCCAGACCATACACACAATCTGTAACACAGCAGGGAACTTAGCATAGGTCTCCAGATTACACCCTCATTTCTGGACTTTCCTTTCAAATTAAAAGTGAGAACCACTAGAGAGAACCATACAAAATACACTACTGTATATTATCACAATTTCAAAAAAAAAAAAAAAAGGAAAAACAAAAAGAAAGGAAAAGCAGGAAAAAGAAAGGTAAAACCCCACAATTTTGAAGAAAGAAACTTCATTAAAAATTATTTTGCAACATTTTGGTCAAAACCAAAGAATTGTGATATTTTATAATAATCTCTCTATTGTACATAGAATTAACATTTCTCATACCCTCCTTCACCTATCTCTTTACTGAAGATTTTGATCCTGTTCACCCTTTCTTTTTCCACTTTCACCTAAGGTATGTATTTATCAGAACTCCAGTCTCTCATATTTCCATTCTCTATTCAAAGTCAGTCCAATGGTCCTATCCCTCCCTGGTATCTGCTTCCATGCACCACCAGAATTCTATACAAAATTTAATTTTCCAATAAATGTCTTCCCTGTTCAAGCTCCTGTTCATATTAACTAAGCAGCAGTAAGGGAAGTGGAAGATATGTATCAGAAATAGTGTGGCCAGCAAGACTAGGGAAGTGATCATCTCCCTGTTCTTTGGCACTGGTGAGGCCATACCTTGAATACTGTGTTCAGTTTTGGGCTCCTCAATACAAGAATGAAATCGAGGTCTTAGAGTGTGTCCAGAGAAGGGCACCAAAGCTGGTGAAGTGTCTGGCGAGTAAGTCATATGAGGAGCAACTAAGGTAGCTGGGGTTGTTTATTCTGGAGAAGAGGAGGCTCAGGGGACACCTTATCGTTCTATACAACTACCTGAAAGGATGCTAAAATCTCAGCTGTTGTATTATTTTGTTGGTAATTTCTGACTTTTTTATTATATTTCCCAACACTGCTTAGTGTCACAGTAAAATGAAAGATGTGATCCAAATTAAATAAGCATTTATCATAGAGCTTCAAGTTTTGCATAGCTATTGTATAGGCATTGTTCTGTCTCTGCCAGTAATTAGGAATGAGATGTTCAACAGATTTTCTACAGGCATATATTTGAAAATATAACAGCAGTTATGCAATCTTAACCTCCCCTGGCGCAACTTAAGGACATTTCCTCTTTTCCTATCCCTTGATACTTGGGAGAAGAGGCCAATCCCCATCTTGCTACAACCTCCTTTCAGGTAGTTGTAGAGAGCGATAAGGTCTCCTTTCAGCCTCCTCTTCTCCAGACTAAACAACCCCAGCTCCCATAGCTGTTTCTCATATGATTTACTCTCTAGACCCTTCACCAATTTTTGTTGCCCTTCTCTAGACTCGTTCCAGCACCTCAATGTCATTTTTGAAGTGAGGGACCCAAAAGTGGACACAGTACTCAAGGTACACTCTCACTAGTGCCCAGTACAGGGAAAAATCACTTCCTTAGTCCTGCTGGCCATACTATTCCTGATACAGGGCAGGATGTCATTGGCCTTCTTGGCCACCTGGGCACACTGCTGGCTCATGTTCAGCTGGCTGTCAACCAGCACCCCCGGATCCTTTTCAGCTGGGCCTTTTTTCAGCCAAATGTTGCACAAACTTCACTTCTAAACTTTGCAATGAATTCTTAGTGGTAGGCATCAAGAAATACACATCTATATATGCTGATTTTGAGGTGTCGTGTAATCACCTACCTGAAAGCTGTCCTAATCTGCATTCGTTCTTTTTGGTTTTGTGTTGTGATCAAATGGCAATAATACATATCTGTTTTCCACTCAAAATTCAATTTTAGAAATAGGTTTCCTGAGTGTCATGTTAAGTAGAATCAGAAAACATCTATATCCAGAATGTGTGTCCGGAAGTAATTTTAACTGAAAATAAGACTGAAATGGTATTTAGATTATTACTAAGAATTTCAGATCCTGCTTATGGTTGCTTCATTTTCAGGAATAATTTTAAATATAGTTGAGATTCCTATATAACACTGAAGAGAATAAATTCCCAACCAGTTTCAATAAATATTCTTAACATCGGAATCCATGGCCGCAATAAAAAACTTACCTTTCTTTAAAAAAAACAAAACCAAAAACATGTGGCTAGGCTGGTACAGATTTCTTTGGTTTTTGGGGTTTTTTTTAATAGATGATAGGGAGACTGAAAACATGCTACCTAATGCCTCCTGAAACACATCCTTTCCTCCCCTTTCTATGCAACTTTTGCTAATATCAAGTCAGAATTTCCTCTGTTCCAACTTGTGTCCATTGCCTCTTGTCCTTTCACTGTGCACCTCCCAGAAGAGTCTGGCTCCATCTTCTCTACACCTTCCCATTAGGTAGTTGAAAGGCAGCAATAGGGTCTCTCCATGCTTTCTCTTTCCTGGGCCGAACAAATCCAGTTCTCTGAGCCTCTCCTCATGTCATGTGCTTCAGACCCAGACTTGCTCAAATCTCTTTCTGACTGTCATATACTGGGAGCCCAAGACTGGACACAGGATTCCAGATGAGATTTCATCAGCATGGAATAGAGGGGAAGGATCACTTCCCTGTGACGTCTCAGGTTTTAGCTTTTTTATTTTTCAGATTCTGTGCTGCTTTGGTGTGTAGTTCATATTAGGGGATAGTAATCTCTCTTCACAGAGTAGGTAGACAAAACAATTCCTTCTCTAGCTGGGGACCAAGCACAAATGATCCAAATTTCAGGCCCAAGAGCATAAACAATGGTGGACTGAAGAAAGAAAAACAAGAAGGATGGGACTTCATAAGCTAAAGCTGTAATTGGACAATTAACTCCAATATGCTAATGGACCAGAACTTATAAAAGTGTGAGACCCCATGACCGGTCGTCCATGTTGTGACCATTTTGGGTTCATCTTGAGTGTATCCCTGGCTGGGCTCTTGTACTGCCCAAGGTGTATCCATTGAGGCCTTCTAATAAATACCTACTTTATTCTTTAACTCTGTGTAACCTCTGTTCTAGGTCAGCCTTCATAAGGCATCATCTGGACCTGCTGGCTGCACTCTTGCTAATACAGCCAAGGATGCTTTTGGCTGCCTTTGTCTCAAAGGCGTGTTTTTCTGGCTTGTGTACAACTTCTTGCCCACCAGCACCCCCAGATTGTTCTTTTTCTGCAAGGCTGCTTTCTAGCCAGTTGGCTCACAGCTTGTACCAGTACATGGGGCTATTTCAGCCCAGACGTGGGACTTGGCATTTCCCTTTGTTGAACTCCATGACATTTTGATCAGCCTATTTCTTCAGTCTGTTGGGGTCCCTCTGAACAACAGCCCTGCCCTCCAGAATACTGACCACACATACCAATTGACTGTCACCCACAAACTTGTCAAGGGTGCACTCCATTCTACTGTCCAGATTACTAAAAAAGGCATTAAACACTATCAACCCCAGTATCAGTCCCTGAGGGACAACACTGCTATCCAGTTCCCAGCTAGGCTTTGTATCACTACTCAACACCTTTTGAGCCAGGCAGGCCATGACAGTTTTTCCACCCACCTTATTGTCCGCTTATCCAATAAATATCTCACCAATTTGGCCATAAGGTTACCATGAGATACCATGTCAAAGGCTAAAGTAAAAGGTGTGACATCTACTGTTCTCCCCTTTGAGACACACACACAGTCAGCTCATCACAGAAAGCTATTAGGTTGGTCAGGCACTAGTTTGCCTTGGTAAATCCATGCTGGCTGTTCCCAAACACCTTCTTGTCCTTTATGTGTCTGGAAACAGTTAACAAGAGGATTTCCTTCATAACCTACCCATGGACTGAGGTAAGACTGACAAACTTGTAGGTCTCCAGTTCCTCATCCTCATTCTCCTTGAAGATGAGCGTAACATTTGTCTTTTTCCATACTTTTTTTTTACTATTCACACTTGCAATTATTTTGATATTGAAATACAAACAGATCTCAGGATGTCCCGATAAGCCTTGATCAAACCAGTTGGGTAGTGAAGCATCCCTTGACCAGGAGCTCTTGTGTGGTATTCACATGTCCTCTGAACAGAGAGAAGCAGAGAAAAGAATGATCAAAACAATTCTTATCTCATTTGCTGCTCCTGTGTTTTTGAACATGTGGAATGTGTTGGAAGATTGTTTACCAAAGGTGATCGCTTGATTGGATTCTGGTGATGGTGTTTTGATCCATTGACCAATTGGATCCACGTGTGGGTGTTGAGACTGTCAGCTGACAGTCATGAGTTTTTCAGTAGTTAGAAGTTAGTATGATATAGTATAGCATGTATCTCTTTAATATAGTTGTAATGTAATATAATATAGTTTTAATAAAGCGAGTGTTCAGCATTCCAAGGCCATGGACTCAGATGCCAATAATTTCATTTGTCGGGGGATCGCCTGATTTTACAATACTCTTGCATGGTAAAGGTGGGAACAACATTGATTGTATCAGGAACATCAGTTGCCTGACCAAGATGGGGAAAAAGGGATAATCAGTTATCCCCTGACAGCCTTGGAACACTATTTACCTGAATAAGTGAAATAGTACCATTGTTACATTGTTATAGGCTTGAAAAAATGTCCAGTAGTTACCAACTTAGGTTATGGCCAGGATGAAAACTTACTGATGACTAAAGCAAATCATCTTGTGACCCTATAAAGGCCCTTTGAGCTCTCCTGGACTGCAGTAGGCTGTGCCAGCACATCCCTCTGAGTGGGATGCCTCTCAGAGCTCATGAACCCTCAAGTTTGCAATAGTTGAAAGACCATTGCTGATAATGAGGCTTAGGCTGACACCCCCCCACTCCTCGAGGTATAACCCTTGTTCATTGAGAACACAAAGGGATTTGGCATATTTCACTGAATTCAAGGGGTTTTTAACAGGTACCTTTGCACATATAGATGTATACATCTGTCTGAGTGCATGTGAATTGATTATGGTATGAATGTTGCTATCTCAAGTCTATAATTAAGTCATTGTTGCAATTGTAGTAAACCCTACTGAATCACTTCATAAATGTTAAATTCGTCCATGATTAAGTACTGCTAAACCCTTTTGCATTGTCCTGGTTTCAGCTGAGAGTGAGTTAATTTCTTCTCAGTAGCCGTTACAGTGCTGTGTTTTGGATTCAGAATGAGAATGGTGTTGATAACACACTGATGGTTTGGTTTTTGCTAAGTTGTGTTTATCGTAAGTCAAGGAGTTTTTTCTTGTCACATGCTCTGCCAGTGAGGTTTGCAAAAGAAACTGGGAGGGGGTACAGCCGGGACAGGTGACCCAAACTGACCAAAGGGATATTCCACACCATAGAATATCATGCCCAGTATATAAACTGGGAGGCGTTACCCAGAAGGAGAGATGATCTGGGTTTGGGAAGGGGGTTTGACATTGGTCAGTGGGTAGTGAGCAATTGCATTGTGCATCACTTGTTTCCTTTTTATTATCGGTATTATTATTTGTGATTATTATTGTATTTTACTTCATTTTTGATTATTAAATTGTTCTTATCTCAACATACAAGTTTTACTTCTGATTCTCCTCCCCATTCCACTGGGTTGGGGAGGAGAAGGGGGGGGTCAAGTGAGCATCTGCATGGTTTCTTAATTTCCACCTTTTATTTTGGTTTTATGTCATAAAATAAAGCTTTATGGCATGCAAGACATTCTTTTATATGAATTTCTATCTCTAGCTCTCTATCAAGGGCATATGAAGAAATGAAATAGCCTCATTACATTTAATGAGTGGTTTAAAACAAAACAAGATTTACATTGCAAGATTTTGGTAGTTGGGGGAGGTGACACCCTGCTTCCTGATACCCTGCTTCTTGGCCAATATCAGAAGCGCAGGCAGGATGCTGCCCACATTTTTCATGTAAAGTATGATTCTCTCAAATCACACCACCATTGGTGTGTTGAAGCCCAGAAGATAAGGAGCTAATGTGTATATCTCAAACACTGATAGCCAGGAAGCCAAACAAGGATTATTGTACAAGAGCACGCTGTGCAAATGGGCAAAAAAGACCAGGATGTAGCTGGAAAAGGAGCCATGCAGAGGTAGGGCAGCACTTTACTAGGACAAACATCCTTGTTCTAGCTCCTGGAGATAAGTACAACACACTCCAGAGCAAGGGCAGGAATGAGGTCAAGTAATGAGCAAGACCAGTAGAGGGGGGATGAGACCACCAAAGACCCCCAAAGCCCTTCAACCCATTTCCAGAAAGGTCCAGAACAACAAACTGTGTATGATGACTAATTTGCATAGAAAGCAAAGAACTTATCTCTGGTGTGGGGAAAACTTATCTATAAAAAGGTACCCCCACAAAGCCTGTGTGGCTTCCCCCAGGACCCTGGACACCCTGTCAGCCAGATTAATGCTGGACCCAGGACTAGTGATCTCCTTTCCTCTCCTATCTGACCTCTCTATTTCTCTTTCTCTCCATCTTTTCTCTTTTATTTTTTATTTTTCTTGCTACTAGAAGATAAGGGACTAACTTATACCAATTTACATGCCAAGTTTATAATTTACTAATAAAACTTGGTAAGTTTTTTTCAGACTTGCTGATATTTGCCATTCCTTTTCAACCACGGGCATCTACAAATCCTGGGTGCTCCCTTCCTCTTAGGAGTGGAATGCAACATGGTGGAGTCAATGGAAGGCACAAATTTTACCCACACTCAAAAGGCAATTGCATGATTGGCAGTTGCTGTCAGATGACCCAGCCATCAAGTGTACCTGGCAGTCCACCAGAATTATGACATCACTTATGATCCTATGTTTGCTAATGGTGATTGTGCCATATGGGCATATCATTGCTCATCTTTCTTACTGCTTCAATAAAGCTTTGTTTTATAACATATTGTCAGACTTCATTAGTGTTCAGACCACAAGGGGTTGCACAGGTGGCTTTTGTGAAGAAAGATCAGGGGCTGCCCCTGTGCCTAACTGTCTTGGTTCAGGGCAAATTTGGGAGAGAACCCCCAAAGGAGTTCCTCTAGAAAAGCAGATTCAATTGGCCCCTCCCCCAACCAGTTTGGGAAAAAACATCTCCTTGAAGAAAAGTGGAAAAAACTGTTTATTAAACACTAAAACCTAAACAATAATTAACAATAAAACCTCTTGCTGCTCCAAAAGAGATGACAAACTCAGAAAAGTCCCCTCCTCGGGTTGCAGCTTGGCTCACTCAGTCTCTGATCAGTCCCTCCGGTCCTGGAAATGTCGCGGCCCAGGCCCAGCCCAGTGGGCCACAGGTGCGAGCTGCCAGTGCTCTTCTGGGTGTTCATTCCAGAGCAGGTTTAAACAGGTCCAAAGAAAAGGGAAAAAACCCCCCACAGTCCAGGGAACTTCTTTGCCTCAGCTAGCCAAAACTAACTAAAACAAAGGAGAGCTCTGTCCCACTATCTGTCCATCCGCAGACAACAGTCCAGGAGCAGGAATGTGGAGGAGTGAGTGCAGTGTCTGAAAACAAACTGCGCTCTTCTTCTCTGCCTCCTTCACTCTCTGCAACAAGTCTTAAAGGTGCAAAACTTATTATTCAGCATAAACAGAGCAGATGATTGGGGATAAAAGCATCATATAGTCAACCCAGGACACTAACAAAGGCGGTTCCAGCAAGATCCAAAACGAACTCACCACTGGCCAAAGTTGAACCAATCAGCAAAGCTGGCAGCACCTCTGTGATAACATATTTAAGAAAGGGCAAAATCACTGCACAGCAGTGTGAGAAAAGGGAGGGGGGGGGGAGGGGGGGAGGGGAAGAATGTGAGAAACAACCCCACAGACACCAATGTCAGTGAAAGTAGAGGGGGAGAAGGTGCACCAGAGCAGAGATACCCCTGCAGCCTGTGGCAAGGATGACAGTGGAACAGCTAGATGGTGGATATGCCCCAAAGAACACTGAAGCTTATGGAAAGCCCATGCTGGAGCAGGCTCTTGGCAGGAACTGTAGCCCATGGAGCGGAGCCCATGGAGAAGCATGTTGTATTTCTCTGTCTCATTCCATCTCCATACCACCTACCTGCCCACATATTTTCTACCTTTTTCACACCTTTAACACAAAGGATTTTAAAGGGTAAAACAGTGTCGTGGTTTGAGAGGAAGTGAGTTTTTTTTGAGATGCTGTGGTCATACTGACAGACTGGTGTGACAGAGTAATTTGTCCGTTGGTAACTTTTATACAAATCTTCACAAGAATTTCACAAACCTTTTTGAAAAAGGTTAGAGTTTGATTTAAAATAGTAGATTTTATTGTGTTTAGCAAATAAAATTTTAAAAAATCAATATAGGATTTTATATCAACATTCATCTCAAAAAAAGTTAGAAAAATTGTCCCAGAATATTTGTTAGCTGAACCAAGAGAAGACAACAGAAAAAAAAACAAAAACAAAAACAAAACAATGAAACACTGACCATCTATATTTTGGAACATAAAAATTGTCTAAATGAGTTTTGCAAACTTCACATAGACACAAGCATCTCTACAGTAGGCAGTTATGGAATAACCTCTTCAGGGGAGATCTCTTTCTAACTCCATTAGTTTGACTTATACTCTGAAGTAAAAGAATTTTGATTCCTTCCAAAACATTTGTTTATTTGTTTAGCTGGTGACTTTTAAGAAATCCTACAATTAATAAATTTACAAGAGAAGTTAAAATTTACAAATCTCCTTATGCATGCATTGAATTTCTTATGTAATGCTCCATTTATTTATTCTTTATTTTCTATTTTATCTCATAGTATTATGCTAGAAAAAAGGAAATTAGAAAAAAAAAATCCTACCCCCACACCAAAACCTGACAGCCACTCTCATTCTAAACAGCTTTATTTGTTTTGGTGCCAGAAGTGGAGCACACACAGTTTTTTTCTCCCCAGAGAAGAGGAGGAGGGGAGAACGTGAGGAAAGAACATGGAGACACCAAGGTCAGTGGAGAAGGAGACTTCCTATTTTGGAGGGACAAAAAGTTCCTTAAATTCAAACTAGTTTATTATGAAAGAAAACCATTACAACTGTTTGTACTCTTGCTTTATTATTACATCTGACATGTCACTCTTAAAAATTCAATCTGCTACTGTTGCTAGGAGTCAGTTGCTGTGCAACCTAAAAGGTATGTGGTGCTTTCAGGTTAAGAAGCACTAATAAATCTATAGCCCTCCTTATGCATTTCTGACAAATTTGCTCAAAGAGCTTAAAAGTCTTCTCAAATAGCCACCACACACTGACAGATCTCTTTTATTAAGGGCTTACACTAACAGATTTTACAGTTGCACTGGGTTTTGGCTGGGATAATATTAAGTTTCTTCACAGCAGCTTGTATGGTTCTGTGTTTTGGATTTGTGATTTAAAAGTGTTGATAACACATCCATGTTTCAGCTATTGATGAAAAGTGCTTATGCAGCACCAAGGTCTTTTCTGTTTCTCATACTGCCATGCCAACAAGTAGACTGGGAATGCTCAAGGAGTTGGGATGGGACACAACTGGGACAGCTGATCCAAATTGATCAAAATAATATTCTATATCATGACATCACACTCATCAATAAAAGCTTCATATTGACTCCAAGTTGTTTTTGTCAAACTCTTTTTCTGGTTTTATTCATTATTTTTATTCCTGAAGATTCTGCAGGCCAAATTGCATACCTAAAAATACCTCTACAGGATCAGTTTTTTCAATAATATTTTTGCAAATCCACTGAAGAAGGGTGAAGAAATGGCTAAGAAGTTAACAATATGGCTTTTCTCCTATAAATTGTTCAAAAGTAGCATGATTGATGACATCTATAGGAAATAAGTAATCTGGCCTATGCCTTTTGCTCTTCAATTGTATCCATATTACAACAGAGAGTATAAGGTGTGGATGTTTGCTGACTGGCCAGATGTTTATTGCCAAATGAAATATATAAAACCTGAGAACTGACTGCATTTTTTTCAATAGTATCATAAATTTAGTCTTACCTTTCCCCAGATAATTATTCTGATGAAATCTGTGTTCTTGAAATCTCTACCCCTTTCAAATAAGATGGAGGGCACTATCACAGAAATTATTTCTTTAGGAACACAAGAATAAAAGCATGTCTTGAAAGTTATCAAAAAAGATGAGATAACTAGTCTATACAACACCCAGTTTGTGCATCTCAAAACATTTAATACTACTTGGTCAAGATTTTCTACAGGGACCTCAAAAAAGAAAAACAAAATGAAGACTCCTTTGAAAGCAAGAAGTTGGGGGGAAGGGGGGACAGAAAATTTCTTCCTAAGAGAGCATTCATGAATGACAACTTCTTTTGTAACTGTTATTTTGTTTCTTCTCCATAATTCATAAACTTGCAGTACTTTTTATAAAGCAAATCACAGAATCACAGAATTAACTAGGTTGGAAAATACCTCTGAGATCATCAAGTCCAAACTATGACCTAACACCACCTTATCAGCTAAACCATGGCACTGAGTGCCACATTAAGTTGTTTTTTAAACATCCCCAGGGACGGTGACTCCACTGCCTCTCTGGGCAGCCCATTCCAGTGCCCAATCACTCTTTCAGTGAATAAGTTTTTCCTAATGTCCAGCCTAAACTTCCCCTGGAGCAGCTTAACACTGTGTCCTCTCGTTCAGTCAGTGTGGCCACACTATTTCTGATACAGGCCAGGATGCTGTTTGCCTTCTTGGCCACCAGGACACACTGCTGGCTCATGTTCAGTTGGCTGTGGACCAGTACCCCCAGGTCCCTTTCTGCCTGGGCACTGTCCAGCCACTCTGTCCCCAGCCTGAAGCAATGCAGGGGGGTTTTGCAGCCAAAGTGCAAGACCCAGCACTTGGACTTGTTAAACCTCAAAGCCAATCCAACCCTTTTTTTTTTTTTTTGCCTAGTGGGCTTATTAAAGAAACCATAAAGAAAAATTACTTCATCAGGCTAGTGAGGCACTGGAACAGGTTGCCCAGAGAAACTGTGGACACCCCATATCCAGATGTGTTCAAGGCCAGGTTAGATGGAGCCCTGAGCAACCTGGTCTAGTGGAAGGTATTCCTGCCCATGGCAGGGGGGTTGGAACTGGATGATCTTTAAGGTCCAATCCCTTCCAACCCAAACGATGATGATTCCATGACTTCCTGCACTTTTAGGATTTAGCCTTGTAAAGAACACAGAGGAAAGTCAGAATCCTGAATCAAGCACCTATTTTGCTCAACACAAATAGATTAATATAGAGACATAAGTACAGCATTCACTACTTATAATTACTTTCAAGGACAGATCACTGCAAAATTAAAAGCTATCCTATTGATTGTGATCTCAAAAGTGAGGGAAAACAGCTTAGAAAATAGTCTAAAATATTTTATCTAAAGAGCTACAGTTAAAGACATCTAGATATTTATACTGTAAAAATAGCTGTACTTAAAAACTAGCTAATAATCATCTGAACTCCACTTTACAGTCTTGGTTTTTTTTAGATCTAGTTTCTACTAAGAGCAAGTGTTTCCTTCTGTGTTGCTCAAGGATACTCTAGAGACAGGAGGGACTTAGCAAAGAGCAGTTGTGATGCTGTCCAACTTCAATTGTTCCATAAGTAATATTTCATTAGTACCATAAGACAGTCTCTTGAATGCAACTAAACTTCTGCAGACATATAGGTTTGTTTATATAAGAAAAGGATAGAGCATCAATCTGTTAAGTTTGGTGAGACGGCTTGGTTAAATAAGTATTCTTCACATGAAGAAATTCAACCAGAATCAGACCCTACCAAGATTAAACCAACATTTCCCCCTTCACTATTGAGTATCTTCATCATCTGTGAGATGTGTCTACAGTACATACTAAGTTCAATGTTCCCTTTAGTCTTTTCCATTCAAATTTCTTCTCCCTCCCTCACTTCTCAGCATCAAACTTTTAAGTACTTGATGCAAGTACATAGACCAGTCTTTGACACACATGTAGATGTTCATATGCTCATGTCGCTATAGGACACAAAATAACACGACACGGTGTCGTGGTTTGACCGGAAATGGGACATCTGGGATATGTTGTTTGTGCTGTGGTCACCAATGGGTGTTCGGATTTTAAGATGGGCACCTGGTTTTGGCCAGTGGGGCATTGGATCCGCCTCTGAGACCACAAACCCAAGGGGTTAAAAGCAGGGCTCTTTTCCCTCAGAGTCCTCTTTCGAATTTCCGGCGGGACAGAGCTGCTGCTCTCTCTCTCCCCCGGCCCGGCTGCTGGGCTGGGGGAGGGGAAAGCCACGTGGCCCATCTACGGTACGCCGGACCCGGAGGGATGGAAGGGTGGAGGGGGCACCGAGCGACCTGTTTACCCCCCCCCCCCACCACCTTTTGGAGACGGAGCGAGAGTGCAGCCTGTGCTTGAACTGAGTTACCTTGAAACTTGATATCATGTGCCTGGGAGGAGAAGGGGGGGGGCAGCGAGAAGGAGCCCAGCCGCTTGGGAGAGCTTTTAACCCTTTGTGGATAATGAAAACTTTACAGAACATTACCCTTCCTAGAAAAGAGATAAGAGTGGAGGATGAAGAAAGAAATAGACCAGTGGGGAGGTCTGGCAAAGAGAAAGAGAGATGTTGAAGGAATGGAGAAAGATGGAGTGGCATGTTTTGCTGGACTCATTTTGCTGTATATCCATGGACTGTTTCCTGGTGATACAGAGACTGCATTGCAGGGGGAAGTAAGGGCTCAGAGCCAAGAGAGTTCGGTGTTGAGACCCCTCGGCCCCAGGGGGTGTAGAAGAAATGGGGGGGACAAAGATCCCAGAGATGAGACTGTGCTCTGCTTGGAACGAGACGAGGCATCCTTAAAAAGGTCCACCCTCAAAGCAGGCCTCTGCCCTATCCCATGCCTGGTGGTGAGAGCACCTTGGCATGGAAAGAAGATATCACATGATAGCAGGACTCCGGGCGGTGCTACCTGTGACAAGCAGCCCATGGCACAAGGAAGGACTCCATCTACTCTTGATGAGCTGAAGATTTGATTATCTAAAGGGTGGTGCTAGACTGAGTGTGGATAATTTTGGGAAATGTAAATGTACTGGGAATTTGGTGGGAGGAGGAGGAGGGAGTGTTTCTGTGTAGTTTTCATTTTCCTTGTGTTTATTTTCTTCCTTTGTGGTTTAGTTTTTGTAGTTTAGTTAATTAAGTTTTTTTCTTTTCCTTTTTTCCCTAAGTAGGAGCCTGCTTTGCTTATTTCCGGGTACCACCTCACAGCAGATGCCAGGGAGAGGGAATTTTCATGAGGGCACTGGCATTGTGCCAGTGTCAAACCATGACACACGGACACGCAGCTTTCTGATGGTAAAAAGAGAATTTTTAATTTCTGACTCCAACATTTATAGTTTTCCAAAAGTGACAGTGGATTGGAGGGTGACAGTGCCACCTCTCCAATGACACTGGACAAACCAACAGTCTATCAAATTTCTCTTCTTCCATAAAAGAATTCAAAACAATGAGTTATTTACAGAAAGTGTGTGAGAAAGTTTGTTACAAGAATGTAAACATCAGAAGGCTTAGAAAAACTTGAAAAATCAGGGCAACATGCTCAATCTCTATAAACAGCTGTTTTACATATACATGATAGATATCTGCCCAAAATGAAATAAATATTGCCATCTACACTTAAGTCTCTTGAACATTTTCCAACATGAGTATGTTTTCATTTTGTTGTATCTTTACTAAATTTATTATTTTTCCAGCTGGCATAGTGCCAAACATCCAGAACCTTCAAGAAAATTACCTTCTCTGCAATTCCAAGAACAGGGCATGTTAAAAAAAAAAACACCTCACTCACCTGTATTTAAATGTATACATAGATACCAGTAAATACCTGATTTTTAAATGGTAAATTTAATGTAGTAAAGGGTTATTACACCAAGAGATGTCAAGCCAGACACAGAAGCATTTCTATATCCCAAAGGAATGAGGCTTTAATATGTTCTGCAGAAACCTAAGCAGATATCAATCAAGCACACTTCTATATTATCTAAAAAAATAATTTAAAAAATTCCTCAGATTCTCCAACTTGACAAAAAGGCAAATTCCTCAATATGATTATTTTCACAATATGTTTGAAGATGTTTTAACTGATCTTCAGGTTTCTGGTGTGAAAAACAAATCCTGAACTGCTGAATAAGTGTTCTTTCTAGTAATTTGCAACTGTCTGAAGGAATCTTCTTCAAAATAAATTTTAAATGTCAATTCTGTGTATATTGAGATGAAGCAGGTAACATTTACACCTCAAAAGAAAACAGATTAATAAAAGAGCAACTGCAGGCTATCTCTGCAGCTAAGCTGGATATACGTCAGAAATGTCTAATATACATTACTTCCCAGCCTTGACACATCCCCCTACCTCAAGTAAACTGAAACATTAAACCATGTGGAAGTGAAACGTCTAACAAGGAAAAGGAAAGAATAGTGGATAGGAAACAATTCTGCAAAAAGAAACCATACTGAAGAAATTAAACCCACCAACAGCAGATAGAGAAAACAATTATAATATGTACAGTAACAGAAAAAAAAATATCAGTAATAATAAAAAAACATAGTAGGACTAAAACATAAATTGCAAATGCAAAGAAAATGTTGATCCAAAACGTTTTCAAGACTGGCATTTAGTTTAACTCATCTAGAAACAAAATTAACAAAATGGTGGACAAGAGAACTAGAGAGACATGGATTTGATTGATGGACCACTTGGTGGAATTGGCTGGATGGTCACACTCAGAGTTGCAGTCAGTGGCTCAATGTCCAAGGGGAAAGAAGTGATGAGTGACATTCCTCAGGGGTCTGTATTGGGACTGGTTCTGTTTAACATCTTTGTCAGCAACATGGACAGTGAGACTGAGTGGGAATCAGCAAGTTTGCCAATGACACCGAGCTGTATGGTGCAGGGGATGTGCTGAAGGGACAGGATACCATCCAGAGGGGCCTTAACAGGTTTGAAAGGTGAGTCTGTGCAAACCTCATGAAATTCAACAAGGCCAAGTGCAAGATCCTGCACCTGGGTCGAAGCAATCCCAAGTACAAGTACAGTCTGGGCAGAGAATGGATTAAATTCAGCCCTGGGGAAAGGGATTTGGGGCTGTTGGTGGATGAGAGTCTTAATATGTTTCAGCAATGTGTGCTTGCAGCCCAGAAAGCCAACTGTGTCCTAGCTGCATCAAAAGAGGTATGGTAGCAGGGTGAGGGAGGTGATTTTCCCCTTCTATTCTGGTTTGGTGAGACCCCATCTGAAGTTGTGCATCCAGCTCTGGAGCCCCCAGCACAAGAAAGATGTGGATCTGTTGAAGCAAGTCCAGAGGAGGCCACAAAGATGATCAGAGGGCTAGAGCACCTCTCCTATGAAGACAGACTGAGACAGTTGGGGCTTGTTCAGCCTGGAGAAGGCTTTGGGGAGACCTTTATAGCCCCTTCCAGTACCTAAAGGGGGGCTACAGAAATGCTGGAGAGGGACTTTTTACAAGGACATGTAGTAATAGGACAAGGGGCAATGGCTTTAAGCTGAAAGAGGGCCAATTCAGATTGGATATTATGAAGAAATTCTTTGCTATGAGGGTGGTGAGACAGGTGAACAGGTTGCCCAGGAAGTTGTGTATGTCCCCATCCCTGGAAGTGTTCAAAGCCAGGCTGGATGGGGCTCTGAGCAAGTTGGTCCATTGGAAGGTGTCCCTGCCCATGGCAGTGGGGTTAGAACTAGACAATTTTAAGGTCCTTTCCAACCAAAACCATTTTATGATTCTAGGAAAATGTTCCAAGGCTGTTCTTTAGCTTCCCCCATTATCTGTATTTCAAATATCCCTTTAAAAATACAGCATTTTTTCTTCCATTTCATGGACTTGTATCTGAATGTTAGTAAACAGCAATTCTAAAAATTGAATCATTATCTTCCTGATACAATATTACTTTACTGTTAGCTCAAAATTAGGTTCAATTCAAAAGTATTCATAATGTGATAAAACAAAACAAAACAGAATCACTGAAGATAAAAATATTGTAATTTTGTGCCGTGTAAATATGGGTATAAGAGGCAATTAAACATTTCATTGTGGCACTAAATGAGAAAAAGTAAATTCAAGTAATGCAATTATAGAGGAAATACCTATGGGATTTATGTGGCTAAGGGGTTGTGAAAAACTAGATAGTTACATGGTATCCATGTTTTTCTCCTTTTAAAGTAATTTAAAAATAGGTTAAAACCCATAGTAGATATGTTCTCTCATTTTTCCACGTAGAACTTGTATTAGGCAGCAAAAAGACGCTATGCTCATGAGAAAGATAGCATGTACATTTTTTGTAAGAAGAGGTACACTTCCCAACACAGTATAAGCTAGGGTTAATAGACTATGAAAATATTTTAAATCATCTACTGAGATAATACAGCTTGATACAGAAACTGAATGACAAGAAACCATATGGATCAGCAACACGGCATGGTAGGGCCACCTTAATTAAGAAGGCATAGCCAGGTAGATGGCTCTTATTCCTTTCAAACTATACATTCAACATTTCTTTAGCTCTTCAGAAACAAATATGTTTCTAAGAAAGTAAGACAAACACAGAGCATTGTGTGCTCTAAATATGCACAGCTCCTTTGAGTTTACTGAAAACTTAGACGTTTCTATACTAGCAGGTTAAATTCTACAAGAACCACAAGCTGAAGAATTAAAAAAGGCTCTGAATCAGTGCATGAAAAAATAACATCATCAAACATTCCATGTAGAACAAATATGTTTCTAAAATAAAATGAAAGTTCTAGTTGATGAGAAGAGAATGTTAGGAATTCAGAGGTACAGCCATAAAATTAAATTTAAAAAATAAATTACACTTGCACCCAGACATGACAATTAATTGCACTGAAGAATCTTACACAGTACCAGTTAGCCCTTCAACCTCTACTATTAACTACTAATCACACCTTCAAGATAATTTTAAAGGATCTCTAAATGTGTACTACAGGTAACATAGGCCTTTCCCTATTGATGTACAAGATACTTTGGAACACTACAAGTACTGCAGTGTGTTAGATAACTTCTAATTATAATTTTTAAAAATAAATACTCTTCATAATAAACAACCACAGGCAATTTACATAATTTTTCCCCTTTGGAAATGATGTCTCTTCCTATATTATGAATTGGGAAGGAAGAAAGGCTGAGGAAGAGAAAGCGCTCGAGGCTTTTCTCTCTCTCCCTCCTCCCCGCCCCCCCCCGCCCCCCCCCCCCCCAATCAATAGCGAAGCCAAATGCAGCAGTCCCAGCCTGGATGCTGCAAGGAGGGAGGAGGTAAAAGCTGGAGTGGAGGCAGGGGGGAGAAGAAAGGAATAGAAAGGTAGAATTGCAAGTCTACACAGAACAGTAACATTCACCTGAATCGTGGAAAGCTGTGTTGTTGTTCTTGCTGGTGGTGGCTGCTGTAGGTGATGATTAGGAAGCAAATAGAAAGCGGTGGAAGAGCAGATGTTGTTGATGAGTAACAGTCACCAGGACTACGGTGACTATGGCGCTTGATTCACAAGGCAACAGTTGCTATAACTCACAAAAGAGAGAGAGCAAGCAAGAAAGAAGGAAGCAGTGGCCCAGCCGAAGAGACCCGGAAGAGGCAGGGCTTACCGTATGACGGACAGCTTTTAGGGCCGGAGGGGAGGAGGATCTGTTTCTTCAAGGAGGAAAGAAAAGAAGGTTGGTAGGAACGTATTAAAACCCCTACCTCACTAAGGGCTTGCGAGGACGCATTCTATCCCCAACAAGCAAAGTGGCACTAGTATGACAATGGACTATCCATGGATGTAAGATCATACTATGTCAGAGTGGGCAAGGAAGGAACCTATAGTGGTGGCTGATAGTTCAAATGGATAGCAACTGCCAGGCCGAAACACGAGTGGGAGGGAGAAGGAGGGAAGAGAGGGTGTGGTCATATCAGCATATCTGTCTCCCGTGTGGATCATGCTCACCGACATCCTGACGTCACATCCAATTAGTGACTAAAATGAAGGGGGTTTTGTGCAGGCATCTCTGTTCAGTGATTTGCCTTGCTTTTCCACCCTGTTTGTTTCCTGCTACTTGGAAGCAGTTTAGAGTGAACAGGAAGTTCTACTTTGTCCAAACAGCTTATCACCATCTCTATTTCTTTTTCCATCAGAAAGTAACAGTGAAGAGATGCTGCTGGACGGAGTATTTGTTGACTGATGCCATCTAAAGTAGGTGAGGCTATGACAGCAGCTGTACTGCCCTCTTTGCCAAAGCTGAACATTTTCTATAACTGCTGTATACACTTGGCTTGCTGGACTCAGCACATGCACAACCAGTATGTGCATTACCAGCTGCCTTGTGCCAACCTTTCCCTTCAGCAATGTTTCTCATGGACCCCTACCCTTCCCCACATATGTCTTTCCTTAGAATGCAACCTGCTTCACTTTTATTCCTTCCCTGAACACACTTCATTCTGCATGCTGCCACCAGGGCAATGCTCTTTAAATTCCCTTCCTCATCCTGTTTCCCTTTAATCTCCCATATCACCAATGATTCTCTACACCTTGTAGTCATGGGGCTACAAGGTATTGAGCATTAGTGCTTGATTAAGGGATATAAGAGATGTTGCATACTGGAGTCAGTACACAATGTGAGAATTTACACAGCACCATAGCTATTTTTCTGCAATGCATCCGCATCTGCATTTAATGGTCACTATGATTCCATATATCCCTGTAACCCAAATACATGCAAACTTGCAGCTCTTTTACACATTTTGTAACCTATAAAATTACTGTTGTATGCAGCCCATTATACCATCTACATAACGAGTAATATTTGGCTGTAATACATATACTGGTCATAGCCAGCATGAGCTCATGAGGGGAAAATCCTGCTTAACTAACTTAATTTCCTTTTATGACAAGGTTGCCTATCTAATTGACCAAGGGAAACCAGTAGATGTGGTGGGGGTTTTTTATTAGTTTGGCAAAGCTTTTGATACTGTGTCTCACAGTATTCTTCTGGACAAAATGTCCAGCATACAGCTGGACAAGTCCATAATACATCGGGTAAACAACTGGCTGACAGGTTGGGTTCAAAGAGTTATAGTAAATGAGGTCACATCGGGGCTGGTGCCCAACCACCAGTAGGGTTCCCCAGGGCTCAATTTTAGGGCCAGTACACTTTGATGTTTTTATAAATTTTCTGGGCACAGGAATCAAATGTACATTAAGTAAGTTGGATGATGATACTAAATTAGGGACAGCTGTGGATTCCCCTGAGGGTAGAGAGGCGTTACAGAGACATCTGGATAGACTAGAGACCTGGGCAATCACCAACTCTTTGGAATTTAATAAGAGCAAGTGCCAGATTCTGCACCTGGAATGGGGTAATCCTGGTTATATGTACAAACTGGGGGGATTTTGGATGCTATACGTACAAACAAGAGGCTGGAGAGCAGCACCATGGAAAGGGTTCAGTTTGATGTCAAGTTCAATATGAGTCAGTAGTGTGCCCTAGAAGCCAAAAGGGCCAATCAAGTCCTGGGGTGCATCAGGCACAGTATCACCAGCTGGTCGAGGGATATGATTATCCCACTCTGCACTGGTGGAGCATCACCTCAAGTACTGTGTGCAGTTTTGGGCACTTAATCATAAGAAGGACATAACATTATTAGAGTGTGTCCAGAGGCAGGGGACTGATATGGTGAAAGATCTCAAGGGCAAGACTTATGAGGAGCAGTTGAGGCCACTTGTCTTATGAAGAGCAGCTGAAGGAACTGGAGTTGTTTAGCCTGGAGAAAAGGAGTCTGAGGGGAGACCTTATTGCTCTCTACCACTCCCTGAAAGGAAGTTGTAGTGAGATGGGGGTCAGTCTCTTCTCCCAGGTAACAAGTAACAGGATGAGAAGAAATGGCCTCAAGTTGTGTCAGGGAAGGTTTAGATTCAATATTAGGAATTTTTTTTTGTCTCAGAAAGGATTGTAAAGCATTGGAACAGGCTGCTCAGGGAAGTGAAGTCACCATCCCTGGAAGTGTTCAAAATCATGTGGATATGGCACCTGAGGACATGGTTTAATGGTGAACATGATGGTGGTGCTCAGTTGACAGTTGGACTCGATGATCTTAGAGGTCTTTTCCAACCTTAACGATTCTATGATCCTATGGTGGAAATGGTATGAAGCTGCATCAGGGGAAGTTCAGATTGGACATTAGGAAAAGGTTCTTCACTGAGAGGGTGGTCTGTCACTGGAAGTGATCATGGCACCAAGCCTGTCAGAGTTCAAGGAGCTTCTGGATGCTCTTAGTCATATGATTTAGTTTTAGGTATTCCTGTGAGGAGCAGGGAATTGAAGTCAATGATACTTATGTCAACCAGCAGGAAATGGTCTTCCAAATCACTGCTGACTATCTGAATGAGCTGTATGTATTCTCTCACATAGCAGCCATTCTCAAAATCAGGCTGCACCAGTTTAACAGGCATTTGTTCAGTATCCACATAAAGGACTACTGTAAGACTGATCCCTGGGGCCTTTCGAGGGTCTGATCCAGCTAGCTCTGGACCCCTGGCCCCTCTCAGTCTCACAAGGACAAAAGTAAAAGACAGGAGGCGCTCTTCCCTCTCAGGACCAGAGTCCAAATTTATTTGTGGATAGGAGTCGTCAGGGAAAGAAGTAGGCATCCCAGAGGGAAAGAGCGGGAATGCCTAATGGCGGGAGATTTTAAAACCAGGGGAAGGGGAGCAGAGGAGAGGGACCACAGCCAATGGGATACAACTGAGGGGAGGAGTAGACCAGGGAGAAACCACCACCACTCGGGCTTAGGGGAGAAGGGAGCATGGGACAAACCATGTGATACAGACATACTATTCAGTGCAAAATACCAAACTCCAGTGCAAAACAACAACTAAATAAACTATTTAGTGCACTACAACAGACTACAAAATGTATGTCATCGTATCTAAGGTTGAAAGGGTTCTCGGGATAATTGCTGCTAAAAGCAAGACAGAATAATCTTAAATTAATTAATTTCTAAAGGTTGGCCACCAAATAATTTTTATCTCATAAAATCTGTTGCCAGAACACTGTGACTGTAAGTCCACAGTAGTTCTTCAGAACCATCCTACCCATGATGGTTAAGAAAGTATTGACATCAGGAAGCACTTTATTACTATGAAGGTGACTGAGCGCTCAAACAAGTTGGCCAGAGTGGTTGCCTTGGAGATATCATGGTCCTGGTCAGCCAGCTCTAGGTGGCCCTGTTTGAGCAGGGAAGTTAGACTTAGATGATCTCAACAGGTCTCTTCCAACCTCAATCATTCTGTGACTTGAAGGCTTTTTCTTCTTGATACTGTACTCTTATCTGTTCTGTCAAGCAACATTTGCATGCTTACTTGTTTGGAAAGAAGAACAGGATAAGCTGTGGTACGAGCCTTAAATTTTGGTCTTTATCTCAGTTGACTGAGCTGTCAATTTGTGTTCTCAAAGAAGGAACTTCGTGTGCCTATCTTTGAAGGAAAAAATCAAACCTGTTTCAGGCCTTGGCACAAATAAAATTAAATGGTACAAGTTCTTTCCCCACCTCTACATATTTGTAGAATGTTTTAGAAACATCTTCAGCTTATGAATATATAATCAGCTGTTATATAGGTAGGAGGGTTGTAGCTGCCAGTGTTACAAGGAAATTATCAAATCAGTTTAAAGTTGTAATATTTTCTTCTATGTAGTTAATTTGCACAGATATCTTTCCACTTAGATCCATCAGGGCTTAATAGGACTAATAAAAATTAAAATAAGAATAGGAAATTCTATTTCAAATAATTCCAAATATATAGATTTTTCTCTCAAAATATTTTTTACATCATTCTCAAAGAAGGTATGTCTCTTCTCAATTTTTTCAGCTATCATCCTTTTTTCTGAATTTTACAATTACTCATTTCTATTGTGGAAGCAGAAATGCTAAGGCCTGGGTGGGTCTCTTGAGTCAGTTCTCATCCTGTCTCATGGGCCTCTTGACTGAACTCTCACCCTGTCTCCTGAAACAATAATCATTGTGTAATTTTCATGATCAGTCTCTGTGCTAAAAAAAGCAGATTCTAAACCAGCCTTGAGCAGTTCTGTGGTCTTATGTATGTGACAGATATTAATAACTCACATTACATTATCTGTCTTTGGCACAGCATCTTTAAGTGCATAAAAGCTTGTATCCACTTTACATAGACAGAGTTCACATCAGCAGAGACTGTCTGTTGCTCTGTGCTCTCTTCAATAGCTTCTGTTCTGATCTGATGTAAATTGTATTCCATTTTTTCCATGACAAATTTGAAGCCGTAAGTCAGATTCACATATCATGCTTCACCTGGGAGAACCACAGACTGCTCCCTGCCAAAACTCCTTGGTGCCACTCAGAAGGTAAAGGACCTTTTGAAGCTATTACTGGGACTTTGGGCAATGGTCATCTGTAGGGTCCTGTGGCATGCTGAGACTGCTGAATCCAAACTTTTGGTAAAGGTCAGTTCAGACCCAAATTGCTGCCTTAAAGAGAGAAGAAATCTGTAATGCTCTTTCTGGTAAAATTTAGGAGAGGTAAGTCAGGAAAAGTCTGGGTTGGTTTCTGGTATTAATATGGTATGAATGAATGAATGCACCTGTGTGAATGGTGATTCTTGAGAGCTGGGCATTGATTTCTGCCTCTACTTAGAGGCATCCTCTCTTCTAATATCCATTAGCCACCCAGACTACCCTGTGCAGAGTGATTAGTCCTAGCTGTTAAAGAAGAATGGTGTGAGCTCTTGGTGTAAGTGACCCCATTAACCCTCTTTTGTCTCTAGTTCTAGCATGAGCCTCCTTTGGTTTCACTGTTGATGACCCCAACCTCAACCAGTATGGTGAGCTCAGGCTAGACACAGTGACCAGGAGGGTCCCTCCAGTCTCTGGTTATGGTTAGTCACATTGGAGAAGAAAAACATGGTTGATTGCTGTGAGGGGATTAAGTCAAAGCTCTGTCTTCTCCAAGCTGCCCAAACCTTTTATCTTATTCCCCTTTGCCATGGAAAGGCCTAGATTTGCACTCCCTCACTGAGGATCCAAGCCACATAAGTCCCTCTGACTTTGCTTTGTTTCCTCTGAATAAGTGAAAACGGGAATCGGACAATCAAAGGAAGTTTCACTGCCCTCAAAGAGAACTCCAGAGTACTATATGTAAATGCAGTTCTCTCCTAAAGCCTGCAGATACTTAGATAATTGGGATTTGGGGACAAAAAAAAAATGATGCCTCAAAACAATTCACTCTAGAAGGTACCTTAACTTAGATAAAATAGTCCACTTAATGTGGCATGTATTTTTTTAATTGGTATGAAGAGGCCTCCAGAAGGAGAGACAGAGTCCCTTTCCAGAGGGTTAGGAGACTCTCAGGAAAAATAAAAAGTGAACAGCTAAAACCAAACCAAACCAAAAAAAAAAAAAAACCCACCAAAAAACAAACAAAAAAAAAGTGAAAAAACCCTGGCAGCTACCAAAACAGAATGTGGCTTTTGCCAGAAAAGGTAAAATCTTACAAATGTCTGTTGGAGTATGACTTAAATGTAGAATGCCTGTGGGATGAATATGTGCATGTTTGGTGATCAGATAGCAAATAAAAGGCCCATGAAACAGGTAAGAGAGCCTGGAATATAGCCAGGCATACAGAAAGGACAGAAAGGTTGGTGCCAGTACTCATGGGATCCACTAATGTTCATGTGCTTGTCAATCTAGACAGTGTCGTGTGTGTGCCTTCACTACTGACCTTCAATTTCTACCAGTCAAAGAGGAGGAAGGGGACTTACCTATGTTTGTTTTATGCAAATCCTATATGTAGGTGCTGTTGAAGGCAGTGCCTTATCTGTGGCAGTCTGTGTAACTGGCCATGTCAGTGTCCTGTGTATGTCCTCTGTGTGTCCTGTATGTGGCATCTCTGGGATACAAGCTCAGCTTTGTTACCAGTTGAACCTGCAAATGGGAAAGTGGCAGCCATGTCCCTCAGCCTGGGAAGAGACCCTGGAGTCCCTGGGACACACAGAACTGGGCTCCAGTGGCTGGAGAGGAGTTCTGGGCAGCAGCTGTTAGACAAGGTAGCCGTTTCTAACATCCTTTAATAGTTTTGTAGTCAGAAGGATATGGTCAAATTGTGAGCATTCCCGAGATTACATGTGTAATCCTTATGTAATGGAGGAGTGAGCCTTTGTTAATGTGCTTACAGGGATAAATTTGTAACCAACCTTCTAGAGTGTTATGCAGGCACCAAAACAGGACCTATGCTAGTAAATTCTTTGGTTAATTGGAACAATTGGATGGGGGGGGGGGAGAGAAAGGAGCATTAGAAGATATAAATAGCTCAAACTGCAAGGCCTAGTGACTAGAATTTGTAGTTTGGGTATGAAAGGAGATGCTTACCAGAGTATGTACAAGACTCCCTGTAAAAAATCACTTTCACCTATCAAATCAACAATGACATTTTCTCTAAAGCAGGAGAAAATCTGAGAGAATCAGACTAAGGCTAAGCTCTCTAGAATTTGAACTTTGAAATTTGTGAAGAATCAGGTAGAAAAGTGAAATGCACAGTTCCAAAGGAATAGCCTCAACTTATAGAAATTTAATCCCGATGAAGCCAAGTAGTGGAATTGAGTATTGCAGAAGAATTTGGTGAATTGTTGGGGAACAAATATCACTTAATGTACCTAGTGGCAGTGTAAATCTCTCATGGCTACTGTCATTACACAAGTGCATACCATCCTGCTTGTAAACAAGGGGTGTCTGGACAGGACAATTTAGGATCAGCCACTATGATTGTAAGTGGCACAAGACATCCTATATGTTTGTTTAAGGATGCTCAGATAAGTTCCTGATCCAAGAAGAAATATGATTTTTTTACTTTTTTCCCCCCTAAGGAGCTAGAACCTTTCTAGAGATCCTTAAAAGATACTTAACAAGCCCTTAATGACAACAACTTGGGCACAAGGTATGGGTAAGGTTACAGTTTCAGTGCTATCCTACATTATTCTCACCCTGCCCCTGGAACTTTGAAGGAAGTGGTGAAGGGGAGTGGTCACCCCGGGGGAAGAAGCTGAGAATATTCAGACCCTCCCCTCCACTGGAGGGCCAGATTTCAAGCTTATTTGCTTAAAAACAAGAACTTTCCTTTAAATATTTGTTGGGTTAGAGCATGACACAAATAGCGCCGAGGTTGCGGGTTCAATCCCCATATGGGCCATTCACTTAAGAGTTGGACTCGATGATCCTTTTGGGTCCTTTCCAACTCAGAATATTCTGTGATTCTGTGAATATGCTCTAAATTAACTACTCAACCACCACTGATTGAGATTAGATATTTAAGGATGAAGAAGGTGCAGTCAACCAACAGAGACACTTCTCAAACCCTCTATAGCTGCTGGGGAGGTGGGGTTGCTCAACTCCTACAATGTTCCCAGGGATTTCTCCCTAGCACATATTCTTGAGAAGACAGTAAAGATAGGGAGACTTTCCTATTGATCAAAAACCTTCTCTAGCAATGGAATGTTTTAGTGAAGTCACTGAGATAATGGCTACGTCATTAAAATGTTATATCTAAAGATGCAGCTAATACTGAAAGCTCTTTTATGTCATTTCCCTTTTTAAATTTTCCACATAAATTTAGCATTTTTAAAATTCATACACATTTTTATTTATAAAAAAATTTCTATAGCTTAAATGACCAGGAAGGGGCTTTCATTTTGTCATTGAGATGCAAAGGATTGAAGTTTATTATTGTTCGAATTCTTAAATCTTTATATTGTTGGACACCTTTTCAACAAAATAGTATAAGACAGAAAGGGAAGAAAACTATAGCTGCACACCTCCTAAACCACGAGGATCATTTGTAAATTTGCAAATTGACTTTATTCAGATGCCTAAATGCTATAATTTTGAGTAGTCTTTGTCATTTTAGAGATGTTCTCAGGATGGGAAGAGGCCTATCCTTGTAAACAAGCTGATGCAACAACTGTTGAAAAAGGTTGCTGAGAGAACTAATTCCTGGGTTTAGTATTCCTCTAACACTACATAGCAATAGAAGCACCCATTTTACCAGACAAGTAAGCGGGAGAGAGAGAGAGAAGGGCCTTCCTTTGAAAAATCACGGGAAGCAGCCAGTCTAAGTGCCACTCGGGAAGCTGAATGGACTGCAGCAGGAAATCTCTGAGCAGCAGGCTGGAACAGCAGAGGCGAGCACAGTCGGAGTGGCAAAGTGTAGCAAAGACTCACGAGCAATGCCAGAAGCCACGGGCTATCCGGGCGGGCACGGGGTATCGGGTTAATAAAAAAGAAACAGACAAAAACCACAAGCAAACAGTATCTCCAGTCAGACGCACACGCCGCATGGCTGCCCGAAGTCCACCACCGCCACCGGAAGGAAGCAGCAGACCCTGGCCCCCAACCCTCGCAGGATCCCGGGCTGCCTCTCACCCATCGCGATACTCCCGGAGCTGGGAGGCAGGGGATGGGCAATGACCATTCTGGACACAAAACAAAAAAATAAAATGTGTATGGGATAAAAACCATCCCCAAGACAGCACTGCTCAGCAACCACCAAAACATCCGTGTGTTATGAACATTATTCCCATACTGAATCCAAAACGCAGCACTGTACCAGCTACTGAGAAGAAAATGAACTCTATCCCAGCCCAAACCAGTGTCAGGAAAATTAATCCACAAACACCAGAGGTTTATGTCCAAAAAGGAGACAGAGGAGTCCTGTAACTTTATTCGAATGAAGGGAGAGGTGATGCTTATATAACTTAGGTCAAAGTTACAAGGTGCTTATATAGCTTGAGTTATAAGATATCAATATAACCTGGTATCAATATAACCTAAATCATATTTTTATACCTATATAACCTGAATCATAACTTTTTATGCCTATATAACCTGATATAAATAACTTTCTATACAATGTAACATCTAGTATATGGTTAACTAGTTGCTTAATGCTGAATAGACAAAAAGGAAGGAAAAAAACCTCACCAGGAGAATAGCTTTAGAGATAGATAAGTATAGTACTAATGAGAAATTGGCAAATGTAAAGCCAATAGCCACAAAATAAAGAATTTAGGCCGATTAGGACCAGATAGACCAAGGAACACCATAACTGCGCATGCTCCAAAGACAAAGTTGAAACATTCAGATGCAAAGAAGACTTTGGAAGCCTTCATCAAAAACCTCCAATGACCCCCGAATTGGGGAGGCGCAAGTGCAAAAGAATTATCTAATAACCATGAGATCATACTGTGTAAATTATTTCCAGTGTGTATGTGATGATGTTACAGTGACATAGTGATACTAAGCAATACTTACTGCATAAATATACCACAGCACTTGACAAAGGTGAGTGAGTTAAGACAAATCCCCCTCACATCCAGCACTGCAATAAACAAATACCTACTCCATAGACACCAGTCTATGGGATTTTATTTCCAGCCTAGCTTTTGGGTATCAGAGTCCATGGGCCATTTCCCCTGCGGTGTCTCAAAATTTTTGGAGGATGCAGCCTCCTTTTTATCCTAATTTTCCAGCTGTATTTCCCTCTCTCTTTCCCTTTTGGCTGGAGTACTTGAGAGGTACAGACTTCCCAAATCGCCTAATACCTAAGACCCTCTTCTAATGTATATCCCCCCTGTTTTTCTTTTTCCTTGTGTCAATTAGTGGAATTCCTATGGAATTTATGGTTCTTCCCATTGTTTCTTTCATCTCTCAGTATCCAATTTTATTTATCAGCAGACCTACAGTTTGTTTGTAAAGACAAATCTCTCTCATTCCTGCCAGGTCGGCTGTCTATCTCTGCCCCAACACGTGTGGGATGGTTCTGAGGCAGCCCGTGCTCCAAATAATGAGTCTGGACTCTTCAGTTGTTGGTCTTCAGGTTGTTTATTATTTCTTATCTACAAAATTTTCTTTCTGCCCAGCCAAGGTCTGCTCAGCACGGCAGCCACAAGCACTCTGACCGCCCTCAAGGCGGTGTTGTCTTTATATACTACAAACTACGTATATCATATTTACTTTTAATTCCCAATACCTATCACCTATGTTAGACAGTGCGCTTCTACTCTAAATCAATCCCTGAGTGCCAACATCACAGCAGAAAATGGATGACAAGAAGAAGAAAAAAGGACGAGACACGCCCTGATCCCTCCATCTTGTCTCCATAACCCCTATACCATAAAAGCCCAAAATCTGTATTTCCACCCTGTAAATACATCATTCTTGCACCATTCAAACCCGTGTGGCTCTCATGTCCTCATACACAGGAGGTAATTCGCTGGAAGGATCAAAGTCAAACCACCAGCTGTTCCGGGCAACATGCCAGGGTCTCTGAGCCTCCCAAGAGGGTTCCTGGCAACTCTGGACATCCAGAGGGATGTGCTGAGTTCCCACAATTCCATTCATCAATCAGTGGAATCCTTCCCATTGTTTCTTTTATCTCTCAGTGCTATTTTTATCTACCAACAGACCCACAGTTTGTTTGTAAAGACAAGTCCCTCATTCCTTTCACCAGGATAGTATCCACCCCTTATTCCATACCATTTACATCATGCCAGGTGCAACAGTATCCAAAACCTCATCACCTTTCCTGTTTTTGATTGATATACACAGAGATATGGAACGAATAGACTTTGTGTTGACGTATGTGGTGGTATTTAGAGGAGAATTGGAAAGGAGTGATTGAAAGGGAATGTGGATTGATATGGTTGAAACAAGCATCAGGAGACATCTATGTGTTAAGAAAGAAGGAGGAAGAGGAAAAAGGGGAGGAAGAGAAAAAGGGTGAGGATTGGGATGTTTTTTAGCACCTTCCCCCATCTTGTCCTCCAAGTTTGCCAGCTGACCCAGAGCCAGCTGCAGGTCTCCTGTATCCTCAACTTCTGGAGCAAAGGGATCAGGGAAATGCTGTTCCTATAACCCCACCTGATGATAATGACAGTGCAGGGGGACGAGGGCAGCATATCATATCAACCCATAGAACTAGAAGAGGAACTCAATTTAGGACATCAGAAGCCCCCTGGACCCAGGAATCAGGGGTACATCAGTACATCAGATGCCACTGTGCCAAGTTCCCTTGGGAGGGTCAAGGGGGAGGGTTTGGGTTTGTAATTGTATCACTTACTACCCAAGATATAAGAGGGTTGAAAAATAAATTATCTGGATGATTCCACAGGGGTGGGGGAAAAGACAGAGGAATATTTGGGAAATGCGGATTATACATGGAAGGACTGGGATTTTCTTTTGGGGATTTTGTTTGGGTCATCAGAGAAACAAATGATTTTGCACAAAGTTCGGCACTGTGGGAGGATGAGCATCCACAAGCAGCGGGGGGGGGGGGGGGGGGGGGACGGGACGGGGACGGGACGGACCCAATGCACCTACCGTGGATGATGCAATGCCCCAGGTGGACCCTCAGTGGGATCAAAATAATCAGGCCAGTCTGGCTTGCCTTTGCAATTACCGTGCTTATTTGATATGGGCAATTAAATCAGCCTCTCCTAAAACTAACAACATAGCTAAGGCTATGTCATTGGAACAGGAAAAGCAGGAAAGCCCCTCTCATTGGTTAGAGAGGATTAAGGATGCCTTGTGAAAGCACGGGGGGATGGATCGTGAGGGTCCAGCCTTTCACACATTGCTGAAGGTACAATTTGTTACTAGATCCTGGCCTGATATAAGAAAAGAAGTACAGAAAGATGAAGAGTGGCAGAATAAGCATCTGGAGGAATTGGTTAGAAAAGCACAGCAGATATATATGTAAGAAGGGATGAGGAAAAGGCAAAGACAAAGATGATGGCAGTTTTTACAGCCCCAGAGGAATAAGCCACAGGGTCCAAGGGGTCCTCCAGGACAGAGGGGATGGGGTCAGTCACAAGGAAGTGGCAGAGGCATTCTCTCCCCAGCAAGGGAGAGCCAACCCAAACAGTGGTTGGGGAGAAATCCGTGTGCTATCTGCAGGGCAGAGGGACACTGGAAGTGGGACTGTCTGCAGAGACAGCTGGATCTTCAGGAGGAGGAAGTCCAGAGGATAATGGAGATGGATTGTTATGAGTGTCAGGGGCTCCCATTATACCAGGGACCCACCACACTGGAGCCCTTGCTAACTTTTAAGGTGGGTCCAGATTGAGAGGAGCTGTGTTTCCTGGTAGATACAGGGGCCTCTCAATCCACCCTGAATTTTATCCCTAAGAGGGGAAAATTGTGAAAATGATTATTCAAGGGGTGAGTGGGAAAGATGAATGAGTGCATTTTGTGCAACCCCTATTAATAGATGTGGGAGATAAGTTTGAAATGCATGAATTCCTGTTTGCTCCTAATTGTGATTGTAATTTACTAGGAAGGGATTTGATGGCTAAAGTGGGAATGCAAATTAGTGTTGTAAAAAATGATACAGAGTCTAACACTGTGGTAACTTAGTGTAAAATGTTTGAGAAGGCTTATGCTGAAATAAACCCAGAAATGTGGGCAGCTCCAGGGAAATACAGAAAACTACACATAGAGCCTCTCCAAATTACTTTGAAGCAACCAGGACAAGTGGTGTCTAAAAAGCAATATCCTATTTCAAGGGAAGGGATCCCTATACCATCCTGAATCAGATACCTTCTTCACATCAGTATTATTCAGTAATTTTATAGATGCATATTATAATATTGGCTTTTAGCAAATATTAAAATGGATTTATATGTGTAATGTTAAAGTAACTTTGATGTAGTTTTTATTTATGTTGTTAATTAAGCTTAAACATAGTAGTGAAATAACTATGCTTGTGTTAAAATGCCTGCTTGGATGAGATAGCATCCAATGAACATAGGATGAGGACACCTGCTACAGATACACCACCTATCAGCACCCACCATCTGAAGAAAGCATGGACCAAGGCCCAAACTGGAACTGATAAAGAGAAGGAGCCAAAACCACAGCCTGACAGGATCGACGGGAGAAAATGCTCATCCGATGATGATCGACAAGTCTCAGATTTATTGATTAACAGGCACACTTTTATAATCACAGTAATAAGGCTCATACATATTGCAAAAGTAGAGCTCATTATTGGTCAGCTATAGCAAGTCAGTCCCACCTCTCTCAGGATGTTTGTGGCTTCTTTTTACCTCCTGTTCTCACATATTTTCTTGAACAGCTTCTTGCTCAAGGAAACTGTGTCCTTGAATTAGGCAGCTGTTGCTTTCTCAGATGTATTTTCTCACGTCTCTTTTCCCATCAACTATGTCTCAATAAAAACTGTCCACAAGAGAATCCCCTGGGGTAACTGGGACTGGGTCTCAGGGAACAGGTGGGACCCCTTGGAGAGAGGGAGCCGAGGGTTTTCCTGGCACGATCCACTGGGAATGCGGGATAAAAAGTGGAGGGAGCCCCTAAAAATTCTGCTAGATTGAGGGATAAGACACCCAAGAAAATCCAGGGTTGGCCAATAACATTTGAGATTTTATAATACCCATGGGTGGATATTAACAAAGTGACTTGAAATTAAAAGGTACCTTGTTGTCTTGTGAGTGAGAATGAGTGAGATAATAAAGAAATAAAAGTGAGTGTGAATGAATGAATGAATGAATGTATATGTGATATGGATTATTGATTTAAAGTTTAACCTTATTTTCTGGTGAAAGATGGATTGTATTATACTATTGGAACGGAAGGATTTTTCTGTGCTGTGAAGAGTAGGACGTGTTCGAGCTGTCAGCGGAATGGATTGGAGCAGGGAGACAAAAGCCCTGGGGAAATGAGATGGGGAACCAGAGAAAGGGGCTGGGACCCCCTGGAAATGTTGCCTCTCCCTGTCTCCAGTTTCTCTGCTCATGCCAGGAGCTCCAGTCTCCCTACCCGTATCAGCTTCTCTGCCTGTGTCAGGAGCTTCAGCCCTCCCCACCTGTACTGACCCTGATCAGTCCTGTCCCCACCGTGGCTCTGGAGCCTCCTACTCCTACCTCTGCTTCTTTGTTGGTTCAGGCTTTCCTGCGGACTTCTGCTCCTAACTCTGTCCCTTTATTGGTTCCAGCCTCACTGCCAACCCTTGCCTCTGTTCCCTCGGCGATTCCAGCTCCCACTATATCTATGAGAGGGGTTCAGGAGGGAGGCAGAGCCTCAGTGTGCTCAGGGTCCTGGGAAAGGACTAGGGATGTCTGTTTTTGCTGTAGCAGGGAAGGGCACCCTCACTTAGAGGGAGACTTGGAGGTGCTTCAGGGGATGTGCCCAGTGAAGGAGTGGGAAGATCATGGGCTCTGTTTTCTGGAGGAGGAATGCTGTCTGGAGCCTTTGATAACTTCGGAAACAGGTCCCCAAGAGGAAGTATTGGAATTTGTGGTTGATTCTGGGGCAGGGAGAACTTGTGTGGTGGAGATTCCAGGGAGACGTAATATGGGTGATGACACGGTGGAAGTGGCAGAGTGTCATGATCTGCTAGTAGAAGCGGGGGTCACGATGGTTCGTTTTACTGATCTCAGAGTGCAAAAAACAACACAGAGGGGATTTCAGTATTAATCAGAACAAATGCACCTTTTATTGAGTGCCCACAGCAAATGTGATAGAAGGGTTAGAAAGGAGATAAAGGATAGAGAGAGTGAGAGAAAAAGGGGGGAGGGGGGATGAATAGCTACCAACGGACAGACAAAATCCTTGTGGTCCAGCCAACAGATCCATCTTGTCATGTTGGGGAGAATCTCAAAATATTTGGTTAACTCAGGGGGTCTTTTATAGTTCTCCAACAGGAGGAGAACAGGTACAGGACAGTGGAGAATAAGTCCGTTGAGAACAAGTACAAACAGTCCACTTCCAAACAGGACAAACCAGTCCCAGCAGTGTTTCAGGACTGGTTTCTATAGGAAACCAGTCTTGGTCCAGCGAACACACCTGCAGGCAATGCTTGGAAGACATCCTGCTTCAGTCAGCCCAGCACCCCTGTGTTAGAATTTTAAGGGTCTCAGTCCTTGGAGGGAGAGGGCTTCAATCTCTGTCCTTGATGGCAGTCGTGAGGCAGATGAGGGATCTTCCATGGGGGGATCACCAAAGTTCTCTAAAGCAAGTGGCATCTGGCCGAGAGGTGGGGAAATTCGTGGGCTATTGTGATGAGCAGATATTCTGAATGTGAAAAACGCCAATCACTTGTTTTTAAAAATTTAAAAGTTTAATAGTAATAAAAGGGTTATAAAAATAGTAATATAATTAGAATAATAAAAATTTGGACAATTAGGATTTAGGACAATACGAGACAATAAGAACAAAGAGTTACGGACGGTCCAGGTACCTTTTTCTGGGCAAAATAAACCCGAAAAAGGACACATGTTAACAGAGGATTAACCCTTGAAAACAATAGCCTGTTGCATATTCATACATCTCATACATGATGCATAAATTCCATTCAAACAAAGGATTCTGTCTGGTCAGTGTCAACTTCTTCCTCTTAATCCTGATGGCATCTCAGGGCTGAGCGAGGCGGGAAGAAGTTAGTTTCTTCTGATAAGAGAGCAATAAATTCTTTTTCTTTGAAAGATTTAGGTGTCCTGTGGCTGCTATCTAGGTGAAAGTACCTCATTCCTTTCTTTAAAAAAATATCCCACATACATAGTTTTTATTTTAACTACAAAAGCTACATTTACCATACTACTAAAATGTTAATACAGCACTACTAATCAATACAACATAATACATATAGTAAATATCTGCGTAGAGCCATATAATATGCACTTTTCACAAGAAGCAATTTACAGGATACTCTATCATTTAGGGAAGGGAGGAGGTTACTGCCGACATGATCAGCTCAAACAGTGGAGCTGTATGTGCTTGTGAGAGTCTATGAATTATTGGAAGTGGTGAATTTACCAAAAGGTGTCACAATAATACACGTTAGGGGACACCAGGCAGGGTGCTCAGAGAAGGTAACCAACTGGCTGATGAAGAAGCTCGGAAAGCTGCATTGTTGCCAAAAATCTCTAAGATGCTCCCTTTGCTCCCAGTAACCCCACTGCTGCCAGAGAAGCTGTCTTTTCCACCAGAGGAATTTGAGATAATTAAAAAGAGTGGGGCAGAGGAAAGAGGGGATAATTGGTTTACAAGGGATGGTAAGCAGTGGATACCAAAAGCTCTGACCTTACAATTGTTAAAACAACTCCATGAAGGAAGTCATTGGGGCTGTCAAGGACTGGCAGAAGCCTTCCTCAAGATATATGTTGCTGTGTGTCTTTTTACTTTGTCAAAATGAGCTATTGAGGGTTGTTTGATTTGTGCTAAAACCGATAACAGGGTTACAAAGAAACTTGCCAGGGGAGGGAGGCCTTGGGCTGTACATCCCGTCCAAAGATGCCAGGTGGATTTTACTGAAATGCCCTGTACTCAGGTTTAAATATCTTCTGGTAATAGAATGTCAGGTAACAGGGTGGCCAGAAGCATATCCAACTGTTTCAGCAACTGTGGTGTGGATATGACAGTCTGGTCAGAGAAAGAAAAAGCCAGATAAGCTTTCCCATTAATTGGTCTGGGAAGTTTTAGGGAGGCAGAGAGAAAGAATGGTAAACAAATGGTAAGCTATCTGCAGGTCGTGTTTGTAATAAGTTGTTTTTCTCATAAGATGTTTACCAAAGAGTGTCTTCTTAATTAGCCAATCATGTGAAATGTGTTGATTAAATGACCAATCAGGTCCACCTGTATCGGACCAGTGTATAAAAGAAGGGGTTCCAATAAACTGGGGGCTTCTAGCATCTTAGCCTTCTGACCTAGAATCTGTGTAATTTATTATCCATTCCTGACTCAACAGTGATGCTACGGGATCAGTTATTAAAGTATTTTAGGGGCAAATAATTCCAAGATGTGGGATTGTGGAAGCAATAGACTCAGGGGAACTCATTTTACAGGAAAGATCCTTCAAGGGGTTATGACTGCTTTAGGAATACAATGGAACCTCCACACCCCCTGGCACCCCCAGAGCTAAGGCCAGGTTGAAAGAATGAATGGAGAAATAAACACCTTTTGAAGCGGATGATAGAAACAAGATGCCACGGGTACGACTTTTACCATTGGCTTTGGCAAGAATAAGGGCCAGACCCAGAGGAGATACTAAATTATCTCCCTTTGAATTGAGGTTTGGAATTCCTTACCCTTGTAATTCTCAGTGCAGTGGGGGGAAGGGGTGTGTGTGCGTGTGGAAATAAGTGATGTATGTTTAAAACAATATGTGGCCAGGATACTGTCTCTTGTGAAATTTCTTTGACAGAAAGCCCAGTTAGCTCAGACCCTGTCTTTGGACTTTTCTGTTCATAATATCCAACCAGGATATTGGGTCCTAGTTTAGGAGTGGAAAGAAGCACCACTAGTGGCAAAGTGGCGTGGACCTTTCCAAGTGTTGCTGACCACAGAAACAGCCGTCAAGACAGCTGAACACGGGTGGACCCATCACACTCAGGTCATGGTCTCTAAAGCCCTGGAAATTTGGACATCTAAGCTGGAGGAGAAGGATGGGAAGCCACGACTGACACTCCACAGGAGTGCACCGGAGCAGTAGCCAGTGCGTCATCGGGGGAAGCCCTGTGTGCCTACCCACAGACTGCCTGCTGAAATAGTCTGTATGGACATCCCTCCTTTTGCTCTCCAATCATTAAGGGGCTAATCCTTGCTGTCACTCTTTTCTTTATGTTGAATTGCTTCTCTGCCTTCACTCGCCACAGGTGATGTGGAAGACAACATGAAAATTAGATTAGGAGATTAGATTATACCATTTGAATGTTTTTCTTAATGATCTTACCTTTATATTGTCAGTTAGGTTTGGGCCAGAGATGGGAAAATCATTTTTTGGTCCTAGGAGAAGAAGTAGCAAAAACCTTTGGCCTTATAATTGTTGGGTCTGTGGAGGGCCAGGAGGATTTGAAGAGTGGCCATGGGTGGCCAGCCCAGTTGAGCCTAAATGGTGAGTCAGCACCCTGAGTGAGGTCCATAATGGAACGGGATTTTAGGATGAGGAAGCAAGTCCATGGCGGCTTCATTCTTCTGAAAGAGGCATTTATTGTCTAAATAAAACAGGAGGTATATATGTGGAAAAAAGTGTTTGTGACTGGACTTTATCTTTGGGTTTAGACTGTTGGATCTCAACTGTCCTCCTTACAATTGTTCTAAATATCAAGGCAGATGGAATCAAACACATGTTAAGCTCACTAATAGTAGCTGGGTAAGGTGTTCCTACCATAGTTACCAAAGGGATTCTGAAGGCTGTAAAGCAGCAGGGAAGGACAGTTTTTTTTGACCCCTTACTTTTAAGCTGCCCCTGAGATAATTCCACAAGTAAGACACATGTTGTCCGTGACTATCAGTGGAAGTGGCAACACCAGAATGGAACTCGAACCCTTTTTAATAAGTTCTGGTCCAGATCCAACAAAACAGATCTGGGATGTACTTGCATGTGGAAACCTCATGTGGGAGCCTGGAAATGCAAATATTGTGATTCTTATGGTGGCGCAACTATTGTTGGAGGACCGTTAGGCCCAGGAAGCAAGCTGTATTTTGACCCACCCATTGATGATGAAAATTAGGAAGGCCCCTTTACCAACAGGACCTGGGCTTTAAAAGGGCATTATTGGATTTGTGGCCAACATGCCTATCACAGATTACCCCCAAGATGGTCAGGGATACGTTATGTAGGGTATATTGGACCGTTGTTCTTTCTGCTACCACAAGTTCAGGGAAATCAGTTAGGAATCAAGGTATATGATGATCCAATTAGAGAAAAGCGTTCAGTTGATGCAGCCTTAGCTGGAGGGAGAACCCAAAAGTGGGAAGAAGATGAATGGCCACCTGAGCAAATCACACAACACTACAGATTATCCATATGGAATCCTAATGATTTAATATCAGGTGCCAGAGGACCCATTTATAATTTAAATCAGATAATTAGGTTACAAGCTGTCTTTGAAATAATAAGCAGCCAGACAGCTACAGCCGTTGACCTCCTTGCTGACCAATCCACTCAGATGAAGAATGCAATATTTCAACATTGGATGGTATTAGATTATCTATTAGCAGAAGGGGGAGTGTGTGGCAAATTAAATGGCTCAAACGGCTGTTTGCAAATAGATGAAAATGGAAGAGTGGTGAAACAAATACAAAGGGATTAAGAAAGTTAGCTCATGAACCAGTCCAAACATAGAAAGAATGGGAATGGGACTTGTTTTTGTGGTTACTTGGTGAACTATGGGTTAAACAAATGTTTTTTTCCCTCTTAAGTGCTGTAGTAACTCTCATCTTTTTACCATGTATTATCTCTTGCTTAGTGCAATTTATTCAACATATGATCAAAGGGATGCAGGTAATAGCCATGCCTACTGATCCAGAAATGGCTACAAAAGGACAGAAAATGATGTCACTACAAATAATTGCAAAACCAAAAAGGACCCAGGAACAGAAAGTTAAGTCAATGATAACTGTTTGTAAAGACAATTATTGAGAAAATAAGAAAAGGAGGGATTGAAAGGAATTAGAAGGATGTGTCTTTATAAACAAACTGTGGGCCTGATGGTAGAAAAGGACAGATACAGAGAGGTGAAAGTGATAGTGGAGCTCCGAAAATGTTAAAGATAGAACTCTAAAATGTTAGGCTTTGTGTTTTCTCAGATCACTGCACCTGTGTAAGCAGTATGATAAATGATATAATTGTTAGATGTGATGATTGTTTAGTAATTAAGTATAATTATTATATAACCATAAGAAGAATCATGAGAAACTATGTTGGAAATTTAACGAGGGCTATGCTTAGCTGAAATCTATGTATACAATAGAACAATATAAGTTTAATAATTAACATGAAAGTTATGTAACGATAGAGTATAAAACACGTTCACCTCGAATGTATGGTCGGAATTAGATTTGGGTTGTAATATCCCAATTCCCAGAGCTCTTAATAAAAAAGCACCACATATAATCACTACGTGATTATGTGTTTTTGAACGCTAACAAAAGAAGCAATGGGGGGAACCATAAATTCCCTAGAAATTCCACTAATTGACACAGACTTACTTTAGAGAAAAAGAACAGAGACAAAAAAAAAAAAAAACCCAAAAAAAACGTGAGGGAGGGGGCAGGTATACATTAGAAAGGGGGTCTTAGGTATTAGGCGTTTTGGAGAGTTTGTACGTCTCAAGTACCTCAGCCAATGGGGAAAGAGAGAGGGAAATGCAGCCGGGAAATTAGAATAAAAAGGAGGCTGCATAACCTATAAATTTCGAGAGACCCCATAGGGAATGCCCCATGGCCTCTCCCTTTATTTGAATAAAGTTACAGGACTCCTCTGTCTCCTTTTTGGACATAAACCTCTAGTGTTTGTGGATTAATTTTCTTGACAGGAGCTTGCAGGGTGACATCCCAGGAGGCCCAGAGAAGCTGTGACTGCCCCATCCCTTCAAGTGTTCAGGGCCAGATTGGATGGGGTTCTGAGAAACCTGGTCCAGTGGAAGGTGTCCCCGTCCATGGCAGAGGAGTTGGAACTTATATAACATTATATATAGCAATACATCTAGCAATTGCATCATACAATTTAATACATTTTCTGTTCTTGCCCAAAACTAAATCCCCTTGAGGCATACACCAGGTGTCCCCATCCTCCCACATTACCCACCAAGTGCCCCTGAGTCCTTGTGCAGAAGCCATCCCAGGAATGGGTTTGCCTTTGGGTGAGGCAGGAATAACCCAGACTGTTTTCCCCAGAGTGTTTTTTAATGTGCAGGACAAGAACTTTATCCACTTCTACAATACTGTTAAAAATGACCAGATAATATTGGCTTTCACATTTATGTATTAGTTTTTGCATGCTGTTATTGATCATAAGTATTTAGATATAGTACAAATTATAACTCTTTTTAGCTGCTTGTTGATATAACATAATCTGTATTGCTCATAGAAATAGTAGTGTAATTAATATGATATTTATGTATCCCTTATAGAAATAGTAGTGTGATGAACGTATTGTACTATAGACTGTTGCAAAACATAAGATGTGAAAAGGCTTTTGTGTAACTAAGAAGAGCAGTGTCAGGCCATCCACTGACTGACCTCTCCAAGTGATAAGGCAACAGTGACACAAGACAGAGCACCGGAGGAGCTAAGGACGAACTCATTAACTCCTATGAAAAAAGGAGTTCAGGATAAAGAATTTTTGTAAAGTTTAATAAAGGATAAAATAAGAGACAAAAGTCCAGCGCTGGGGTGCTCCTGGCAGACAGCCGAAGAACACACCGGTATATACAGACAGTGTTATCTTTATCATGTTGCAGTCCTCTTTTTTAACACTCCTCTTATCAGAAAAGTGTGAAACAACAAGGATGAAATCACGGGAAGGAACACAATTTATTGACTTCATCTCAGGATGTCATACAGATAAGTCAGGAAGGGAAACCTAAACAGAAGTCCCTGCAACATCAAAAGTTCTTGGGAATGTTTAAATAATGTATAAGGTAATGAATAAGCATCTAACCCCAGCAATGTAACCGTATATAGAGAACACAATTTTAAGCTTTTTGGGTGCTCTTAGGCCATTCGTCAGAAGCACCCCAGCGCTGGAAATATTGTCCTTCTTTTACCATATTATTAAAATTTTAAGTATTCTAAGGAGTGAACTCCATTTTTCGCAATACATAAAAGTTTTGATTAGGCAAAGCCAGCCTGATTGGCAGATCCTTTGGTGTTGACTAACCAGGTGCCCTTTGCTAAATGTGTATCCCACTTAGTCATCGACAGTCCATTACATGATTTGATCTTTACAGAGGCTGGTGCATAATAGGGAATGTGATACATCCACTCAATACCATGGTCTTTGGCCCAGGTGTCTAAGACATTGTTTCGGAAATGAGTACCATTGTCTGGTTGTGAAAAATGAGGTTCACTTTCCTGGTAAAATTTAAAAAGTGTAATAAAAAGACGGTAGGAGACAGAACTAAAGCAAAGGGTTAAAAACAGCCAGGATGCTTGGCATTCAGCCAAGAGCACACTGTTGTCTTTGGGGATACCCCTTAAATGCCTTTTCCTTTACATCAGCCTGTTGCATATTCATAGACCCTTATGCATAGTAAGCTTTTCCCCCAAACTAGTTTGCATGTTCCAAGAACTGTTTAGCATATCATCTTCTTGGGTCCACCTTTTTAGAGCATGCATATTCCTTGGTTGTGGTTTTAGTCCATTCTTATCACCTCCAGTTTTGGGCCTTGGTCCACACTGTCTTCAGATGGTGAGTGCTGATAGTTGGCATATCTGTAGCAGGTGTCCTCATCCTATGTTCATTGGATGTTATCCCATCCAAGCAGATATTTTAACACAAGCATACTTATATCAGCTATTTCACTAAGCTTAATTAACAACAGAAATAAAAACTATATATTTATAACGAAGTTACTTTAACATCACACATATAAATCCATTGTAATATTTGAGAAAAGCCAATATTATAATATGTATCTATAACAATCCTCCCTCTTATTCTTTATAAATCATTTGGCTTGAACAATATTTCTCGTCCACTTGCATTCTTTGGACTATGCTGGCAATGAGTCGAATAAAACAGGAGATTAAACAAGGAAGAATCAAAACAGTTATAACACATAAAAGGAAGAAGCCTAATTTCTTCCACCAATCTATCTCCAATACATACCCCACCAGCTAGGTTTTTAACATTGGTTCCCACTTTTGGACCAGTACCTGGGTTATTTTTCTGATAGCTTTTGCTTTTTCCAGGATGACATCCCTGTTGTCATCTATTTTCAACAATCTGATATATTAAACTTTCCACAAACATCCCCTTCTTTAGCCAATAAATAGTCTAAAGCCAACCTATTCTGATGCACTACAGTTTTTGTTCGGCTTTGGTGACTTGATATTAATTCCAATGCCGGAGCAGCTTTGTTTGTTATCACCTCCATAACTGCTGGGAGTCTTATAATATGATTCAGCATATAACTTGGGGCTAATACAGAGTTAGATTGCTATGCTGGTTTTACCTTTTTGTTTACCATTTGTTCTTTTACCAAACCTTGGACTATATCCCTAAGGTCAAATGTGAAACAAATCCATCTCTCTCCTTTTGGACATTCGATTCCCCGTCTATTACCACTTTTTCCAAGGTTTCTTGCAATCCAATATTTTTCCCCATTTTGCCTACAGGTACTTTGGATGGGTTATAACAGACACTGTTGACATGGGTGTGTGTAATAAAAGAGGAACTTAGGTTTCTTTCCATGTAATGCTTTTGGTAGCATTTGTGGCACGATTTTATCGGTATCCCAAAAGGGAAAAGACAACAAATGAGTGATGGAAAAAGAAATAACAGAGGTCCGATATGGCTTATACCCCCACCTCCCCTGCCTTATGGATTTGCAACCCATAGCAGGTGTATATGATCTTCTCAGTGGCAAGTACAGTGGCCAACCCAAGCTTGCCCTCTATATTCTTGTCCCTTCCTTTTTACTAATTTCCAGGCAAATAGTTTTTGACACTCCTTAACCATAGTATCCCACTGTGAGAAATGACTGCTCACTTTAAAAATTTTAAAAGGTTTATTAAACTTTAACAAAAATACAACAGAAGGACTAAATAAGGAAAAACAGGCCTGGGAGCCTCCTTCATGACTGCCTACCACGTGGCTGGCTCCTCTTCAAGATGGATGCTTTGCCTTTTATATCTCTAGCCCCTCCTAGAGCCTTGTCTGTCAACTCCTTCCTTGCTGTCCAGTGGTAGAGGTCACTTTCTTGCATTCTGATTGGAGGTCAAGTGCTGCCATAGTAACAACCCACCTTCCCAAATGCCCGGATTACCAAGACCATCCCATGATAAACACATACTGGGGGGAACACATTGTAGTAACATAATTATACATTTATAACACTTCTTTTTAACAGACATATAATGTTCACCCCTTAATTGTGAGAGCTAACCATTTACTCATCTGTAACAAACCCCCCTTTTCTTCTTTTTACAAGTCATTTGGCTTGAACAATTAACCTATTTCCTCAATTCTGATAATTTATTCTCACTTCTCAGAAATAAGAATTTGAATGAGTCATGCTAGCATCTCTTGATGTGGGTGAGGACAGAGGGAACAGTGACAATCTCAGGTTCTCTTTAGGCCCACATTGATTAATTGGTTGGAGTGGACAAAAAGGATTCTTAGAGGTCCAGTATAGCTTTTTACTCCCATCTACCATGTCTATGGGGTTGCTACCCATAGCAGGTGTATCTTAGTGGTGAGAAGAGAGGCCAACTCGGTCTTGCCTTCCAGTCCTTGTTGTTAATTACACCTGTATTGGGTGTTGAAGGGAAAAGACAGCTGAGGAATTATAGAGGTCTGGTATGGCCTTTTTGCCCCCACCTTACCATGCCTACGGGATTGTTGCCTGCAGCAGGGCTATGGAATCTTCTCAGTGATGAACACAGCGGCCAACCCAGTCTTGCCTTCTGTTTCTTGTCTTTCCAAGCATACCACCCCAGCACCTCTTAAGGTTCTCCGTGTATGTCTCCTCAACAGATGCTTGCAATCTCAATCTATTAAAGCAAGACAACTACATCAATGGCAGGTACGGTTCAAATTCCCCAACTAAAGAATAAACCAGTCTTTAAGCTGGCTGGTGGGAGCCTGATTTCATTTTTTTTCTTCAAACTTTCTGGTTATCTCTCTGTCTCTGCTTGAGAGTCGCACAGCCGATTCAGTGGTTGACAGTACCTGGAAGGGACCTCCCCACTGAGGGGGTGAAAGCTGCTCTTTCTGTAATGCTTTAAAACCTTCCCCTTTTGCACCCGCTACCTGCACGGTATTTTGACTCTTCCCATATCCCTGTGGATGTGACAGCCTGGTCAGAGAACAAGAAAGCGAGATAAGTTTTCTCACAGCGGACTTATGAGACTTCTAGGGAGTTGTAGAGAAACAATGATAACTTGTTATTATAGATTACCTGCAGGTGGTGTTTTCCTATTCTCTCTTTTTCAGTTCTTCTCAAGGATTGTTTGTGAGAAAGGTGTTTTTGTTAATTAGCCAATCAAGTGGAATATATCAGAACTGTCTATAAAAAGAGGTTTTTGCATTAAAGCAGCTGTTGTGCAAACCAGCCTTCTTGGAGTCCGTGCCGCTTTCTTACTCAACAGCGACATATCCCTTTTTAATTCTATAGACAGAAGTTGTTCTTTTTTTTTTTTTGTTTGTTTGATTATTTTTAATTCCCATTCTTCTTCTTGAGGATCTATTTTATTAAGGGTTACTGATGATATTTTGTCCTCAGGAGGTAGAGCCCTGGACATCTTGTTGAAGATTGCATGCAAGATGTTTTCCATTACCATCTGTATGGCAGATTACCTTTGTCAAGTGGGCAGTTTGCTTTATCTCTCTGAGTGATCACATTCACACCTCCCTCGGGAGGGGACCTCTGCTGATAACAGACTATTGAATGTCAGTGCATGACTGATAAGAACTATAACATCCCATTGGGAGATGTGAGCCCAGAGGGAGGAGCCAAGCATTGCTACCCAGATATAATCTGAGGTTCTCGAACACCAGCATGTTTTTCTCCATGGGATTCCCCAGAGGAACAGCAGCTGCCTCTTCCTCCACTGGATCTTCAGAGGAAGAATACATCCTTCTCTACAGATCCCCCTTGCTCTAACAGAACCACACCTGATACTTCAGGAAGTCTGCAGCCACATTTCCAATTGGACTGCCACCAACACCCTGACCCACAGGGTGTCTGGTTGGGTTCTGACTCTGTCAGTGTTGTTCTGGTGCACTGCATTGTTTTATTTCATCCTTTAATTTTTTTTTCTTTTCCCTATTAAAGAACTGTTATTTCCTGCTCCCATATTTTTGCCTGAGAGCCCCTTAATTTAAAATTTATAGCAATTCAGAGGGGTGGGGAGGGTTTATTCTCCATTTCAGGGGAGGCTCCTGCCTTCCTTAGCAGACTCCTGTCTTTCCAAACCAAGACACATTTCTAGTCTTCTATCTCCCCTCTTTGCTCGTTCTTAAAAATCTTCAGGTCCTCTTCCCCTTGGGGGAAATTCCTCTTGAAATGTCCATTTTCCTTACAATAAGAACAAATTTGTCCTTCTCTAATGGCAGTTAACATTATTTTGGCTTTTTCCTTTGCTTTCTCTTCATCACTCCTGACATATATTTACTGTGCTTCTCTTAAGAGATCTTCCAATTCCCTTTCTTGCCAATTGTCTCATTTCTCCAGTTTTCTCCATATGTCTAGCCACGCATGGGTGACAAAATATGTTTTTAATAAGATTTGTCTGGCTGTTGTTTCAGGGTTGATACCTGAATATTGCCTCATATTTTTCCTCATTCTTTCTAGTCACTCTTTTGGAGTTTCTGCTCTCTTTTGTTGTTCATCAAATGCTTTGCGAGCATTTTGGCCTTGTGGGGCCACTTCTTTAATAGCCCTTATAATTAATGTTCTATACTCCTCCATGTTTTGCCTTCCCCCAGTGCGGTTGTGGACCCAACTAGGGCGCACTGTGGGCATTTTCAGATCCCCAGGAGGTCCTTGTATTTGTCCCCTTTCCCATATCAGTATCCCAGCCACTCTGATCATCTGTCTTTCCTCTGGTGTAAATGACATGGCCATTATTGATTGCATTTCTTCCCACGTATAAATATTGGGGCCTTTAAATTGGTCTAATTGTTCTGCCAGTCCAATGGGGTCCTCTAATAATCCTTTTAATTCTTTTTTGAACATTCTTACATCAGAGGAATTGAGAGGTATAGTTATGAATCCAATTCCTCCTTGCACCCCCCCCCCCCCCCAGGGGTACTTCCCTCAGGGAATATAATCACACTGCTTGGTTCCCATCCCCTGATCTGCTTTCCTCTCATTGTGTCACTGTTTCTGGTGTTTTGGCTAGGCCCATCAGAGCGTAGGGGACATGCTGTTTGGGCTACTGGAGGTGGAGGGGTCAAGTGTTCTAATGAGTCCCATTCTTTATTTTCTGATACCTTAAACACGCTCGCCCTCGAGGGTAAAATCTCCCCTTCCCAGCAGGTAGCATAGTCATTCTTTTCCTGATTGAATAGTTTCGTAGCTCTTACATACATGTTTAATTAACCTCGTCATATCTATCCTTCGTCTGATCCATATCTCGACCATTGTACATGATCACACTTAATTTCCCTTCTAGTCAATTCTACCATGCGGTACTGAATAATTTTGCTCTTGTCCTTATCTCTAGTTTTGGGGTTGCATTTCCACCGGGCTAATTTCCTTCCCAGTGGACTATCTGGGGGTATGCCCATTGGTTCCTCTTCAATTTCTGCTTCTTCCTTTGGGGATTTGCTACTCACCCATAGTCCCATCCTGACCGGCAGATCACAGGTCTTCCCACCACAGAGCCCCTCTTTCCAACCACAGGCCCTCCCGACAGAGGCCACCTCCACCAATCAGCCAATCATACAATCTCCCAGCAGAGCCCACCTCCCCAAGAAGGGAGAGGGAAAAAGAAACAAGAAAGGAGGCTAGAGAAGTGTCTTGGTTCAGGGCAAATTTGCGAGAGAACCCTCAAAGGGGTTCTGATAGAAAAAGCAGATTAAATTGGCCCCTCTCTTAACTGGTTCGGGAAAAAATATCACTTTGGAGAAAAGTGGAAAACCTGTTTATTAAACACTAAAACCTAAACAATGTTAAACAATAAAACCTCTTGCTGCTCTGAAAGAGATGACAAACTCAGAAAAGTCCTCTTCTTGAGTTGCAGCTTGGCTCACTCAGTCTCTTATCAGTCCTTCTGGAGCTGGAAATGTTGTGGCCCAGGCCTGGCCCAGTGAGCCACAGGTGTGAGCTGCTGGTGCTCTTCTGGATGTTCAGTCTAGAGCAGGTTTAAACAGGTCCAAAGAAAAGGGAAAAAAACCCTACAGTCCAGGGAACTTCTTTGCCTCAGCTAGCTAAAACTAACTAAAAGCAAAGGAGAGCTCTGTCCCGCTGTCTGTCCATCCACAGACAACACAGTCCAGGAGCAGGAACGTGGAGGAGCGAGTGCAGTGTCTGAAAACAAACTGCGCTCTTCTTCTCTGCCTCCTTCACTCTCTGCAACAAGTCTTAAAGGTACAAAGCTTATTATTCAGCATAAACAGAACAGACGATTGGGGATAAAAGCATCATATAGTCAACACAGGACAAGAAGGAAAGGAGAGAGAGAGGGACAGAAAAGAAAAAATTAAAAGAAAAGAGAAGAAAGAGAGAAGGAGAAGAAGAAAAGAAAAAATACCCCAACATTTTACCTCTCTTCCGAAAAGTAAAAAAAATCTCGCCTACGATCCAGAGACCTCCGTATAACCGGATTGGTCCCTGCCGTTCCTCTCCTCCTTGGCTCTTTGTTTTGGTCCCACAGCCTTATGCCGGCGGGTGTCCCAGGGGAGCCGGTCCGCGGCCTGCCCGGCCTGCCACTGGCTTGGCGAGTGGCGACTCAGCGCCACTCCCTGTGTGGCGTGTGGTGGCTCCGCCCCACTCCCCGATCCGCGGCCGGCCTGGCCCGCTCCCGACTCCATTAGAAAGAGAAAAACAAAGTAAAAAGAGAGAGAAAGAAGGAAAAAAGCCCCCTTGCTTTCCCCTTGGCAGTCTGGAACAAATAAAAAACCCACTCCACCTGCAGTCTAGAAATCCCCGCACGACTGGGTCTGCCCTTCTACTCCTTTTCCAGCCAGGGTCTCGCACTCCGGTGATTTTCGGCACGCATGGGCAACTGCTGACAGACCTCCCTCCCTTGGGCTCCTCCGGCCCTTCTCTGACGACCCGGGCTACGCCACATGCCCCCGCCCCCGGCGCCGCTCCCGGCCCCACTGCACCTTGACTCCAGCACCGCTGCCGCTCCCTGTGAACCTCCCCCACGCGGGCTCCCGGCCCTGTCGCACCTGGGCTCACACCGAAACTGAGCTGCGCCGAGACGCCAAAAAACCTCCCCCACGTGGGCTCCCATGGTGCCGCTCTGCTGAGCTTGAGCCGCGCTGGGACTTTGGCGCCGCTGCAGCTGGCACTCACGTGGTCTCTCATGTGGCGGCCTCCAAGACGCTGCCGTCCATACCAGCGCGGTCGACCCCCCCGCCCCAAATCCAGAACCCCCCGCCCCAAATACAGTGGCTCTCAACCTGGCACCTCCAGATGTTCTTCAGCCCCCCAAGTCCAGCAACTCTTACACACACTCCAAGCACACTCTCGGACTCTCACACGCGTGCAAATACTCACGTTTTTTGTCTTTTTCTTCGCCCTTTTCTTTTTCGTTTAGTCCTCTGCTGTCCCCAGGGGGAAAACCTGCACTCACCGGTGGTCACAGGAGAACTCGAATGAGCTGCCGAAATTGGCAGGGTACATATCTTTTTTGAAATCTCCTACAGGCATGGAGAGGAGGTTCTTATTCCAGTTTACGAGGATTCAAATTGTAAGAAACGACTGCTCACAGTGAAAAATGTTTTTGTGATTCATGTCAATTGGCAATGGAACCAGAAAATACTTATATCTGCTCTGTCGAAAGTAGATGCTTTCCCTGGGATAACTACTGTGAAAAATGAAATAAACAGGGCAGGAGACTTTTTCTCCTTTTAACGCTTTTATTAAAAGTGATCAGCTCAGGATTGGGAAGCTTGACAGGTCTGCAGTCTCCGTCGTCTCTCCCAGGGTGACTCCGAGGAGGAGAATATGTGCAGCTTTGTCCACTAGGGACAGAGCTGGGGATCCAGTCCTTGTGGGAGCCTTTTGAACGTGGTGACCAAGATGTTGGATTCTCAGCTCCCGCCCGCTCTGCGACCCGGTTCGAGAGGACTCTCCCACTCAGGGTGAGGGGCTACGAAGGTTTTCAGCATCTCTGCAGGCCCAGCACTCTGCTCCTCACGTCTAGATATCATTCTAATTTCCCAACTCTATATTGGCTCGTTGTTTTGGGGGTCTTTTCAGTAAGTTTGGAGTAGTAGCTTCTCATGACATGCTGGTCTTGTAGTTATTTTGCATGCCCCCTCCCCACGTTTCGTCTATTCTCCTCACTGTCTGGGGAGGTCCACGCCCTGCACTGTCTCGCCCTGCACTGTCTCGGGAGAAGAGCCAATCAACTCAGCCCTGGCCAGGGCCCTCATCGATACAAAAAAAGAACCATCAACGACAACGACCCATAATTACCATAACAAACAAGCAGCACCCCAGCAGCAACAGTGGTCTGATTAGTTTTTGTAACCTTTTTCTCACAAAAAAAAATTTGGAAGATTTTTTTTTTATAACAAAAAATGCATGTATTTTAGGACTGGCTTTTCGCAAATATTAAAATGAATGTTATATGTGTTGTGCTAGAAAGTAATGCTGCATTAATTCTCTTAAGTAGTGTGTTAAATATAGTTTTAGGTTATAAAAAATGTTAAAATAGAAACTATGCTATGTAGGATACTTTTTTAAAGAAAGGACTTGCAGCGAGATAGCAGCCACAGGACAACCAAATCTTTCAGAGAAAAAGAATTTATTGCCCTCTTATCAGAAGAAACTAACTTCTTCCCGCCTCAAAGGCGCTGTTAGGATTCAGAGGAAGAAGTTGATGATGACCAGACACGCAGACAGCCTCACAGGTGAACTGGCATCAGAGGTGACCAGAGTCAGGGCCCTTCCAGGAGGCCCGGAGATACTGAGACCCGGAGGCCAACCCCAAGGCGAGGGGGGGCCACAGGGACCCGTGATTTTCTGGAGACAGGGATCCACTTTGTCTCTAGAAGGTGTGAAGGAATGTGTGAATGAGAAATAAAAGTGAGTGAATGTAGACGAATGAAAGTATAGGTAATGTGGATTGTGCATTTTAAGCCCCTTAGTATATCTCCTTGGAGGGAGGTGTATTGTATTGAAAAGCAGTGTGAGAAAAAGGGTTTTTTGGGTGTAAGTAGTTGAAAGAAAAGTGGTATTTAAGTTGTTAGTAAAAAGTGAAAAACAGAAGCAGGGGACGAATAGATAGAATATTGAATAATGAGACAGAAATCCAGTAAGGTGGATACAGGAAAGAAAAGCGGGAAAAAAATTACCAACAGAAATACCCCAAGATAGCCCTTTGGTAGTTATGTTAACAAACAGAAATACAAGTCCTTGCAAAATACAGGGTATGCAGAAGTTGATGAGAAAAAACATGCAAATTTGTGAATTACATACTTTAAAAAGAGCATTAGAATATTTAACACAAAAGAAAGGAGTTATATATTGATTCAAGGTATGGCTTTAGAGTAGCACATAATTTAAGAAAAATTTTAAAAGGGAGATTACTTAATTCAAGAGGAAAAGGATTAGTACATGAGAAATTTATTTTCGAGCTTTTAGAGGCATTAAAATTACCTAAGAGATATAGCTATAGTACATATTAAGGGACACCAAAAGGTAAAGACCACAGAAATAAGGGGAAATAATTTGGCAAGATCGGGAAGCTAAAGATGCAGCAGAAAATGGAGCTGAAAGAGTTAATATTAACTCCAAACAAGGAAAAATTGGACATTCCAAAGTTTGGGGAAGCAAAAATAAAAAAAAAGGGAATTAAAACAAGATAGGTGACGAACAAGAGAAATCGGGGAAATAGAAACATCTTGATGGAAGACAATTAGATAATAAAATGCTTACTAGGGAATTGTGAAAAACGCCAATCACTTGCTTTTGAAATTTTTAAAAGTTTAATAGTAATAAAATGGTTATGAAAATAGTAATACAATTAGAGTCATAATAATTTGGACAATTTAAATCAGGACAATATGAGACAATAAAAGCAAAGAGTTACGGACGTCCGGGTACTTTTTTCTGGGCATCACGAGCCCGAAAAAGGACCCCTGTTAACAAAGGATTAACCCTTAAAAACAATAGCCCATTGCATATTCATACACTTCATACATGATGCTTAAATTCCATTCAAACACAGGATTCTGTCTGGTCAGTGTCAGCTTCTTCCTTCTAATCCTAACAGCGCCTTCAAGGCGGGAAGAAGTTAGTTTCTTCTGATAAGAAGGCAGTAAATTCCCTTTCTCGAAAAGATTTAGGTATCTTGTGGCTGCTATCTTGCTGCAAGACCTTTCTGTTAAACAAAGCATCTTACATAGCATAGTTTTTATTTTAACAACTTTTATAACCTAAAACTATATTTAACACAGTACTTAAGAGAATTAATACAGCATTACTTCCTAACACAACACATATAATATTCATTTTAATATTTGCGAAAAGCCAATCATAAAATACATGCATTTTTCACAGGAATAGCAGAGGACATGTATCAAAAAGCCCAGTGGGATACTTGGGCTTTGTGTGATCATTTTTTTGAAGGAACTATGGGTGCATTGGGATTTTTGGAGTAGAAAAACAAGTAACTGAAAGACGTATAATTTGCCAAAGGATAAATAAAAGGGTGGTGAGAAAAACAACATGAGAAGGTCGTGAGTTGGCTCGTCGACCATTTCAAAGTATCCAAGCAGAAGTTTGGATTTGTTAAGCTCTGGATTTATTTGTAAAAACCGTTTAATCCAGAAGAAAAAGAGTATACCACATGCTGGGGAGGGGGGAGGTTTTAAGAAAATAACATCTTTAAAAGGCAATAAAAGAAAAACGGTGAAAGTATAAGGCTGGGAACAAAATATTACCTCATCCATTCCCGTTTGTTCCCCCACTCGTTCGCAGCTGCACCACCCCCCCAGCCCCTGTACCGGCTCCGGCACCGTCCGTCTGTCCCAGTCCGTCTGTCCCAGTCCGGCCGCCTTTGCCCGCGGTCGCTCCGCTGGCCGTGCCGGGGCTGGGGGTCTATCCTGCCGTGTGCACCGTGGTTACCGCGCTGACCGCACCGAGGAGGGTCCCGTCTGTCCCATCCCCGGCTGCCCTGCCCGGGCCGGCTCCCGCCGCTGCAGCCGGGGTCAGCCCCGGCTTTGTCTCTGCCGGATCAGCCACCATCAGCCATGTGGGGGCTATCCACGCTCCAGCTCGGTCTGCACCGGAACAGCCCCTCGGGCGATCCCGGCTGCAGACCCCGCCTTTGGAGGACCGAGACTCGGAGTCATGCCGAGTCCCCCGTCCTGCCCTGAGCTCCGTTCCCTTGGTAACCACAGCTCCGGCTGCTCAGGGGAACTCTCTCTCTCTAAAGGAATCACCTTATCGAAACACTAAAAGTTCAGTTAAAAGAAAGCCCTCTCCTGATTCTTCCTAAAAATACGGGAGAAAGGCTATAGAAGATAAAAATCCAAAAAGAATGGGATAAAGGGATTGGTCTGTTTCCATTAAGAGAGGTTCTCATAGGAGGGGGCGGACCAGAGTTTGTAAATGCTCCTTTGACTTCGTCTGAGGTCTGAAATGTTAAGAAATAAATAAAAGGGATATTTGGAGGATCCCATAGGCATAGCTGAACAATTAGACCAATTTTTAGGTCCAAACATTTATACTTGAGAAGAGATATGGTCTGTAATGAAAATAATATTTTTCTCAGGAAGAAAGGTAACTAATCAGAGCAGCTGAAATAAAAGCTTAGGAAAAAGATAATCCGTGGGGACCCCCAGAGAAGACAAAATGCCAATTGTACCTCCTGAGTGGGGTAAAAAAATAATGAGGAGGGGAGTAAACACATGAATAATCATTGTAATTACATAACCAAGGGAATAAATGAGACAGCATATCAAAGGCGAAATGCAAAAACAAAAGGTTTTTGAGGGACAGCTTTTAGAGGGGAAAGAAGAAACTCCAACTAAATAGATAACCAAACTGAAGAGAAATAGGAAAATGGTCCTAAGTAAGTGGAAGATCTGAAAATCTTTAAAGAGATGGGCACAGAGGAGGCATAGGGAGGTCATAGGCTCTAATTTTTTGGGGGGGACAAATACCATCTAGAGACTGTGATAACTTTAAAAGTGGGTCCTCAAGAAGAATAATTGGGATTTGTAATAGACACAGGGGTAGAGAGAACCTGCCTTTTAAATATTCCAAAAGGTTATAGTGTGAGCAAACACATAGTGAAAGTAACAGGGGCAAAAAGAGAAAGTTTTACATTCCTGGTCATTAAAGATGTGGTAATTGAGGGAAGAAACTAAAATTTGGATGGGAGATATCTTATTGGTCGCAGGGGCAGGTAGGAACTTACTGGGGAGAGTCTTACAAGTGCAATTAAGAATAAAGGTTATACCAGAAAATGGGAAAATGACAGCTAGAGTTTAAAATTAGGCCAAGAGGATGAAGAAAAAAAAATCAACAAAGAAGTTTGAGCTGGGGAAGGAAATAGGGGAGGATTAAATATCGACCCCATAAGGGTTATGTGGTGGTTCCACTGGAAATATGTTTTTTAGAGATTTCTGGGATATGCTGTGGGCGGGCCAATGGGTGCTCAGATTTTAATATTAGCACCTGGTGTGGCCAATGGAGATGTTTGGACACGCCTCTGAGAACACTCACCCAGGGGTTAAAAGCAGGGCTCTCCCTCTTGGAGCTCTCTTTGAATTTCCGTCGAGAGGCGTTAGATCTCTCCCCCTGGCCCAGCTGCTAGCTGGGCACGGGGAGGGGAGGGGAAAAGCCACGCGGCCCGGGAAGGTAGGCCTGAACCCCCCCGAGGGTGGAAGGGTGGAAGAGAGAGAAAGACAGAGAAAGGGCGAGAGAAGGAGGCGAGGCACGGGCCTCGCCCCCGGCCTCTTCCCCCGCGCGGGTGGCTGTCTGTGAGCTCCCCGCTCCCGGAGCGAGCCGCTGGGGCGGAGCTCGTCCTCGCCGGGGCCGCGCCGCGGATGTAGTGGCGCGGCGGAGAGTGAGAGACGGCGTCGAAAGCACAGCAGAGAGAGGAAGAGAGCCCAGGAGCCATTGGACAGCCCCCCCCCCCCAGAGAGAGAGAGCCGTGCCTGGGACTGTTACCTTGGAACGTGATACCATGTGCGGCCGTGGCGGAAGAGGGGGGGTGAGGCGCGGCGAGGAGCCCAGTTGCTTGTGAGAGCTTTTAACCCTTTGTGGACAATGAAAGCTTTACAGAACATTAACCCTTCCTAGAAGAGAGATAAGAGTAGAGGATGAAGAAGGAAATGGGCCAGTGGGGGGGTCTTGCAAGTGAAAGATGTTAGAGGAATAGAGAAGATGGAGTGGCATTTTTGCTGGACTCTTTTTTTGTATAGCCATGGACTGTTTCCTTGTGATACAGAGACTGCATCCAGGGGGAAGCAAGGACTCAGAGCCAAGAGAGTTCAGTGTTGAGACCCCAAGGCCCCAGGGGGTGTGAAGGAAATGGGGGGGACAGAGGTCCCAGAGATGAGACTGTGCTCTGTTTGGAATGGGACAAGGCATCCTTAAAAAGACCACCCTCGAAGCAGGCCCCTCCCCCATGCACGGTGGTGAGAGCACTGGGCATGGAAGGAAGATGTCACAAATGGCAAAGGATACTCCGGGCGGTGCTGCGTGTGACAAGCAGCCCATGGCACAGGGAAGGACTCCTACTCTTAATGAACTGAGGATTTGATTATTCAAAGGGTGGTGCTAGACCGAGGGTTGATAATTTTGGGGAATGTAAATGTATTGGGAATTTGGTGGGAGGAGGAGGGGGAGTGTTTCTGTGCGGTTTTCATTTTCCATGTGTGTGTTGTTTTTTTTTTCCTCCTTCTTTGTAGTTTAGTTAATATTTTTTTTTCTTTCCCCTAAGTAAGAGCCTGCTTTGCTTATTCCAGGTACCATCTCACAGCAGACACCAGGGAGAGGATGTTCTCATGGGGGCACTGGCATTGTGCCAGTGTCAAACCATGACAGGTTACAATTGAGAGACAAGATTGTCCCATATGTGTACGTCAGTATCCTGTATCTTTAGAAGGAAGGGAAGGTTTGAAGCCAGTAATAGAAGGACTAATAAAGGATGGGAAATTAGAATCTTGTATGTCTCCTCACAATACCCCTATTCTCCCAGTAAAGAAGTCTGATGGGAGTTATAGACTAGTACAAGATTTAAGGGAGGTTAATAAAAGAACTCAGACTCACTACCCAGTGGTACCAAATCCTTATACTCCTCTAAGTCCCACCCCAGCATCAGTGGTCTAGTGCGGTAGATCTTAAAGACGCTTTTTTGAGCTTGCTTGCCCACTAGCCAGGGAGAGCGAGATATTTTTGCCTTCAAATGGGAGGATCCAAAAAAAAAAAAAAAAAAAAAAAGCCTGGGAGAAAGCAGCAATTAAGATGGACAAAATTACCACAGGGGTTTACGGAATCCCCAAACTTATTTAGGCAAGCTTTAGAAACAATACAAGAAGATTTCCCTACTCCTCCTGGAACACAAATTATCCAATATGTAGATGATCTTTTACTATCTGAAGAAGCTGAGGCTGAAGTGAGAGAAGCTACTATATAACTTTTGAACTTTCTCGGGGAAAAGAGGACTTAGGGTATCAAAAGGGAAACTGTAATTTGTAGAACCAGAGGTAAAATATCTTAGACACTTAATAAATAAAGGTAGCTGGAAACCCAACCATGAGAAAATTGCAAGAAATTTATTCCTTCTCCCCCTCTCTTCAAAGAGGGAGATCAGAAAATTACCTAGATTATTGAAATATTATAGATTATAGATTATAGATTGAGCGGTACACACAGGCAGCAAAATTTGTGTATGAAAAATTGACAGAGGGAGATGATATAAAACAGACCAAGGAAGATATTGTTAAATTAAAATAGTTAAGTTAAAACTAGCCTAAGTACCAGCTTTAAGCTTACCCTTGTTTGAAAAAATCCTTTATCATTTATACATAAATACAGAAAATGGAGTAGCTCATAAAATTTTAATTCAGCAGTGAGGAAGAGTAAAAAATATCTAGTAGCTTATATATCAAATATGTTAGACCCAGTAAGCCACAGCTAGCCAGTATGTATTTTATGTTATAACAGCAACTGCAATCCTAGTAAAAGAAAGTTGTAAGCTTACTTTTGGAAGTAAATTAGTTAGGTTCACCTCGTACCGTCTTGTGGACAGTTTTTTTACTGAGACATAGTCCATGGGAAAAGTAACGTGAGAAAGAGCATCTGAGTAAGCCACAGCTGCCTAATTCAAGGACATGGTTTCTTTGAGCAAGAAGTTGTTTTATAAACTATGTGATAACAGGAGGTAAAAAGAAGCCACAAACATCTTGAGAAAAGGTGGGATTGACTTTTTATAGCTGACCAATGGTGAGCTATAGTTTTGCAATATGCATGAGCCTTATTACTGTGATTATAAAAGTATTGCTGTTAATCAATAAAGTTGAGATTTTGCTGCATTAGAGGATGAGCAAGTCTCCAGTCTACTTTGTCACGGTCTGAGGTGTGTTAAATCAAAAAAAAAAAAAAAAGGTATGACGAGAAGAAAGAGAGAAAGAAGTTGAAGTAGGGGGGTGGTTAGCAAACTCTGAGATGTTAGAACGTGGAGTGATAACATCTTTATGCTAGAAGAGAGCAGAACTGTGAATGCGAGTTTTTTGCATGAAAGGCAGGGAAGTGTCTTAACACATGGTTGTTAGGAGGTTATTCAATGCCAAACTGAGGGTCAGAAAGGGTTTAGCAGAACAGGCCCTCCTTGAAGAGAAAAGAGGATAAGTTGACTAGAGAAAGAAAAAGAATGTCAGGAGGACCTGGGGATGCCAAGTTTGGGGTTGTCAAGGTTGGGAGGTGTCTGACCGCTCCCTACAAGCGGCAGGGTCTCAGAGGCTGCGGCAGGGACCGATCCATGGAGGTGACCCGGCGGCGGTGCTGGCAGCACAGGACACAGGTTTGCCGGCCAGGAGCGGGCTGGCTCCGTGGCGGAACTGCCGGGGGGCTCCCAGACTGTCGGGGTCCCGAGTCCAGGATGGCAGCGTCGGGCCCGGTAAGTGGGTCGAGAGAGAAGGAAAGAGAAAGAGAGAGAAGGAGAGAGAGAGAGGGCAAAAGGAACCCAGGGCATACCCCCAGGGTCCCCGTGCCCGGGGCTGCTCTCCCTTGCTCCGGCCCTGCAGCCAAGGGGCAGCACCGGGGGAAGGGCGAAGAACAGCATTGATAGCAAGGCTGTGAAAAGAGGGGGAGGGAGGCCAGCACTAAAAGATAAAATCAAAGCAGAGATTGCTGACTCTCCAAACCTCACACTGTGGTTTGTTTTTCTTAAGTAAGAAGTTTTTTGGTTTTTTCTCTTTTGTGTGTTTTGTTTGCTGTTAAAAAGAAGAAGTTTTTTTTTTTCCTGAAGAATGGGTTTGTGAGGCTAAAACAGTTAAATGCTGCTCAAAAAGTAAAAAGCAATAGATGTGATACATCTCGTGTTAAAATTGGTCTGGCTTTTCTTATTTAACTAACTGTAACTCACAGAAAGAAGAATTTGCCTCTGCAGCTATTAGCACAGCTGGATAAAAGAAGAAGAGGCTGGTGTGGAGAAAGCTTTTAGCTAAACCCAGAAAGTTTGGAAGAAAAGCAAATAGTAAAAGTTAATGCAGTATTATCTTTCTTTTATTACTGTGCTATTAAGAAGTCCTTTCCAGGTACTACTGAAGCAACAATCACGGAAAAAGAGTGAATTCATGCCAGCAGAATCAAAGGACTTGTGAAGGAACCTGAGGAATGCACTATCACATTTAAACCGGGTGATACCGAACTGACTTTCCAATGGGGACTGGGTGGTAATGGTTTGGGAAAACCCAAATGATCCAAGAAATGTACAAAGAATAACACTGAATTAAGAAATAAGGCAAAGCTTACATCACTGGTTTCAAGCACTGCCTGAATAAAACATCTCCTTCAGGGAGGAATAATTCAGACAGAAGGATCAAGACTGTTTTTGTATTCTGACCTTAGCCTGAGAATTGTACAGGGAAGAAGGGGAATTACCATTTCCATTAGTAAACTTTATTTGATTCATTCCAATACTGGACATGCTAGCTGGGTTATAAGTAAATGCTTAAATTGTGAGAGTAATTAGTATTGTGGTTCACAAAATTTGTGCTCTTATCGCAAAAAGTGTTAAAGTAATAACTTTGTTTTGTGGAAGGGAATTATTAGTGCCTGTTGAACGAGAGATACCTGAGGAATGGTAGGAGACCACAGTTAAAGGGTGTCAAAAACAATTTGCCTGAAAATTAGTTAAGAGAAAGTGAAAAGGAAATAGAGGGCAAGACCAGATTGGCCTCTGTATATCACCACCTAGAAGATCAAATATATCTGCTGTGGGTTGCAACCTCACAGGCATGGGAGGTGGGAGTATAAGCCATACTGGACTTCTGTTATTCCTGTTTCTGGCACTCATTTGTTATCTTTTCCCTTTTGGGATACCAGCAGAATTGTGTCACAAATGCTACAGAAAGCATCACATAGAAAGAAACCAAAGTTCCTCTTTTATTACACACACCCATGTCAACAGCCACTGTTATAACCCATCCAAATTTAGAACCTGTCGGCAAAACGGAGTAAATTATTGGATTACAAGAAACTTAAGAAAAAGTGGTAACAGATTTGGAACTGAATGTCCAAAAGGAGAGAGATGGATTTGTTTTAAATTTAATCTTGAAGACACGGTTCAAGATTTGGTAAAAAAAACAAATAATAAATGAAAAAGTAAAACCAGCACAGCAATCTAACTCTGTATTGACTCCAAATTATCTGTTGAGTCGTATTACAAGACTCCAAGCAGTTATAGAAATGATAGCAAATAAGGCTGCCCAGGCATTAGAGTTAATATCAAGTCAGCTAAGCCAAACAAAAACTGTAGGGTATCAGAATAGGTTGGCTTTAGACTATTTATTGGCCAAAGAAGGGGGTGTTTGTGGAAAGTTCAATATATCAGATTGTTGAAAATTGATGACCACAGAAAAGTCATTCTAGAAAAAGCAAAAGAAATCAAAGAAGAAAAAATATAAATATATATGCATATAATAACTCAGGTACCAGTCGAAAAATTAGAAAACAATGTTAAAACCTAGCTGGTGGGGTATTGTATTAGAAGAAATTAAGATCTTTCATTTTATGTGTTACAACTGTTTTTATATTTCTTCCTTGTGTAGTCCCCTGTTTTATTTTGCCAGCATAGTCCAGAAGATGCAAATAGATAAGAAATATTGCTCAAGCCAAATGATTTACAAAGAATAAGAGTGGGGATTGTGAAAAATGCATGTATTTTATGATTGGCTTTTTGCAAATATTAAAATGAATATTATATGTGTTGTGTTAGGAAGTAATGCTGTATTAATTCTCTTAAGTACTGTGTCAAATATAGTTTTAGGTTATAAAAATTGTTAAAATAGAAACTGTGCTATGTAGGATGCTTTGTTTAACAGAAAGGACTTGCAGTGAGATAGCAGCCACAGGACACCTAAATCTTTCCGAGAAAGGGAATTTATTGCCTTCTTATCAGAAGAAACTAACTTCTTCCCGCCTTGAAGGCGCTGTTAGGATTAGAAGGAAGAAGTTGACAATGACCAGACAGAATCCTGTGTTTGAATGGAATTTATGCATCATGTATGAAGTGTATGAATATGCAATGGGCTATTGTTTTTAAGGGTTAATCCTTTGTTAACAGGTGTCCTTTTTTCAGGCTCGTGATGCCCAGAAAAAGGTACCCTGACGTCCGTAACTCTTTGTCTTTATTGGCTCATATTGTCCTAATTTAAATTATCCAAATTATTATGACTCTAATTGTATTACTATTTTTATAACCATTTTATTACTATTAAACTTTTAAAAATTTCAAAAGCAAGTGATTGGCATTTTTCACAATATTCCTACCCATGGATCAATGCAAAATCATAGGTATTTCTCAGTTAGCAGGATCAGTCATATTGAGGGGCAGGCCATTAATTGTCCCTGGTGGACAGTCACTGATAGTATATGAGTCCTTGATAGGCTTGATATAGAAGTCATAGTACTTCTCCTCTTTCATCCTGAGGCCTGTAAGATCACAAAAAGCATTTAAGATTTCAATATTTCACTTCATTCCCTCCCATGATCCACTTAACAAAACAAGGTCATCTGGAAAGGTCATAAATGTTAAATTTTCCTCACAACATTGGTAAGCATATCCCTCCTTTTCAAGCTTCCACAGCAGAGGGTCCACAGCTAGGTTAAATAGAATATGAGACATTGAATCACCGATTTTCCAATCCAAATCCTGATGGGATCCGACTGCTCATCCCTCAGGTTGATATATGTCTTGATGTTACCATACATGCTTGCAATAAGAGCAATAATATGATTGTCCACACCCTTCTGCCATGTCTGGGATGATACCAGAGAGCAACCAAAGATGGAACAGTTCCATTAACTGGAACTGGATCTATTTTAATAAGATCCCTCAAACTAAGATTTCTTTCACTGTGACCACGGTTTGGAATGCCAAGTTGTCCATTTGGCCAACTGATCAAAAAACACCAAGGCCCTTGAATGTTTCAGGTAATTCCCATCTCAACCTGAACACCATGTGCACCTTGTCAAGAGGGATACTGCATCTCAGGGATTCCACCACATCCAGGATATTGTTGGTGCAGCCAGATGATAGGGAGGAAGCAACCTATAACACTGTCTCTGGGCAGAAGTCAACTCAATTACCATGAAGGCATTCCAGCAGGACCACAAGGAGGTGTGACATCTGCAGCTCTGCCCAGCTAGTAACTATGGTCGTGTCTTAAGTTATAATTCCTCCGGCCAGAAAGGTTTGCCACACACCTCCCAAATCCTGATGGCTTGACATAGTGGACGGCAATACTATTTCTCTCAATCTAGAAAGTGAGCAGAGCCAGAGAAATGCTTTACCTTAGTAAAGAGAGGGTCCTTCTCCCTCACCCCCCCTTCCAAAAAAAAAAAAAAAAAGGCAAGCAAACATCGCCCCAAGCAGTACCACTGCTCTCGTCCGGCGGCAAAGAAAACAGAGCTCCCCACCTCATCGAGTTACGAAGGCGAAACCCACCGCTAACTTCACAGAAACGACCAAGTCAAGATGGCGGTCACCCGGCGACGAGAGAGAACCGCTGTAGCGGACTGCGTCTCCAAGAGCCAATTGTAGCCAGCCTTACTGCTGAAAGAAAGAAGACTACAACTCCCGGCAGCCGCCGCGCGGCCCGGCTAGGGGACCTGGGAGGGAAGGCGAGGGGTGGAGGTAATAAATAGTGGCACGGAGCACTCGTCTTGTGTAAGATGGTGGTGGCTGCTACGTTCTAAGTGGAATGCGTGGCAGGCAGACACGTACTTGTCTCCTCGCCGCCTCTGTGTTGTGGTTTTAGCCGCGGGTAGGGGCTGTGGAGCAATAGTGAGAGGGAAATCCAGGCTTGCGTGCCTCGGTGCCGGCCGGTTGCTGGTGGTACTACTCAAGAAGAGCCCGCTACTCCCGTCCCTTCAGCAGGAGGAAGCTGAAGCTGCTGTGGGCGGGGATCGCTTGGTTCTTCCCTGTTCGGCTATGTCGGACAATCAGAGTTGGAATTCCTCTGGTTCCGAAGACGACCCCGAGACAGAGCTCGGGCTGCCTGTTGAGCTCTGTGGGGTACTCAGCAAGGTAAGCTGCGTTTCCTCCTCGCCGCAGCCTGTGCCTGACGGCCTCTCGCTTCCCTTTTCCGGTTCGCACTACAGTCCCCCTCCTACAGCTTAGCCTTAACCCTAATTCTGAAGCTGGCTGAGGGCTGTCAGCCCCGGCTGCCTGTTTCCTCCCCACCCCGCTATTCCGGAGGATCAGGCTAAGGCTCCTGCGTCCCCCGACGCCGGTGGAGGGGCCTGGTTGGGGCGTGGGAGGCGCCGTCATGGCCGATGCAGCCGCCACCTGATGGCGCGGAGCCTGCTAGGCAGACGCTCCGGCGTCCGGCACAAACCCCCCGCGCCCCCTCCCTCAGCCGGCGGCACCACCACATCCCCCCTGGACCAGGGGAGGAGGAGGCTCACGTCCTTATACTCGCATCTGCTTAGTACCTGTCCGTCCTTCCCCCACCCCTCGCAACCTTCGAGAGGCGGTATGAGAGAGCAGTTTCTTGACGAAGAGTCTCGGGTGAGGCTTCAGCCGCGCGCGGCTGGGGGAGGGGTTGGTGGCTGGCTGTCTCTGCTGCCCCCATATCGAGCCTGCTGGCTGGCTGGCTAGCGTAAGCTTCCGGAAAGAGGCCCGCGAGGGGGCAGCCAGGTACGCGCGGGGAGGTGTCTCCCCCACTCCTTAGGCTTCTGGCCGAAGCTGACATCAGTCCTGGGTGTGGTCTGGAGCCGCGACATCACACATCCCTGCCCGGGAGCTTCCTAAAGGCAGGCGCTGCTCGTGGTCACTTCCCAGAAGCAGGCCCCAGCACGAATGGCACAATCTTTGGTCCAACTATCAAAACAGGGCCATAAAATACCTCTTCAGCGGGAGGTACAGGAGGTGGGGAGGAGTGGAAGAAAAATTACATTGAAGTTTATTTCCTCCTTTTAAAAATAAGCATCACTTTTTACTCTTATATCACTGAAAGTTAAATGACTTGCAAATATGTGTTGGATGATACTGGGAAACTTAAGGAGTGTTTTAAAACTGAATATTGAATTACTAAGTTTGAAAGCAGATTTTTTTTTTAAACAGAAAATACTTTCATAATAAAGTTGAAATATCTTTAGAATTAAAGCACTATGTTTTGAATTTCTTTCCTATGCAATAAGGCCAGACACAGACCTGTGTAGAAGGCACATATCATAGAGTACTGAAATTATAAGTAGGCCCTGGATGCTGAGAGGAGCTGTGATGGGGCTACTACTCTTTTGTGAGGGACTCTGTGAACTCCTTCAGTCTTGAAAATTTTTCTAAGCCTAGAGATGGGAGTAACAGCTCGGAGGAAAGAAGGCCCTTGGCTCTCATCTGTAAAATCTTATAATCTAATAAATTCTAGTGCTGTATTTTACTGGTGTAGCAGGTGAAGTCATGGCTTCTCCTGACATTCTGTAGCTTACATACATGCAAATGTTTCTGGATGATTGTGCTGAGTGTAGCTGATGCTGCCTTTTCTGTGAGAACATGGAATGGAATATGAATAGCCAAGTATGGTGAAACCTGTTGCAGTGAATATGATTGAGGGACATTTACCTTTTACTAGTTGACGCCTCAGCGATATTTGAGACAAGCCAAATAAAATCAAATGGTAGCATACCAAGCTTTCTACTAAAGAAATAATTACTTTTAATAATTTAATGCATATAATTACTTTTTAAATCAATAAAAGTAGGCTACAGTTCTCTGTGTATGCACTACTGTTTCAGTTGTGCCCTTTGGTAAAGAGCAAAGCTTTGGACAAAATGGAATAATTTGGTAAGAGAATCTTATTACAAGTTGTGAGACTGGAAGGATTGCTGGCTCTAAACATTTTGGGTGCATGTGTGAGGAAAGGGGCAGGTTAGGCCTTGCCTTTTGTGAGGCAATGCACTGCCCTGTACACCCCACTCCCCCGGGCCTGTATTCCAGCCCTGCAGTAGCTGCCAATCACTGGCATGCTGGAAGCAATGCCTCACACTCCACCCCTGGAGCCCCAGTCTAGCCCCAGAGGGCCAGATGACCAGAAGGACCCAGAAAAGCCAAAGGGTATTTAACCAAGAACATGAGGTGAGCACATCTTGACCCTATCTCCTCTTGGAATTTCTATCAGCTGAACACTGCTGGAACTAGGATTGGTTGTTATATTTGTTCTTTTCTATATCTCTTCTGTTTTATTTTAATTCCTTCTTCTCTGAGTTTTGAGTAACTTAAAATCAGATTGGTTTGGAGTTTGCCAAGTTGAATGGGCTAAGTTTATGCTTTGTGGAATGTTTTAAACTTTTGCCAAAGTTCTCTGATTTTCTGAAGTTGCCAGTAAAGTTTCTCTTGTTATTTTGACCTCTTGAGAATATCTTGTCGGTATTTCTCCCTTGCATCTAACTCAGAGTACATGAAAAACTGTAAGCCCTTTTAACAGTCTGAGGAAGTTTTCTGGGGTCTCACAGAAGTGTATCCTACTGGTCTCTAAAAGTTTCAGAACTCCAGTGTGTTGGGTTTTTTTTCCTATTGTATATCCTGCATACAATTTTATGGTGAATATAAAGAAGGAACTTCGATGCGGAAGTGTCTTTCCTGAAGCCTGAGAAATACCAGCCAAAGTATTTTTAATTGTTGTTTTTTTATTAACTGATCTTTGAATTTTTTTTTACAGTGGACCAATTACATTCATGGGTGGCAGGATCGATGGGTAGTTCTGAAAAGCAACACACTCAGTTACTACAAGTCTGAAGATGAAACGGAGTATGGCTGTAGAGGCTCTATCTGTTTGAGCAAGGCTGTGATTACAGTAAGTGCTATTTCAGTACTGACATGTTTTTGGGTGTTACATATTTGTAGGCTAATGTCTGGTGATAGTAAACATGGGTATGGCAAATAAATTCTTGTAGGTTGTTTAATATTAAGGTTAGTTATATTAGTGCAACACTGTGGAACCGGGGAAAGAGGTTACTAATAAGAAAACAATCTGAGATTGCAATATGAAGCTTTTAATATCTGTTATCTTGGAGGTTTCTGTGGGTAGGGATAGAGTTTGCTTCTGGAGGAGGTGGAGTTTTCCCAAGGGTCAGCCTAAGACCCTGGACCAACTCTGCAAAGGCGGCAGCATCCATCAGAGTCTTTATACTTTGCATTAGAAAGAGAGGGTAGTATTTCTTTGACTGTACTTTCTGAACATAACTCTGTACAAAAATTGTAAAAGAAAATGTTGTGCTATGTATTTCCTTTTCTAAAGTGGAGTGCTGTTTCTGCCTAATGTTAAAAGATCCAGCATTATGCTAGTAAGAATAAAGAGCCTACATATAAGTGAAATCTTATAAAGATGAACTTGCCTTAGAAGATAAAGAAGAAAAATATTTTTGTAGCTTTCAGAGTTATATATATTAATTATGATTAATGCTTGCCAAAAAGCATGCTTTTCTGTGTTACTGTTAAATAGCCAGGTATTTGACTGGGGGAGGGGGAGAAAGCTGGACTTGTGTAGCACATAACTTCCTAGAGCAGTAGTGTTAAATCTTAGTATTTATGTTCGTATTCCACCAAATGCTTTGCTTTCAAACTGAATTGAGGATGACAAATAAGAAGTTCCCTTTACTAATATTCAGCTTAAAAATAGGTTGGTTTTTTTTTTAAACACAGTTGGATTTGGAAAAAAAAGACTGGACTGATGGCATCAACTTTATGTATTTTGGGAAAAGGATTGTGAACAAAATACAGATTTTTACATTTAGATGTCTGACAGGTATTTTAGTCATCTGAAAATTAAAATAGATTGCCTGATTTCATTCAAAGCTCTTTTTAAAGCTGCTTTAACTTTTAAACTTGCTCAAAATTTTATTTTTTTTCAGAAATTTATTGTGCACAGCAGCAGCATCTAGAAGTGCTCATTTAAGTGTATTTCTGGTAGTCTGTAGAGGTACTAGTCTCTGATCAGGACTTTCAAAAAGGTGTTTTATTCACTAGTAAGAGGCATAACATGTCAACCAGGCAGAGACAGGAAGGTGGTAGCAGGGAGGTAGGCCAAGAGATGTCTGGAAATGTGCTGTAGAGTACATCTCAGCAGCTTGAATTCCAGTTCTGGTGGTGGAGAATATAGTAATGCTGATAGTGTTTTGGGAATGTTTTGGTATATTGTGCTTTGGGAAGGAAAGTTGGTGAGCTCCTTTTCTTATGACTAGGAAGTGTGTAACACAAACCTCTTGCAGATAGTGTTTTTCCTCTCTTTTATCTGGCACTTGTTGCACCTGGTAACTTGGTGTTGAATTGTTGACTCACCCCCTTTCCCCCCAGTTCTGGAGCTTCTTGAGTATATTGAGAAAAAATAAAAAGTATTTCTCAAAATTATTCTGATATTTTAGTTGTTTTATTTTCATTCAGAATCATGTTTGGTGACTGGTATTTGATAGTTTAATTGCTTGTAGTATGAAATGGCACATTTAAAACCTGGTAAACTGCTGGTAATTATTTCTAGTTGCAGTTAGTAATTGCTATGTAAGTATTAAAGGTTCAGGAATGCTATTAGGTCATGTGTCTCTAGGATACAGAAATTTACTTTTTCAGAATGAATGCTTCTGGTTTGATAGTTTGGTAGCAAATTAATTTTTTTTAAACCTGTTTACTATAATAGAAAATTAATTATGATAATTGTTTAGTCTTCCTGTAGTAGATAGGTAATCTTTACTTTCATGTCCTTGTAATGTCTTAATATAAGCTTACTAACATGTATCTAAATGCATAGGAGAATACCAGTAGTTGCTAAAATGTGTAGATAATAATGAAAAGCTATTTTGTTATCAGTGGAACTTATTTGTTACTGTATGTTTTGTGATGACTTTGGTAGAGAAGTTGGATTTCTTACTGACTTAATGTTCAGTAGCACTGATCTGATGTAATTGGGATCCTCATCTTGAATATTTGTCAATAGTCTCACTATACTGTAAGTATAGTTTTCCTTAATCTCACTAATCCAGTCAGGCATAGTAACTACCTATCTCCTGACCTTCTGTATTGCAGGAAATTTTCCTGAAGTACAAAGCAGGCTATGAGTGCTATGAAATGGTGTTGATGACCGTAATGTTTCCTTTTAGGAGAGGGAGGGGACTGGATTCTCATGAAGCCTTCTTTAAGGTGCTCAGATTAGGTATGCCCATTTGTCTGATGGGAGATGTAAGGATTTTCTGTGTGTAATTAATGCTACTAGTAGTATAGAATGTCCATGTTTCATTGATGTATAAGGATAAATTTGGAAAACTGCTCTCATTGTGTAGTCTTACTGTACTTTCAACAATGAAGATAAGCCTTATGTTAAATCATAAAATTAGGAGATGTGAATGCTACATTTGGAAATCCACAGATTCCTGTGACAATAGTCTTTAATTGAATGGAAAATATGGGGTCTGGTTGGACTATATTAACCACTGTGACCGAGAAGCTGATTTCTCTGTAATAGAGGACTAAAGGATTATAACACGCCAGAACATCTAAATGTAAGGGGGTAAACTGAGGTTCCTTTACTTTGGGTCAGTGCACAGAAGAAATACCAACCAGATAGTCTCAAGAGGTCAAAATTACACAAAAGTTTACAGGTAAAATATAAAAATCAAGGAAGCTTGGCAAAGGATTTAATACAACATGCAATTCAACATATAAAACACTTATCATAGCATTAACTTAGCCGATTTAACTTAGCAACCTTTTAACTGTTTATTGTTACGTTACCATGAAAAGAGAATTAGAAGGAGAAGAAAGAGAGAAAGACAAAAAAGATATAGAAAAACACACATCTAGCTACCAACTCCTGGGTTCCAGTGTGGATTCCAAGAGGAGGCAGGGTCAGGCACATGGTCACGTCATGGTCAGCCTTTTAAATCCCAGGGCCTCCATGGACCCTCCTCTCAGGTGGGACTTCTGGTCATTCAGCCATTCAGGAGCTGGGTTAGGGCAGTGTAGCATTGCCCCGGTGTACCCTGATTGACAGACACTGTGGGACTGGGATGCTGGTTCTATGCCTGGGGAGTGGAGCATTTCACTGCCTTGCCAAAGCAAGGTCTGACCTGTCCCTTCCATCACACACGCATACATCCCAAAATGTCTCGAGACATCAATTTTTTCCAGTCTCTGACAAGGATGAATATTCTATTCTTACTGGATTACATTAAATAATGAACTCTCAAGAACTAGCCATGTGAATTAACTTATGAAAGAAGGCACTGAAAGTCCATATATTATGCTGTGTTGTGTTTTACATTATTTGGCTAAAAGCCTCAAAGGTGTTTAATTAGTTTGTAACAGAGAGGAGGCTTGAACTCAAGTTGAAAGTTCTGCTGTGATCAAGGGATGAGAAGGAATTATGGGTATTATTAAAAAGTTTATATTTGCACAGATTCAAGTTTTGTTCTATTAGTCTAGCTTGGACACACTAAATTAGTGCTGCAGTTGGGTGAAAGGTTTTATTAAAAAAGCGAAGCTGTAAATCCATGCCCTGAGCAGAAGTACCATAGCAATAAATTTGTAATACTTGCTAATTGCATGTGGAAGTATTGCTCTCAATTGTCTGAGGTTGGAAAACTATGTTTTAGTATGAGAACACTTCATTAAATAATTGATTTCCTCTAACTTGATGAAGTACTTTCTCAGCCTTAATTGCTGCTAAAAAGATGACTTAAGTAAATGAAGATATAGAATACAAGCCCTAACTAGATAGGGGCGTATTTAGAACACAAGGCAATTATACTTTTAGGCTTTGGTGTGAGCTTTAAATAATTTAATAGTTACATCCAGATTGGTAGAAAATCTTGGTTAAATGGGAGAGAAATCTGAATGGTGGTGGTAGACAGTGCATCCAAAAAAACATTGCAAGGGCACGTGTGGTCAAGAATGCTTATTCATATGTGAAAGGCCTGAGGTGATTGTATTCTGGAGTGGAAAATGCCAAAGAGCAATAGAAGAGTGAGGGGAGAGAAAGATTTGATGCCTAGGAGATGAGATGGGGCTGCTGTTGGTGAGACAGGCAGAAATTGTTTGCAACATGGGATTCTCCTGGACAATAATTTGTAGCATTTACATACTCAGTACAAATTTGTATATGAATATTACAGTCTGAGTTATCTGAACCAGCAGTGGCTGGGTTGATGTTCAGAGTGAAAATGTCAGAATATTGTCCTGTATTGATCAAAATACTGTATGAAGTACTAATATCCTTGGCAAGCAAAATGCAAATATTTGGCTGGGTGAAAAACTGGAAGATTTCTTAGTATGTATTGAAGAAATTAGGTCAGAAGTGGAAAAGTACACATTCAGATCAGTTTAAATGAGACTTAATCATTATGGAATTCTTTGTCATAATATGACCAGTATGGGTGAAAAAATCAGTAATTTATGAAAGTATTAAATAACAAAATATTTTTGCATTATGTAATATTGCTAAAATATTCAGCTTTAGTATTTGAATAAAATCATATCATATAATCATAGAATATCCTGAGTTGGAAGGGACCCATCGGGATCATCAAGTCCAATTTCTGGCCCTTCACAGGACATCCCAAGAGTCACACCATGTGCCTGAGAGTGTTTTCCAAAAGCCTCTTGAACTCTTTCAGGCTTGGTGCTGTGACCACTTGCCTGGGGACCCTGTTCCAGTGCCCAACCATCCTTTGGGTGAAGAATCTTTTTCTAATATCCAACCTCAACCTCCCGTGACACAACTTCATGCCATTCCCTCGGGTCCTGTCGCTGGTCACCAGAGAGGAGATCAGTGTCTGCCCCTCCTCCTCCCCTCACAAAGAAGTTGTAGACTGCAATGAGGTCTCCCCTCAGTCTCCTGGCTGAACAGACCAAGTGAGCTCAGCTCCTCCTTTAGACATGAACTTCAGTTGCTTCTTTTGCCATGTTCCTCCTGAATTGTAATCAGTGTTGTTTAGATCAAATCTTCTAGCATGCTTCAGCTACTTAGTCTGTTTGCCATGTCTTTCCACTCAGTTGAAGTCTACCATTCTCCAGTTAAGAGGACCAGTTAAACAGAACTTGCTACTCCATGTCTCCAGATGCTAAGAACATAGATTGCATTGTGATTAGAGTCTAATAAAGTCTTAAAAGTTTAAATTTCAGGAGAAAAGTTGTTTCACAACTAAATATGTATACATATATAGACTGACATCAGGTCAGTTTTAAACAATGAAAACTTTTAGCCTGATATTTGTTAGCAGTATACCTTGTGCTTATAATTAACTCTTACAGATTGTTAATTATCATTTTACATTAGTTCTTATACACTAACCATTATCATTACATATTCAAAGCAGTCAATCTTTAACACTTTTATCCTAAATTAGCCGCAATATGCAGTACCATGGAGCAAATGCCATATAGCTGCCTTGATAATGGTCTTGATGGTCCTAGTTGTTAAAGGTCGAGGTAACCTGATGGGAGGATGTGACACAAACAGGATGGGGACAGTAGTGGTAGCACTACATTTATAGAAATGCTTATACAGTTGTACTGCATCAACTTGCTTATGTTTGGATTCAGAGCAAGCTAGTCTTTGTCTGTTTAGTATGCTGCTGTGTGCAACCAGTCTCTGTCCTAGCTGCAGCTCCCCTGCTTTCATAGAATGGGAACTTTCCATTCCCAGTACTGTGAGTCTGAGTCCTGAGTGCTGTACTCTTTCTGACAGCTCAGCATAGAACTTCAAAGCATGACTTTGCTCTTATGGTAGAGTATCCTCCTGAGTGTTGCCTTGTGGTTTTCTTGTGAAATCCATATTGGATTGTTGGTGTATGTACAGCTTTTGGATCTTTCATGGTATACTGCAGTACACAGTATGAGATACAACAAAGACAGCTAATTGATACACAGATAGTGATTTTGGAGGTGCAGCAGTCTATGGGATTTCTGTTCTTGTATTTGTCCTATTAAAACTAAAATAAGTGATACATGGAGTTTCTGCATTCTCTAAAGTTGATATGAAGCTGTCTTGCTTCCTGCCTGATTAACAACTCTAACTTCTTCCTTTATATGATGAGATTCCTAATGAGTTTAACTTGGCAATTTCACATCAATTCTTAGCTGTTGTTTCTCCAGGTGGTATAATTCAGAATTTTTTTTCCCTCTATGGCTAATATATGCTGCTGGCAGATATTATATTTTTCTCCTAATGGATACCTGAGAAGCATCATTTGCATTTTTCTGCAGTTCTCTGGTTTAATTCACACCAAGGTGACAACATGCACACTTCCATTTTCAGTATTTCATATCATGAAATGGTTTAAGTAGGAAGGGACCTTAAAGATCATCAAATTCCAACCCCCCTGCAAAGGACAGGGACACCTTCCACTAGACCAGGTTGCTCAAGTATCCTGGTTTAGGGCAAATTTGGGAGAAAACCTCCAAAAGGGGCCCCCCCAGAAAGCAAACCCACATGGCCCCTCCCCCTCCAACCAGTTCGGGAAGAATTTCCTCAGAGAGAAGTGGAAAAAAACCTGTTTCTTTAACAGGCAAAGCACTCCCCAGCACAAAAAATTAACACTAGATTGTTTTGCGGAGAAAAAAAGGAAAGAACTCCAAAACTTCGTAAAAGTTGTAAAGCTGGTATGTTTATTGCAGGGCTGGACGCATGAGATTTCTCTCCTTAAAAAAGGCATGCGTGCTTCTGAGAACTTCAAATCTTCTTTTATCTCTTTTCCAAATACATATGAATACAGTTTCACTATACGTTCATACATATTCATTTTTATGGACTTTGCGTGACATTTGCCATGACATTTGCCGCTAGTTCTTCTTTATCAGAAAGAATTCTTAGGTCAGGTTGGCCGGCCCTTGCAGTAGTTTCTGTTTTTCTTTATCTGTCTCCTCTTGTCTCTTCATTATCTGTCTTGCAGTTTTCCCTTCAGCTTCGGCTTACAGACTTTTCACCCTTTTTAGACATTTCACCTAATTCAAAAGGGATTTCTCCAAAACTCATTCGCTGCTCTGAAGAGATGACAAATTCAGAAAGTCTCTCCTGGGAGTGGTTGCTCTGTTATCAGTCCCTCTGGAGCCGGGAAAGGCTGCTGCCCAGAGTAGGCCCTGACAGGTCACAGAGTGTGAACTCTCGGTGTTTCCCTGGATCCCAGTCCGGAGCAGGTTCAAATGGTTCCAAGAAAAGGGAAAACAAAACAGGGAAAACTTGGACTGCCTCAGCTAGCTAAGCTAACTAACTAGCAAAAGGAGCGCTGTGTTCTGCCCTGTGCCCAGACACCACAGTGTTCCCACAGACTGTGGAGGAGTGAGTGAGGCTGATAACAAAACTCCGTGCTTCTTCTTCTCCCGTGCCTTGCTCTCAGAGCCAGTCTTGAAGGCACAGAATATAATATCCAGCATAAACAGAACACATGATTGGAGATACAAGCATCATAACATCACCTTAGGACATTAAGTCATTCCTGGAGTTGTTAACAGATAGTTATCACTAAACAAAAGTTATGCCTTTAATAAAGCCGAGGGTTCTTCAGACTGCGTTCAAACAGTATAGGCCCATTGGTTATATCCTCATTTCTTGTAGTGTGTATTTGTGAGTGACCATGTCACAAACTCAGACTGGCAGGGAATCTGAATTGTTTATTCAAAGAAACGAGATGGTTTTATACCCTTTTTCAAGGCACAGTATTTCCTTACATGGTAATTCTCACTATGTGACCTATTCCATGTTGCCACGTCAGCAACGCGCTTTCTAAATGTCCTTCTATGGGGTGATCATGTGCTGTTCACCCATCTGTCAGCTTCTGGCAGGCTCTTCTCCTGCAGGAGTCTGCCATGTATCACCTTGTCCCCCCAAGGTCAGGTGGAGACAAGCCTCTCTGTGCTGCCATGTGCTTCTTTGTGCTGCCATGTGCTTCTGCAGGTGGATCCTACAGCCCACAGCTCAACTCCATCCCATTTCTTCACAGAACTCCCTCTTTTTTGTTTTATACAAACAAGAATCATGAAACAAAACACTAATATTAGAATGCTTAGCCCACTTCCCAAACCAAACAAGCTCCATTCCTCACAAAAGCAGTATCTTTCATATGAACAGGGGGATACATGAAAACACCCAATAACTGGTAACCGCACACATCTCCTTCCTATGAATGGAGACAATGATTAAACAGATAGAACCTTGAGAAACAACTTAAAATTGTCTAAAACCTTTACCATCACCTAGAGTCTGCAATTTCTGGGGAGTCCCATTTTACAGTAAAGACTCGGAGAGCCTTTCCCAGGAAAAACTTCCAAGTTTACCTTGAAAGGGGGTCCAGCTTTTATAAGATCAGATGGGCAAGTCAAAGTGATTTGATTATACATTTAGTGCAGAAACACCTGGGTCTGATGGTATAATCCCGAGTCACCCAGGGCTAGGGCTTGGCCAGAGCCTCAAGCCTTGACTGAGAGGGTTTCCCTAAAATACCTACAAAATTGCCAAAAAACGTTATTAGTTGAAAAGGTATCAATCATAACATGAATGAATTTCAATTTACTGAACTCAGGGATATGTGTAACATTGGTCTGCCAGATTTCTAGGGCTTGAAGTCCCTGGGGATTAACTCCGAGGGCAGGCCAAGGGTGACACTTGTTGACAGTTGGCACAAGCTTGCCTAATTTGCCGTGCTTGCTTGTGTGTAAGCTGAAATTGTTTTCGAAGAGTTGCTGCACTCTGGTGAAAAAACCCATATGACAGACGTGCCTGAGAAAAAACATCTGGCACAACAACGGCCCCAGCTAACTGGTCTGCACGGGCATTACCTTCAGAGATGGGGCCAGGAAGACCAGTATGGGAATATATGTTTAGGATATAATACGTTTTTGTATGCAACTGCACTGCAAAACGCAAATGTAGTAATTGAGAAAAGAGTAATGGGTTAGTTACTTCTTTGATATGAGCTTCTTCTATACTTGTCACAATACCTGCAACATAAGCAGAGTCGGTAACTATGCTAAGCTCATCTTGATATTTTTCAAAAGCCCTAACCACAGCTGCTAATTCTACCAGTTCAGAAGAACCATGAACTACTTTTATATCTTGTAGCCAGTGCCTGTTACTTCGCCACACTATTACAGACCTCCCAGTCTTTCCAGAGCCATCTGTAAACACTGTGCAGCCATTGGCAATTGAAATTGAGGAACAGTAAGTGTTTTGAATAAAATTAAGATAAAAATTGATGGGGATGCCATCAACTTTTCTATGAGCCTGTTGACCACTTAACACTTGTGTGATCTGTTCTAAGGCTCTGGGTGTCAGGATGTGAGGGGAAGTAAGTTCAGGATTCCCTTTGAATAATTGGGAAAGGGGGTAGAGTTGTTCAGCTGTAAAACCCAATAAAGGATGTGTACCTATTGTAGTTGAGACGGTCATAATACAAAGCCACACAGTCCATTTTCAGAAGGCTTCAAACTGTTTTTATTATAGCATGCATGCTTTTTATACATTCTTACAAAACTCATAAGTTTACACTTTATTCATTGGTCATGAAAGACAAAGTGCTTATTGGAATAGACAGTTGTAGGTTTCTCTTATTTATCCTTCTTTCTTTCTTGGTTTCTATGTCAATGACCTTGATAGAAAATTCTTTCAGAGGTAAACATGGATCCTCTTATCAAACTTCTCTCTGGCTCACAGAAGTTGCTGTAAAACCTCTTCCACAATTCCCCCTTTTTTATATTTGAACCACAAACACAACTGCTAAGGACTTTTGCAGGGTTCTTGCAAAAATCCAAGCAGACAGGGAAGACACAAAACAATGATGACAACCACCAGCAAAATTAACAACCCAACTGTTCAACAATACCCCAACTTGCAAGGAAACCACTCAACCATTTCCATCCTTCATTCACCTGCAAATTACTAACTTCTTTCTTCAAGTCCAAAACTCCTGTGAACTGATCCACTATGATCTAACAAGCCCATACAACACATATCCTCAAAATCCTGATGTTCATAACCATGCACCAACAATAAAGAAGTACCAACCAGGCACATAGAAAATGAAATTTCAAATATTGTTACAGACCCTGCAGTCCCTTAATGACACATTTGTGGCAGGATGACACTTTCACTTTTAGTTGAATAGATTTTTCTCCACACAGAATTAGAGACCAAGTCATCTGCCTAGTCACCACTTAGAACTAAGTAGCATCCACTTAACTTTACAACCAGTTGCTACTATCATAATGGGCAACTAACCTAGTTGTTCAAAGTATGGAACCTTAACAACTAATTCAACACCTCTATGCAAAGGCAACACTTCTCCCCTAGGTACATTAAATTCCCCTATTTTGGAAACGTTGGTGCCATGCAAAGGGAGATGGTACAAGACACGTTACTCAGCACTACCAACCTCTGTAGAAAAATACAAAGAACAAAAGTAAAGGTAACATCCACCAATTTAAATTTGAGTTTTCAGTGTGAGTCAATATCCCCATTTACTCTGCCTTCAATTGTCATCTTCATAGCATGTTCTTTGAGGGTCCATGCTTCAATCCAGCTGTGGAACCACCCATCCTGTTCCTTCCTATATACTCCAAATAAGCCTTAGCACAATGAGCAAAAACCCAATGAGGGCCATTCTCTGTCAGAACACACATATCCCTTCCTTCACGTTAATTCCACTGAACCAGTCCACCTTCCAGTAATCAAATCTTTAACCCATACCTTAATATTTTTACGAACATTTGACTATTTAGAATTCAAAGAAGAAAATTTATGCAATATAGGAGACAATTGTAAATTGGGTCAAGGACGAAAAAAGTTTAGCACATAAACAGCTTTATCTAATCTCACTTAAGGTAACTCCTTATACATTCCTCCTTTTTATTTTTGAACCTGGTGCTTCAAAACACCATGAGCGCGTTCAAAAATTCCTTGACCTATTGAAATATGGGGAATGATCAACACCCCAGGGACGAAAAAACACCTACGGATGATTTGTTGGGTTTTTTTTAAGACATATGCCGGACTGTTATCTGTCTTTACATATGATGAAACACCTAAAATAGAAAAGGCATGGCAAAAATGATGAATAACATCCCAAGCTGCTTTACCTGCCAATGCTAATGCAACCATTGCATGAGAAAATATGTCAGTTGTAGCATAAACAGGCTTTAAACGGCCAAACTCAGGCATTTTTATAACATCTGTTTGCCATTCTTAAAAAGGGAGTAGGTCTCTAGGATTGGTACCATAATATTCTGAAATATGAATCATATGCCAATCAGGATAAGAAGAAACAATTGATTTTACTTCACTTTGCGACAACTTAAATTATTACTGTAGTGCCTAAGCACCTTGGTGAAAAAGTTGATGAGATAACACGTTAGGTACCGTTTTTACTGCCAAAGCAGCCACAAGGGAATCCACATCGACCAATTAAGGAGACCATTGTTGAATCATAAATTCATATTCCCAATTATCATCCCTTTTCCAGGCTACAGCTGCTTTTCCAGTTTTCCCTGATCCATCTGTAAAAACTGTTGTACCTTCCACTGGAACAGGAGAACAAATTTGTTTCCCCTAAAAAGGAATGTGTCTAGTCAAAGTCAAAATAGGATGAAAAGGTAAATGATACACTATTTAGCCTGTAAAATAAGATAAAGCAGATTTCAATTCACGATTATTTTGAAAACACCATTCAAAATACTATTGTTATACAGATATCACAGTAGTTACAGGATCATGGCCTAAGATTTTATGACAATATCTGTGACCCTTGATAATGATATCTGCAAAAAACTTAAAGTCCTGAAGCTGGTTTTCAGAATCTGAATGATAAATATATCCATTCCAAAATATACCATTTATCTTTCTGATCATCATTCCATTGACACAATATTCCACATGGTATTTTGTTCTTTAAAAATAAATAATTGCACACCAGCAAAAGTATTCATCCTGTTAACAAGTTGGCATGTCAAAGCTAATTCAACTTTTTCCATGACCTTTTTTTTACTGCATCAATCAAATATCTCTCATCAGTAGAAGAAATAATCCCTGACAATAATTCAAAGATTGCATTTGATGATTAGTTATCCCTAACTATGACCTAATCCAACCTATTGCATCAACCAATTTTTATACATCAGTAACGGTTTTAACTTCAATGTCTAATTTGACAGGTTGAGGCACAATCTGAGTATTGTTTATTATCAACCCCGAATATTTCCAAGGCATCTATTTTTGTACTTTCTCTGGGGCAATAACTAAACCCAAAAATTTTCAAATTTATTACAGCACATTGTTCAAGATCTGACAACTGTTGTTTTTTAAGAGAAGCCAACAAGATGTCATTCATGTAATGATAGCAATAGCAAGTACTAAATTGCTCTTGCACCTTTGATAAGGCCTATGCCACAAACTATTAGAACTTTCCATTGATATCTTTTATTAGGTTCAGCATGATTTAAAGAGGGCACAGTAAAAGCAAATTTTTCCTTATCTTGTTCAGCCAGTGGAATGGTAAAAAAGTAATCTTTTAAATCAATGATAATTATCTCCCATCCCTGTGGAATCGTTGTGGGTGTTGAAAGACCTGGTTGTAAAGGTCCCATTGTAGCCTTTACAGCATTTATCTGCTGAAGATCATGCAAAAGTCTCAATTTTCCTGATTTCATTTTTATCACAAAAACGGGTATTCCATGAGCTAAATGACTCTTCAATATGTCCAGCTTACAGCTGTTATGCTACTAATGCTTGCAGGGCAGTAAGCTTTTCAATAGGAAGGGGCCACTGGTCAATCCAGACAGGTTTATCTGTCAAGCATGTCAAGGTTATAACTGGACATTTAAGGCCTTGCATCACAGTGGTCTCTACAAAAATTCCATAGTAACTTTAACACCCCATTAGGATAAACAATCTCGTCCCCATAAATTACATGGGGCACTGGCAACATAAGGCCTGATGTTAGCTTGTTGGCCATCAATATTTTTTACATTAATCACAATGGCAGACAGACCACCTGTAGTCGAGCCACCCAGCCCCATGATTCCAAAACCTGCTTGAGTGAGAGGCCATGATTGAGACCAAAGAAAAGTTGTAAAGTTATAGTTACATCTGCTCCCATGTTAATCAAACCTGTTATTATTATGGTCTCTGGATGATGCCCCTTGGCTGTAATGATGAATTCCTTTTCCGATCCTTTATCTGTCACTTTTTGAGTCCAAAATACTTGGGGTGGTCCTGTAGATCCAAGATGTCCTGTACCACGACTCCAATTCACTGCAATTGGAACATAACTCACAAAAAGAACAAGTTGAGCAATACAAATTCCTTTTTAAATAGTAACAGAGGGTTCACTAACAGATTCCATAGCATAAATTTGTCCCACATAATCAGAATAAATAATGCCTAAATGTACATTAATACCATAAATAATATACAAATATCAAATACAGTACATCACACACACTGATGATATACGTTTTTAAACTAAGCATTTCATCGTTACAATATTCAGTAATGTTCCCTTTAGATTTTTTCTACTGTTTTTATCAGACTCTAGAAAAGATTGTTTCTTATTAAATTTCTAAACATTTCAACATATCAAAACTTGCTGACAGTAGACTAAGTACTAATTTTAAGGAAATATCTCTAGCTGTAGAAAAGTCCTCTCTCTAATTTCAAGCTGTCTCTTTACTTCATTAAGTTAGTTATTACTGTTGAGGCAAACTTATAGCTTGCAGCAATTGCTCTTATTTTAACCTTTGCTATGTTATTTAAAAGGTCTTCATTGCTTGTTTGTCTCACATCTTCTGTCTGCATTTTTTCTCTTTATTCTCTTCCTTACTACTATAGCTTACATTGATTGAACACTCGCAATAACAAAGTATTCTAACCCTGTCCTATGGGACCATAGGCATCAAGAAGCACTTTACATATATATCTTGTCAAAATAATTACTATGTCAACTATAGATATAGCAATCAACAACATTTATAAGAATTATTATTTACATTAAATCCTTATCAGCTTTAAATCATAGATATTCAGCACTGCATAGCACTAGGTCCTTAATTACACATTATTGTTGTCACACCTTAGTGTTAAAATTACTAATCCCTGTGGAGCCTTGTGGGCCCTGAGAATTGTTCACAAATGAATAGCTTCGCAGTGCTGGAAAGGTTTGTAATTGTTGTCAAAATATTTATGTGCCATCAAACCAGTGGCCCCAGGGTGCCATAGGGCCACATCAGGGCCTCGATGAGGGAGGGGTCCACGTTCCTCTAGGTGGAGTGGCAACACAGACCTCTAAGCAGGTCCCAACACTTTCGAAAGTCCTGAGAGAGGCCTAAGGCAGCCATCAGCCGAAGGGGGATAGGGAAAGAAGGGGGATAGGGAAACGGCACAGGTCGGCTCCAGCCCTGCCCCCACCGAGTTCCTCCAACTGCAGCAGACACAGCCCCCACACAGCCCCCACAGTCTGGGTGCAGCTCCCGCCCCCCGCCCCCCCCCCCCCCCCCCCCCCCCCCTTGCACAGCCTCTGAAAGGGCAGCAAGGGCAGGGGGGGTCTTGTGGGGCTTGAGGAGGGGCCCAAACAGTCATGTCCCTCCCTTACACCCACAGCACCCCGTCCTAGGTTCCAGCGGAAGGGGAGGCTCCTCCAGGAGATCTTATCACCGGTGTTTCAGGCAACAAAGGGCAACAAAGAATGCAGAATTAATGAATCCATTCATCTGTTCAGGAGGGAGTGGAGGGACAGACGACTTGGGGGGGAGTGGGAGGACAAACAGCTTGGCTTGTTCTTCAATTTGTCTCTTCTGTGAATGCATTTCAGCAAAAGTAATATATTTTCACTTAGCATTCAGTTTGATTAATTGCTGTGCCAAAGAAAGGCACACAGGCTTAACACAGTCCTTCAGAGACACTGTGGAGCACCACCAGCCTGTCTCCCATGATAACAGAACCTGGAGAAATCCCTGCAAAAGCAACTCCAGCAGACTCCTCAGGGAAAAACACATTCTCAAGCTGAATCCCATCTTTCTGCTGTTCCACATCAACTCCTATTTCTTGTTCTGTCTTCCATATTCTGACACTTAAAGGCAGTACTGGCATCAGTTTCAAAGTCCTATGATTTTTCCACAACACACCATGAAGGTCTTAATTAAAGACTTGAAAATCCTTCGTCTTCAGCAAAACTTTAAAACAGTTGCTCTTCCTTTATGAACTAATTCTCCATTATGTTCCCCAGTGGCTCACCTTTATTCCAGGTATCAAAGTTTGGTCTGAACCTACAGCAGCTCCCCATGCTGCTTTACACTTCACTGGAGCTCCCCGTATTCCCAAGTGGCTTGTTGCTGTTGAATTAATAACAGCTGAAGGAAAGCGACATTGGCTCCATGCTCAGGAAGCATAAAGCGAGCTTTATTAGGAGCTTCACATATTTTATAGACAGGATTGTTCACCCAGAACCTGTGGTTCATAACAAAACCCCTCACATCATTGGTTAATTAGGATGAACACCTTCTGGTAATATCTTTCCATAAACATCACGTACAAGCATTCCACATGTTCACAAACACCATGTGCAGAGACTAAGATAAGAATTGTTTTAATTCCTTCTCTGAGCATTCTCACGGCTTTCCCCAGGACGATGCCTGGGAAAGCTATCTGTTTCTCTCTCTGAGTAAACTGTCCCATCCACAGTGGCCCCCTTTTTCTTTAAAGCAGAGGATGGCGTTTGTAATCCTTTGTGGGGCCCCTTGCAGGAAGGAGAACAAACACAGCTCAAGAGGTCTCTTTAGCAACTTGCTGGTTATCAATCAGAACCTCAGTCAGATGCTGACTTAGAATGGTCAGGGAGATTCTCCAACACATACCATCGAATTCTTTACAATCACATCCTTTTAACAACATCAAATCTTGTTGTTCCTTCTTATAAGAAATCCTTACTATTTCTAAGACAGTAACAAAACATCGTTAGCCTGCTCAAAGAACTGGCAGTCTAACTTGTCAACAACCCTTTTCCAGAAACAAAGAAAAAGTAGAATACTCATTCCCTACTCGTAGAGGGACCATCTAATTGATGATCGGCATCTTGATCATTGTTCGAAGGTTGCCTGTTGGCCACATTCTGCTTTTGGTGTCGCAAGTCAGAGTGAAGACACCTTGCAGGTATCTACCTGTAGTGGTTTTGGTTCGCCAATTTCAGATTTCCGCAATTTTGAGATTTCCCAACCAATACGCTGATGAGTGTGGTGGGCTTCAGTGCTGGCCAATCACCAATGCACTCACTTCCTGCTGTGAGATAGGATTAGGAGAAAGGCAAAGCAGGCTTAAAACTGTAAAAGGGTATAAAGAAAATTTTATTAACAGTAGCTAGAAGAAAAAAGTAGTAAGAATTAAAACAAACCCTTCAGAACACTTCTCCTCCCCCCACAACCTTTTCCACTGAAAATGTAAAGAAACCAAACCTAAAGTTTCCAGTCAGTTTACCACATCTAAAATAGTCTTTCTTCAGATCACTTAGGGAGAGAAGTCTCTCTTGTTAATGTTTTGGAGACTTCTTCACAAGAGGGAAAAAACCAGTTCTCTCGTGGCTCTCTCTCTTGGAATAGCAACCCCCCAGGGAAATCTGCTCTTGTGGAGCTCTTCCCATTTCCACAAGCCTTCCCACAGCTTGTCGATGGGCCATGTCGACTTATGGGGTATTGTTTTAAAGATGAGCTGTTCAAAGGAAAAAGTTCTCATTATCTGTTTTTAAAATCATCTTTATCCCTGGGTACAGAGATCTTCTCCTGGGAGCACCGGACTACTCTTCTCTCTTTCTCTGTTCAAACTTCTCATGGGATCACAACTACTTTAACATCTGCTTGCTTTAACATGGAGGCCTTTGCTTGATATCAATTTGAATCCTTAATCTCCCCAAATTTTAATGTGTTATAGGGAAAAAAGAGTCTTTTATCCATAGCTTACAAGAGGATTTCAGCTCCAAAATCAAGACATCTCCTCATCCCTCCCATCTGGGACTTAACTTCTTCCTCACTGACTATGATGTTTTCATGTTGTTCTTTCATATGCTTGTATCTTGTTCCTTTCTCTCACTCGAGGGAGGATTGAAGCACTGAAGGGGTTAATATCTCTCACCTGGAGCCTGCAGATGGTCAACCTGACCCAGGTCGGGCTGGGTGCTACAGACAGCGGGAGCTGCAGCTGGGGGAAAGGCCAGGATCAAATCAGCCAGGCCAGAACTCAGCAGCAGCAGCAGCATGCCGAGGATGGGGGAGTGGGGGGGTGGCTTCCTCCTTGCCCCTGCCCAATGGTTGCAGGCAACTTCCATGGAAGGATAAAATCCCGGCACCGACCTGGGGCTGCTCCCAGGGCCTGGTGGGCTTGGCTGGGCCCTGGGCTTGGTGGGGTTAGCAAGCAGCCAGTTGTTAGCAAGACCGGCTCCATCCGACCCCGCTGTACCCCCCTCTCCCTGCCCAGCAGTCGATGTTGGGGGCCAGCAGGTGGCCTGAGAAAGGGGGCCCAACCCCTCAGCAGGGCTGGCTGGCCCAGCCCCGTGGCAGGGGCCGCCCAGCCGTGTTACCTCGCTCTTGGCCGGAAGAGAAAGTTCCTGAGTTTCTTTTGTCTTTTACATGTGTGTTTCACAGAGGCATGTGCATTTTCCACTGGCTGGACATTTTTCATCACTTCCCTAAATTTCCTCCCATTCCACACCATGACACCACCGTACTCCAGTGTCTGTGGAAACATGCATACCTGCGACCTCAAGCCATAAGCTCGCATGGGCCCTCCCACTTATTAGTGGTTAGGTCCCATATACAGACTTTCACTCAAGGCAGGTGCGTCTCACCTGAAGACTGCAATGAGAAGAAGTGATTTAAAATTACAGGATTGTTTGAATTTTGTGGCACTGTAATATGATTGATTGTATATAGAACTTTTTCCAATCGGCTGTGCGAACTTTCTTCAGGCATTCCCCTTTTTTGTTTATCCAGTACCATGAGTGCGTTCAACAATAGCTTGACCAGCTGGCGAATGTGGAATACCAAGTTTATGTGAGACTCCTCCTAGGCGCAAAAACTGCCGCATCTTCTGTGAGACGTAGGCTGGGACCATTATCAGTTTTCACAGAGGAAGGTATACCCAGAAATGCAAAAGCCATCCTCCAATGGGCAGTCACATCACGACCCTTTTCTCCAGTGTGAGCAGATGCCCACATAGCAGAGGAGAAGGTGTCAATAGACACGTGCACATACTTAAGTCATCCAAATTCAGCAGTATGAGTGACATCTGTTTGCCAAAGCTGCAAGGCTTTTAAGCCTCTGGGGTTCACCAATGCTAGTAAAGATGCAGCAAGTCCATGACAGTCAGCGCAAGAAATAATAATGTCATGAGCCTCAGTTGGCATTAACTGAAATTGTTTCTGCATAGTATGTGCACTTTGATGGAAAAAAACCATGCAATGGTTTGGCTTGCCCAATCTTGTCAGGATGAGGCGCTATCCATGTAGAGTTAGCTAACCTGTCAGCCCTGGCATTACCTTCTGTTATGAAACCAGGTAAATTGGTGTGACTTTGAATGTGCAAGATGTAATACGAATAAACTCAAGTCTGAATTGCACACCACAAAGTTTTCAATAACTGAAACAAAACTGCGTTATTGATTTCTTTCAGAAGTCAACAATCAAATTGTTTGGTTATGTCTGCAACATTAGCAGAATCAGTGACCAAGTTCTGAGGCACCTAAGAAAATTTCTGGAATGCCATGGCAACAGCCTTTAATTCAACCAGTCGGCTGAGCCTGACTCATGGCCTTCCAGCACTTGCCATCCAGATTCATCCTTCCAAGTAACAATGGCTTTCCCTGTTTTTCCTGAGCCGTCAGTGAAGACAGTGGGTCCTTGCACTGGCACCTGACTACTTTTTGTCCGCAAAGACAGATTGGTTGATTTTGCCAACTGCAATAACTTATGACTCAGCAGATGATAGGCAACCTGCCCTGAAAAGTTTTGCAGCACACTTTGCAAAGGAGCACTGTTAATGAAGCTCCATTCAAAGACTTCCCGCTCTATTGGAAGAATAATTTTTGCGGGATCAGCTACCATTAATTACAAACACAGTTGACAGCATTTGATTATCAAATGAGCGATCAATTCAAACAATATGGGTACTGTCTTTTTTGGCTGATGGGGAAAGAAGACCCATTCCAAGATGTGCAAGGGATCAGACCATTTGTCACTCCATTGGCCAATGATACCTGTAGGATGAAAATCTGGATTGGTAATTAAGACGGTGATATCAATGGAAGGATCTACTCGATGAACCTGACAAGCAGAAACAGTTTGTTGGACTTCCTCCAGTGCTCATTGCACCTCAGGAGTCAATTTTTGAGGTGATCTCAGGTCAGGGTTCCCCCTTAGAATATCATACAGTGGGGACAGTTGTTTTGCGGTTAGTCCCAAGTAGGGACGCAACCAGCTGATGACACCCAGCAATTTCTGGGCATCATTCAGTGTCTTAATAGAATTAGTGAATTGTACCTCTTGATGGTGAATGGCTTGATCCAGAATTTTGACTCCCAGATATTTCCAAGGAGGATGCTGTTGAACCTTCTCCGGAGCCACTTGTAGCCCATAGGAGTGCAGAGCATCAAACAGCTGAGGCTGTATCCTCAGCAACTCATCCTGGGTGGATGCTGCCACCAAGATGTCGTCCATGTAGTGATAGCAACATGCATCAGGAAACTGCTCATGAACTCTAGACAAGGCCCGAGCCACGTACCATTGAAAAATAGTTGGAGTGTTCTTGCAGCCCTGTGGTAAAAATTTCCATTGATATCTCTGTACAGGTTCAACATTGTTAATTGCAGGCACAGTAAAGGCAAACTTTGTTTTGTCATCAGGATGCAAAGGAATTGTGAAAAAAACATCCTTCAGATCAATGATCGAGATTTCCCATCCCGTAGGGAGCATGGTGGGTGAGGGCATGCCAGGCTGCAATGCCCCCCCATACTTTCCATCACTACATTAAATTTTCAGAGGTCCTATAACAGTCTCCATTTCCCAGATTTTTTCCTTATCACAATGACAGGAGTATTCCAGGGACTAGTAGAAGGCTCAATGTGTCCCTGTTGCAATTATTCCTGAACCAATTCATGAAGGGCGACCAATTTTTCTTTTGTCAGGGGCCACTGGTTTTCCCAGATGAGTCTTTCCACCAGCCACCGTAAAGGCAGCATAGGATATTTTCTGCCCTTTAGCACAGTAGTCCCAATTTGTACCCCCCAGGCTGCCAATACATCCCGCCCCCAAAGATTGATTGGAGCTGTAGTGACATAGGGCCAAACTACAGCTGTCTGCCCATCCATGTTTTTGATCAGCACAGACCGTTGACTTACAAAAGTCTTTTTTGCATCCCCCACCCTTTCGATCGCCGAACCTATGGAAACCAAAGGCCACAGAGGAGGCCACACAGAGAAGGAGATGATTGTGACATCAGCCCCTGTGTTGATCAAACCTCAGAGCTGGATCTGAGGCAGGCTGGCACCTGGTAGAATCAGGGTGCATGTCATCTGTGGTCACTGAGCAGAAATATCTGCAGATCAGAAGACTTGGGGAGATCCTGTGGATCTGAAACTGCAAACTCCATGAGTCTGCTGGTCAGTCCTGGGGACACATGACTGGAAAGGCACAAGTTGAGCAATCCGAGTCCCTGCCGGGATAGTGACGGGGGGGTTGGACGTGGAAACCGTGGCACAAATTTGATCTGTAAAGTCAGAGTCAATGACACCTGGATGCACAAAAATTCCTTAGAGGGTGGCACTAGATCTTCCCACAAGCAGTGCACTCAATCCTTGACCCAAAGGTCCAAAGGCATCCAAAGGAACCTTATATATATGACCAGATTCTAAGATGTTTGTTGCTGCGGTGTGTACATTCACCCCGGCTGCTCTGTGGGTGCTACCCCTAAGCTGGCTAAGCCTGTGCCGGTACTATGCCCTGGGGAATCAGTTGTGTCAGTGCGCAGTTCCCCTTTGTGCTCGTCTTCCTGTTTCCCAAACCTACCAAAAGCTGACCATTGGCATGGTATCTAGACTTACATTGTTTTGCATAATGACCTGGCTTTGTACACTTAGCACACAAGAAATTAGTCTTGTTTTCTTTCTGTTTATGTGTTCCCTATTTTTGCTTGCCCTTATTTTTCCCCTGTTTTTGTTGTCCATCCCCGGAGGATGTCCGGCCTGGCTGTAAGGCGGCCACCAAAACAGACATTTTGTAATCTACAGAACCTACTTTAGAACATGCTTGGACCATGTCTGTTAGCATTGGGTCGCCTGGAAGAGCATCTATGATCTTCCTACAATTGTCGTTTGCGTTGTCTCTCGCTAATTGCTTACATAACATCTGCCTCACATTATCATCCTCAACCTGCTTTTTCAGGGCTGCTGCAATTTTCTCAACAAATGGTAGAAATAGTTATCTTATTCCTTGAGTTATTGTCACATATCACGGCTTGGGAGCAGCCGTTTCTGTAGTTTTTAACAATGCTACAAAGCCTACCTTTTGACTCTGCTCAAGAACGGCAGGGTCCCATCCCAGGTAGCCTGAAGATCAGGATTAGAGAAGGCATTCTTCCCCATGAGAGCATCCACTTCCACAGCATACCTAGGATCAGTTGGAGGCAATCTCAGGTTCTCTGCTGCAATCTCAGGTTCTCTGCTGCAGCCCTATTAGCCATCTGCCTCCAGTTATCCTTAAAAACTTAATTTGCACAGCTTGGAACAATATTTGAGCTATATGTCTAATATCAAATGTAGTGAGCAGGTCAGTGTTTAACCCTCTGATAATTTGTATAACGTGTGAAGAACCAAGTCCATATCTTGCAAATCTTGTACAACTCGCCATGCTATGACACTGTCCCCCTCGGCTTGTCCTGTATTTGGGACAGCTTTATACATGGAAAAGACTTGGACTCCCCCTTGTGATGGAACATTGCCTCTCTGATCCACCTGTGTTACTTCCTCAGATGATGGATTATATATTTGACTGGCTGCTGTGGCCCATTCCTCCGCATTTATTGCGTTAATGAGCCCATCGCTGGGCATCTCCACTTTCTCTAACAGGTCCCAATCCCCATTCTCCAGAGCCCTCAATTTGACCAATTCTGAAAACGGGTGAGGGTTCATCAGTCGCACGGTCACCCGACAAGGGGGCAGTGTCCAGAGATGACTCTGGGATGATGTCGCTGCTCGTCAGTGCCGTCGTTCCGCTGCCAGGCTATGCCCCCAGTGGGGGGGCCGGTTGCTGATCTTTGTTGCTGTTGCTGTCCACGTCCTGGGGCGGGGCTGGTCAGGACAGCCTGTGGGAGGAGGAGGATGGCGGGCCGGCTGGAAGCACTGAAGTGGTGGTGCTGGCTGCCAGCCCCAAGGTGGGAAAGTTGGCAGCAGCCAGTGGAGTGGGGGACCTGGCCATGGCAGGTGGTGTAAGGGACCTGGCTGTGGCGGGCAGCGCAGGCTGTGGCGATGAAGCTGCAAGAGACATGATGCCCGCTGATCCACACACAGCAGAGGGAGGAGGAGGAGGAGGCACAGGCAATTGCGCCTTTTCTGCAGATGAAAGCGAAGGGGTGGAAGAGACCACAGCTCAGGTCATGTCATTTGTCGACAGTGAAGGCAGTGCCGCTGCTGCTGCCGCTTGCGCTTGCGACGTGAAGGCGGGAGGGGGTCCATGGCAGGTGCTGCGGGAGGTGGTGCCGGTACAGCTGAAACAGGAGGCATAGTACCCACAGCTCCGCCTGCGGCAGGGGGAAGAGGTGGTGCAAACCCTTGCGCTGACTCTGCTGGTTGAAATGGGAATGGGAGGGCCAAGGGGACCACGGCTCCTGCCGCGCCATCTGCCTGGAGTGGAACCACTCCCAGTGGCGGGGGAAAGGAAGGAGGGGCGGGCAGGGGAAGTGCACTGGCTGTCGTGGAGGCACCCCGGCCGCTGCTGGCAATGGAAAGGCAGGAAGTGCCGACGCCTGCAATGTAGGGGAAGAAGAAACCAGCGGCAGGGTCAAGGAAGCCGGCTGGCCAACTGCAGTGCAGGGAGGGCTGGAAATGCTGGCTGTGGCAGGGGCACTCCAGCTGCCGCTGGTGGAGCAAGGAAAGCTGGCGCCACTGGGGCGGGGGGGGGGTGGAGCCAACTGCAGCAGGGACCCCCTGTGTCCTCTCGCTGTGCAGGGGGAGCTGAAATCACCGGCTGTTTCAGGGACATCCTGGTCGCTGCCTGCTGGGCTGGAGGAGCCGCAGGCCGTGCAAATGGAGGGGTCACTCCACCAGGTCCAATCGAGACGTGGCTACCAAAGTCATCGGGGGCAACGTCGCAGGAGAAGGATATTTCGGCTTTATGTAATCACAGGGGGAAGGAAATTTTGGTGGAACATAGTCCCTGGGCAAGGGATAGATTCTGTGGAGAATCCCCCTGTCTCTTGGGGGTCCGGACAGAGCCAAGAAAGAGCTGGCTGTCTCTCTCCTGGCCCCTTCACCCCCCAGGGTGTCTGTGTCCACGGAGAGAGCATCTTTGCTTTCTGAGTTCCCCATCTCCGTTTCACTTCCCCTTGGAGTCCAACCTTGAAAAGCTCTCGAAAGGACTCCCCAGGTGAGTGCTAACTGGGGTGCGGTCTTATCTCCGTTGATGACCTCTTCCCACAGGCAGTTGCGTAGCAACTACAAAGTTGCTGGATTAAATGTGGTGTCTGTGTCTACTGAAAAGTCATGGGACCTCACCCAGGCAAGTAAAGCACACAGGGAATGATCTGACACAGGAAGCCCCATACGTAGCAAAGCGTCCTTCCAAGCAGAAAGAACTAATTTATATTCTGTAGAAAGTTGGTTCCCAATGTTAAAGGAAACCCTTCTCAGCAGCCCGCACGAAGCAGTAGTCTACCCTGGGATGGAGACAGTTAAGTTATGCTGGGGAAAGCCATTCCACCCTAGCTCTTTGGCATTGGGCTGCTACCCATGGTCATGAAAAGACCAGCCATCTCAAGTAGGGCACGGGGAAAATCACTGTTACCTCTCTTTGATGGAGGACAGAGGGCGTGCAGTCTGTCCTGCGAGGACTGGCAGGCCACTGCAACATCTTCTGGTAGGGTCAATCCAAAATGTCCCGTTCGTCCTGTAGTTTCATGTCGGAGTCACCAGATGTCACCATTGAGTTAGGAATGGCTGAAGGAACACAACATTGGCTTCATGCTCAGGAAGCATAAAGCAAGCTTTATTAGGAACTTCACATATTTTATAGACAAGATCGTTCACCCAGAACCTGATTGGTTCTTAACAACACCCCTTACACCATTGGTTAATTAGGAAGAGCACTTTCTGGTAATATCTTTCCATAAACATCACGTACAAACATTCCACATGTTCACAAACACCAGGTGCAGAGACTAAGATAAGAATTGTTTTAATTCCTTCTCTGAGTGTTCTCATGGCTTTCCCCAGGACGATGCTTGGGAAAGCTATCTGTTTCTCTCTCTGAGTAAACTGTCCCATCCACAGTGGCTCACCTTTATTCCAGGTGTCAAAGTTTGGTCCTGACCTACAGCATCTCCCCACACTGCTTTATGCTTCACTGTAGCTCCCAGTCTTCCCCAGTGGTTCACCTTTATTCTAGGTGTCAAAATCAATCTTGTCTGGACTGGCAGAATCTCCCTGCTGCTCTCAAAAGCTGCACTGGGCCCCATCTCCAGCTGTGCCTCACCCCACAGCCCAATTGCATTCACAATCGGTGGTCACTATTTGTTGTAGTTGAAACGGCCATAATACAAAGCAACACACTCCATTTACAGAAGGCTTCAAACTGTTTTTATTATAGCATGCATGCTTTTTATACATTCTTTCAAAACTCCTATGTTTACACTTTATTCATTGGTCAAGGTGACACTTTACTCATTGGTCATGAAAGACAGTGCTTATTGGAGTAGGCAGTTGCAGGTTTCTCTTATTTATCCTTCTTTCTTTCTTGGTTTCTATGTCAATGACCTTGGTAGAAAATTCTTTCAGGGCTAAACATGGATCCTCTTATCAAACTTCTCTCTGGCTCACAGAACTCACTGTAAAACCTCTTCCACATGTACCCAGTTAATTGTTCTTAAGAGCTTTTGCAAATCATTGAGGGTGGACAATTGAGATATCAGTTGTAGCTGCAAAGGCCAAACAGTTTGGTAGGGCTCAGCAACATTAATGGAAGGCACAGAAAATGCAAATCAGGGAGCATAGTGTTCACAAAGTGGTACAGTAAAAAGCCAATCTTTTAAATTGATCACTATGAGGGTCCAGGATTGTGGCACTATTGCAGGAGACGGTAACCCTGGCTGTAGGGTTCCCATAGGTACAATAACATTACTGATTTTTCTAAGATCATGCAGCAGTCATCATGTTCCATTCTTTTTCTGAATAATAAAACCAGGAGAGTTCCACAGGTTAGTTGTGGGAATGATATGGCCAGCTTGCAGCTGTTCTTGTACAAGCTGGTGCAGATGTTGCAGCTCTTCTTGAGATAAGAGCCACTGGTCCAACCACACAGAACAATATGTCATCCAGGTGAGGGCCGGGACATGCTACTCAGCAGTGATCCTTATGATAAATTTGTTCCCAACACACGACCCCATTGTCTAAGGCAGTCTCGTCCCCACAAAGTGACAGAGAGTGATAGAACATAAGGTTTCACAGTGGTAGTGCAACCTTCAAGGCCCTCTATTGTGACAAATTTGACACTCTGCTTTGGAATAGAGAGACCTCCAACCCCAGCTAAACCTTTAGCAGCTTGAGTCAGGGGCCAATGACTGGTCCATGCTGAGAAAGCTATAACAGTACAATCAGCACCACTATCAAGTATGCCAGCAATTTGTAGCTTCTCTTTTTGATGCCAAAGAGAACATTTGAGAGTGGGTCTCTGAATGGAAAGTGATTGTGCCCAAAAGATCTGTGACTGCCTAGTGAAATCAAAGCCACTGTTACCTCTGACTTGTAGAAAACTACCGGGGAGGTTAACATGGAAATAAGCAAGTTGAACAATTTGTGCTCCTTCAGAAATCTGACATGGAGATACAGGAGTCCAAACCATTATCTGAATCTCTCCAGTAAAATCCCCGTCTATAAGTCTAAACAGAACAAAACAACCCTGCTTTGTGGTCGATGCTCAACCAATCAGAAGTGCACTGCTCCCTCAGCCCAGCAGTCTGCAGACATCTGAAGGCAAACTGCATATTGCTGTCCTGAAGAGTTACTGTGATGGTGGAGGCCAGGTCCATGTTGGTGCCACCTGCTGTCTGGGCTTGCAAGGCGTTTCCAGGGATGAGTGCAGCGGGGTTTGATTTGCTATCCATGTGTGGCTCCCCCTGCACTCCGCTGGAGGTTTCCTGGAGTTCCCATAGATGTAGCTGGGAGCAGCTACCCTTTTTAATTAAATCTAGACTGGCATTATTTTACATGGTGCTGTCCCTTCTGGCAACATGCGCGTATGCCTGAGTCCTTGGAACCTCTTTTGTTCCGGGGGTATTCACATCTCATGTGACCCGGCTTCTTGCACGAAAAACAAATACTCGATCCAGAACGAACGCTCATCACTTATCGTAGTGAGAGCCTCCGAAAGCAAGGTCATGTTATGACTGGCTGTGCCAATTCCCTGACAAGCCTTAAGCATTTCTACGACAGTGGGGGCTTGCAGGGGCCGTAAAACCTTTTGACAGGATTTGTGTTTTCCACTGCTCACTGCTTCAGTAATATTTCTTGCGCAGTGGCATTGTCTATTTGCTTATCTAGGGTGGCTTTTAACTTATCTAGAAACTTAATAAAAGGTTCATCAGCTCCCTGTCCTATGTTAACAAATGAGGTTGTAGCAAGACCACTTTCTGGCACTTTATGAAAAGCCCACAGAGCGAGCTCCTTTGACTGCTGAAGGGCTTCCGCAGGCAGTTAAGCCTGTACCATGGTTGGCGCATATTGGCCCTCCCCTATAAGAGCTTCAGCACTGATAGGTCACAAAATGTGCCCCAGGAGTTGCCATAAATTGTCCATAGTTTGAACATTGCTGAGCTCTCTCCACTCCGATGTCCAGACAGTGAATTGCATACTCGTCAGCATAAACTGCGCTATTTGCTTAAAGTGTGCCAAATTAGATGAGTTCACCACAGTTTCCAAATGGCTAGTAGTGAATGGGGCACTGATGCCATTGTCCATGGCTGAGAGATGCAGCTCTTTTACAACACCATAAGGCAAGCTTTCCTATCTAGGTAGTTGGTGAGGCTGGTAGATAACTGGAAAAGCATGTAATAAATCCCCATCTCCTTCCATGACAGCCTGTTTTCTCACCACTGCTTACCAATTGGGAGGGAAAATATCGGGCTCCCTTTCCTGTGCGAACGAATCAGGGGACCAGGGGCCACCCTCCAGTTCTCCTCCCACAGTCCCAAGAGACAGTCAAAGTCTTGTGTCTCCTGCAGCGGTGGCACAGAAGGAGCAGGTAGGTCAGGAGCAGGTGCCGAAGGAGCGGGCGCTGAAGGAGCGGGCGCCTGAAGAGACTATGCAGTTGTTGCTGTTCCATGAGTGTCCTTCTTTTTTCCGGTCTCTGGGTGTCGCATGTACCATGGGAGAGATGCACACAGTCCACTGCGAACACAAAAGCTCTGCCCACGCTCTGCCACCTCACCCAACGCAGTCCCACAAAGCATCCCCTAAAGCATCCCATGTCTGAGGGTCAAAAATATTAGCAGTATCTAAAGTTGGATCACAGTCTTTTGCCCAGAATAAGAGTCTGTTTAAATCTGTACTCTCAACTTTCCTGCTATGTTTCTGCAAAATCTGTTCCAATGTCTCTGCAAGGTTCTTTTACTCCTGGGAAACACCACTATATATGGTTCTTGGCTTCTAGCCTCTGTCCTGTGGAAAGGTTGATTGGTGCCACGAGCTTCATTTCAGCTTCCAAGCTTCATTTCAGCTCACAGGCTTTGTTTCAGTTCCCAGGCTTCCTTTCAGCCCCTCTGTAAAGTTCAGCCGGGTCATCCTCACCAGAGCAACTGCTAGTTGCCTTTCAGTCCCTGTTTGGGCACCATTTGTGAGTGACCATGTCACAAACTCAGACTGGCAGGGAATCTGAATTGTTTATTCAAAGAAACGAGATGGTTTTATACCCTTTTTCAAGGCACAGTATTTCCTTACATGGTAATTCTCACTATGTGACCTATTCCATGTTGCCACGTCAGCAACGCGCTTTCTAAATGTCCTTCTATGGGGTGATCATGTGCTGTTCACCCATCTGTCAGCTTCTGGCAGGCTCTTCTCCTGCAGGGGTCTGCCATGTATCACCTTGTCCCCCCAAGGTCAGGTGGAGACAAGCCTCTCTGTGCTGCCATGTGCTTCTTTGTGCTGCCATGTGCTTCTGCAGGTGGGTCCCACAGCCCACAGCTCAACTCCATCCCATCTCTTCCCACATGTATTTAAATCTGGCAACAGGCCTTCACTAAGCCATGGAGCTTTTACATAGTATATTGACAGTCAATGGTAGGTCACTTAAAGCACTGTCTGTGTGTGTGCAAATGCTGTTTTATAATTACTTCAATCCTGACCTCATTTCTTCTAATAACACAGTGTCATTCCATGTCATTGATCCAAGTTTAGCTGATATTTCAAGTGCACATTTTTTATATTCTAGATTTTGCTATTGCAAATCATTGATTTTTCAGTGGGTAGTTGGGAATAGTGTGCATCACAAGTGTGTTTGCATATAAATCAATACAATGTGACTTGATACTATATAGTAATTTTACATTATTAACAGGAAAATAACTAGATGAAGTGTTCATTAACAAATTGAGCATTGGAAAACTATAGGATAGTTGATTCTACACGAAAATTACAAATTATTTATTGTTTTTATATGATCACTCCTGCCTCTGAACATCTCTGCCACATGTGCAGATTAACCAGGTTCATTCTTAGAACTGCAGGTTTAAAGTTTAAAATGTGCTTTAACTGCAAAAGTAACATACAATATATGCATCATCCAGATCTAAGGTCATTTTCAGATGAAAGGATTTCTTTGCAATGGATTAGACCAAGTTAAAGTTTGCCTAGTGTGCTAGCAAGCTAATATTAAGTTCTGCTTAGTGTGTTTCTGCTTTCATGGGTGCAGTGGGTCTCACTTCAGTTAAGGTTTGAAAAGACTAGATAATTATTGTTTAAAAGAAAAATCAGCGTTCTTTACATTTTGAACTGCAAATATCCTAACAAAACATGAAATGAAATATTTGGGTTGCAGCAAAGAATGTAAGCACACTTAACATTCTTTTATATTTTTAAGTCTATTTTGTTGATAAGATTCTTCTATACATGTAAATCTGCCATTATGAGAAAGTTTTTATTTTTATGTATTAATGAAAAAAAAAATAGAATGATAAGATGTACCATGTTTTGCCACCTAAAGGGATCGTCGTTTTAGTAGACATAGTGGTCTCCCTTACTTGTTTACAATGCTTTCCTATATTCTGTAAAAAATACAGCTAGCTGATGTAACTAAAAAGTGGATTCTTTTTGTGTAAGAATAACAGCAAAGAAAGACATCTGTCTAATATTTCTACTAGGTTTTGTCTGTATTTTGGAATTCAAAAGGGGAAATTGTGAATTTTTGTCTAAACCATATTCCCTGGGTTTGTGGATCAACTTGGATTTTGTTTCAGGAGGTAAACAAAATAAAGTTTTGCAAATTAGGTGAATTAGAAATTACCACATCTCTTGGGTTTTTGGCATATTTTGAATAAAATGTATGATAAGTAATGAAATATGCTTTCTCTAAGTTGTTACATCCTAGCAGTACAATATAGGAGAGTTAATGATATTTTTAAAAAAAACCAAAACAGCCTTGCAAAATTTAAGCAATTACTTTATTTAGTAACTTTATTTTTTGGTTTAGAAGTTCAAGCATTAATTTGTAAAGAAAAAAAAAATCTTTATGTACTTCTATGATTGTATTAGGTGTATGTAGCTGCAGGTCAGCCTCTGTGCCGTGTATTGGACACAGAGTTCCAAATGGCTCTAGTGGACCCACTGCAGGGCACAGCTGAGCCCCTTAGCCACTGTGATGGTGCCTCAAGGTAAAGAGTTAAGAAAGGGCAAAATCACTGTGCAACAGTGGGAGAGAGGGGAGTGAGTAAAAAAGTGTAAGAAACAGCCTAGTGGTTTAAACAGGAAGAGGTGCTTCATGTGCTGAGCAGAGATCCACGAACCCTGGAGGAGACCACTGGGCAGTAGGTATTTTCCTGCAGCCTGTGGAGAGGACCACACCAGAACAGATATCCACACTGTAGCCTGTAGAGGACTACACACTGCAGCAGCTGGATATGCAGTGAAGGAGGCTGCAGTGTGTGGAGAGGCAATGCTGGAGCAGGTTTATTCTGAAAGACTGCAGCCATGGAGAGGAACCATGCTGGAACAGGGAAAAAAGTGAGAAATGAGTAGCAGAGTTGAAGTTTTATGAACTGACTGTCCCATCCCTGGAAGCATTCAAGGCCAAGTTGGACAGGGCTCTGAACAACCTGGTCTAGTAGGTGGCATCCCTGCCCATGGTAGGGAAGTTGGAACTAGATTATCTTTATGGTCTCTTCCAACCCAATGATATGACTTCAACTCCCCCATCCCCTTGCACTTGTGTTTTTAGATTTTTCATCGTTTCCTACAATCTAATTCTATTTTTAATTGTCAGTAAATAAAAGAATATTCACTGTCATGGTTTCACACTGGCTACAAAAACTAAACCACAAAGAAAATAAACACAAGGAAAATGAAAACTGCACAGAAACATTCCCCCTCTTCTTTCCACCAAATACCAATACATTTACATTTCTCAAAATTATCAACACTCGTTCTGGTACCACCCTTTGGATAATCAAATCTTCAGTCTATCAAGAGTAGATGGAGTCCTTCCTTGTGCCATGGACTTCTTGTCACAATTAGCACCGCCCGGAGATCCTTTTGCCATTGTGACATCTTCCTTCCATGCCCGGTGCTCTCACCACCAGCATGGGCAAAGCCGCTCTAGGGTGGTCTTTTTAAGGATGCCTCGTCCCATTCCAAACAGAGCACAGTCTCACCTCTGGGACCTTTGTCCCCTCCATTTCCTTCACACCCCCTGGGGCCTTGGGGTCTCAACACTGAACTCTCTTGGCTCTGAACAATTGCCTCCCTCTGGATACAGTCTCTGTATCACAAAGAAACAGTCCATGGCTATACAATAAAAAAAAGAGTCCAGCAAAACATGCCACTCCATCTTTCTCCATTCCTCCAACATCTCTCTTTCTCTCTTGCCAGACCCCCCCACTGGCCCATTTCCTCCTTTATCCTTTACTCTTATCTCTCTTCTAGGAAGGGTTAATGTTCTGTAAAGTTTTCATTGTCCACAAAGGGTTAAAAGCTCAGGCTCTGACCGTCCGGAGACTCCCACAGCGGCCGGACACCTTCTCGCTGCCCCCCCCCTTCTCCCCCTCAGCCGTGCTGCCTGCTGCTGGCACATGATATCAAGCTTCAAGGTAACTCAGTCTCAAGCACAGGCTGCACTCTCTCTCCGTCTCCAAAGGTGATGGGGGGGGGGGGGGAACGGGCTGCTCAGTGCTTCCCGGAACTTCGCTCCTCCACCCTTCCATCCCTCAGGGTCAGGCCTACCTCATCCGGGCCACGTGGCTTTCCCCTCCCCCGCCCAGCTAGCAGCTGGGCCAGGGGAGAGAAGCAACTCTCTCCCGCCGGAAATTCAAAGAGAGCTCCGAGGGAGGAGACCCCTGCTTTTAACCCCTGGGTGAGTGTTCTCAGAGGCGGATCCAATGCTCCAGTGGCCAAACCAGGTGCCAATATTAAAATCCGAATACCTATTGGTGACCACAGCATAAACAACATATCCCAAATGTCCCATTGCCGGTCAAACCACCACATTCACCAACTTGAGTCTGGTTTGCCCATGATGGCAATGGGTAAATGATCTCCCTGTCTTTATCTTGACCCACAGCTTTTCAATTTTTTTCCCCATACAGTTGAGGAGGGGGTGTGAGAGAGCAGATGGTTGGGGATCTGGCAGCCAGCTAGGGTACACCCACCATAATCATCATAGATATAACTTGTAATTAATGTCATTGTATGAAAGAATAAAAAGGGACAAGGATTGTTCTTAAGCAGAGGCAGGATTTTGCTGCATGTACTCCAACTTTGAGGAAGGAAGAGATCTCTAAAGGAAGGGGGAGGGGAACAATATCAGGTTTGTCCCTGGCAAACTGTTGGGTAGTATGCAAAAGTGGGACAGGGTACTTGTGAGGGCCCTCTGGAGGTAACTCTGAGATGTACCAGCCACACTGGAGCACACCTGCAGTCTTACAGAAACAAATCAAGGATTGCTGAGGTAATAGAAGCCAACGGGGAAACATTGGAGAAACACCATAGTAAGAAAAGAATGCTTAAGAGGGGATACCTCGTTCAAGTACAAGCAACTGAAAATGCAACCACAAGACAGGACTATTGACTACCCCTTTGCACCCCCACTGGCATATTGTCACCATTAAATATTTCTATTAAATGCCTGTACACCAACGCATGCAGTATGGGGAACAATCAGGAGGAACTAGAGATCTGTGTGAGCAGGACTTTGATGTCATTGTGATTACAGAGATGTGGTGGGATAACTTGCATGACTGGAATGTTGTCATAAAGGGCTACACACTGTTTAGGAGAGACAGACCAGGAAGGTACAGTGGTGGAGTTGCCCTCTATGAGGCAACACTTGGAATGTATTGAGCTCTGCTTTGGGGTGGATGACAAGCGAGTTGAGAGCTTATGGGTTAGGATAAAAGGGCAGACTAGCAAGGGTCACATTGTGAGTGTTTGCTACAGGCTGCCTGATCAGAATGAGAAAGTGGATGAGGCCTTCTACAGGCAGCTAGAAGCAGTCTCAGAGTCACAGACCGTGGTTCTTGTGGGGAATTTAACCACCTGGACATCTGCTGGAGAAGCTACACAGCAAAGCACAAACAGTCCAGGAGGTTCCTGGAAAACATTGATGATAACTTCTTGTCACCATTAGTGGAGGTTCCCACAATGAATGGTGTGTTGCTTGACCTTATACTAATCAACAAGTAAGGCCTTGATGATGTGAGGGTTGGGGGCAGCCTTGGCTGTAGGGGCCATGAGATTGTAGAGTTCAGTATTGAATGAAGAGGTAGCAGGACAGCAAGGAAGATTACAACCATGGACTTCAGGTGAGCTAACTTTAGCCTCTTTAAGGATCTTCTTAAAAGAATCCCATGGGAGCAGGCCATGCAGGGAAGAGGGGTTCAAGAGAGTTTGCCAGTATTCAGGGCTTGCTTTCTCCAGGCTCAAGAATGATGCATCCCAATGAGGAAGAAATTTGGCCTAGGGTGCAAGAAACCTCTGTGGATGAATAAAGAACTCCTGTCATTACTTAAGTACAAGCAAGAAATATACAGGAGATGGAAGCAGGGTCAGACTACTTGGAGTGAATGTAGAGAGGTGGCCAGAGTAAGTAGAAACGAGACTAGAAAGACCAAGGCCCATGTAGAATTAAATCTGGCCAAGGCTGTCAAGTATAACGAAAAAGGCTTTTTCAAATACATTTAAAAAAAGGAAAACAAAGGATAATTTGGGTCCATTAGTAAACACTTGGTGCTAGCTGTTGTGGGTTTGGGGGAGTGTGATATAGTCATTCTGCTAGGCCTCCCCATATTTATATTTCAGCCATTGTCCTCCATACCAGAGAGGCTTTAATTGCTTGGCCTGCTTAATTGCAGCACATTTCACATTTGTGGATAACCTGTGTGATAGAGTGCTGGGCACTCACCAACTGTATGTACTTTAACAAGGAGAAGTGCCAGATTCTGCACCTTGGATGGGGTAACCCTGCATGTATAGACTGGGAAAAAAGACACTGGACAGCAGCCCCACAGAAAGAGGTACGGGGGTCCTGGTCAATGGCAAGTTGAATATGAGTCAGCAGTGTGCCCTGGCAGCCGGGGGCCAACCATATCCTGAGGTATATCAGGCACAGCATTGCCAGCTGGTCAAAGGTGATTGTCCTGCTCTACTCTGCACTGGTGCAGCCTCACCTTGAGTACTGAGTGCAGTTTTGGGCACCACAATATAAGAAAGATATAAAGCTATTAGAGAGCATCCAAAGGAGGGCTATGAAGATGAAGGGCCTAGAGGAGAAACCATATGAGGAGCAGCTGAGATCACTTGATTTCTTAAGCCTGGAGAAGAGGAGACTGAGGGGAGACCTCATTGCATTCTACAACTTCCTTATGAGGGGAGGAGGAGGGGCAGACACTGATCTCTTCACTCTGGTGACCAATGACAGCACCTGAGGGAATGACATGAAGCTGTGTCAGATGAGGTTCAGGTTGAATTTAGGCAAAGGCTTTTCACTGAGATGGTGGTTGGGAACTGGAACAGGGTCCCCAGGGAAGTGGTCACAGTCCCAAGCCTGACAGTGTTCAAGAAATGTTTGGACAATGTTGTCAGGCACATGGTGTGATTCTTAGGGCTGTCCTGTGCAGAGTCAGGAGATGGACTTTGATTATCCTTGTGGGTCTCTTTCAACTCAGGATATTATATGATAGTGTCCATGGTTACATCCACCCCTCGATCATGAGCCCATGTATATGTTGTAACTCTTCTTTGATATCCTGAGATGTCATGGGCCCACCGACCTAGAAAAAATTCACTTTTGTGTTGCCAATCCAAATCCACCTGAGCCACACCAATCTTAGCAGCCTGATCCACCTGCTGGTTGTTGTGGTGTCCTTCAGTGGCCCAACTCCTGGGTACATGAGCATCTATGTGATGCACCTTTACAACCAGGTTCTTCAACTGGGCAGAAATATCTTGCTACAATCTAGCAGCCCAGATGACTTTACCCCTATGCTGCCAGGTATTCTGCTTCCATTGCTGCAACCACCCCCACAGGGCATTTGCCACCATCTATTGTGTGGTGGGCCATGTGTTTCATGGGGTTGGTGGTCGGAGACAGGAACGACACACACACCTCAGAGCTTCATGCGACAGCAGTGAACTTTGTTTAAACCTAATTTATATAGGGGGTTTGAAACACCCTGGTCTAAACTGCTGATTGGGCTGATTCCCACACAGCCCAGCTTCCTGACCAGTGAGATGTCTGCAGCTTAGGATGGAACATGATTGGTGAAGTCTTTGTGTAGATTTGAATACAACCTATCCCTGCCTCATCTGAGGACCTGTTATTTGGCAGCTACAAGCTAGCTACGACTGTGACAACCATCCACGAATCAGTATAAAGTATTTGCCATCTTTCTTGTTCAGGAATGTTTAAGGCCAACTGGATGTCTCACCCTTGCAAACTGACTCGATTAATCTTCTTCAGCAGTTTCTGTGACTTGTCATAGGGGACTCTATACAGCTGCTTTGTATCTTCTATGCTTTCCCACAAGACTGCAGGTTCCACTGGTAAACAAGGCATATTGCTTCTCACTTTCTGGTAATTTATTATATAGTGAGGCCTCTTCAGCATGTCACCTCCTCTGGTTACATTCCAAAATCTTTGCCTTCTGGCCAGTCCATGATCACTTCTAAGATTTCTGGACACCTGGGATTTCTTATTTGAGCTCCTTGTGTGATCAGTGTGACCCATTTACTCCATGTAGCATCTGTTGCATGATGTGCAGAGGAGGACCCTCCCTTTGAACACTCAACCCAACATGGGTAACTGGGGTGCCAGGAAGAGCTGTGCTTCAGTACCAATCCCTTCTGAAGTAGCTCAAACCCCTTTGTAAGCTGTCAGTATCTCTTTTTCCAGTTGGGGTGTAGAAGGCTTCAGATCCTCTGTATCCCCACCTCAAAAAACCTAGAGGTCAACCTCAAATCTTCCCTGGTGCTTTTTGCCAGAGGCTCCAGGTAAGGCCATTTTCCTGGGTTGCATTGTAGAGTACTGTCGTGGTTTGACCGGAAATGGGACATCTGGGATATGTTGTTTGTGCTGTGGTCACCAATGGGTGTTCGGATTTTAAGATGGGCACCTGGTTTTGGCCAGTGGGGCATTGGATCCACCTCTGAGACCACAAACCCAAGGGGTTAAAAGCAGGGCTCTTTTCCCTCAGAGTCCTCTTTCGAATTTCCGGCAGGACAGAGCTGCTTTCTCTCTCTCCTCCGGCCCGGCTGGTGGGCTGGGGGAAGCCACGTGGCCCATCTATGGTACGCCGGACCCAGAGGGATGGAAGGGTGGAGGGGGCACCGAGCGACCTGTTTACCCCCCCCCCCCCCACTTTTTGGAGACGGAGAGAGAATGCAGCCTGTGCTTGAACTGAGTTACCTTGAAACTTGATATCATGTGCCGGCAGCACGGCTGGGAGGAGAAGGGGGGGGGGGGCAGCGAGAAGGAGCCCAGCCGCTTGGGAGAGCTTTTAACCCTTTGTGGATAATGAAAACTTCACAGAACATTACCTTTCCTAGAAAAGGGATAAGAGTGGAGGATGAAGGAAGAAATAGGCCAGTGAGGAGGTCTGGCAAAGAGAAAGAGAGATGTTGAAGGAATGGAGAAAGATGGAGTGGCATTTTTTGCTGGACTCTTTTGTTGTTATATCCATGGACTGTTTCCTGGTGATACAGAGGCTGCATTGCAGGGGGAAGCAAGGGCTCAGAGCCAAGAGAGTTCGGTGTTGAGACCCCTCGGCCCCAGGGGGTGTAGAAGAAATGGGGGGGGACAAAGGTCCCAGAGATGAGACTGTGCTCTGCTTGGAACGAGACGAGGCATCCTTAAAAAGGTCCACCCTGAAAGCAGGCCTCTGCCCCATCCCATGCAAGGTGGTGAGAGCGCCTCGCATGGAAGGAAGATGTCATGAGATAGCAGGACTCCGGGCGGTGCTGATTGTGACAAGAAGTTCATGGTACAAAGAAGGACTCTGTCTACTCTTGATGAGCTGAAGATTTGATTATCTAAAGGGTAGTGCCAGACTGAGTGTGGATATTTTTGGGAAATGTAAATGTACTAGGAATTTGGTGGGAGGAGGAGGGGGAAGTGTTTCTGTGTAGTTATCATTTTCCTTGTGTTTATTTTTCTTCCTTTGTGGTTTAGTTTTTTGTAGTTTAGTTAATAAAGTTTTTTTTTTCCCTTTTTCCCTAAGCAGGAGCCTGCTTTGCTTATTGCCGGGTACCACCTCACAGCAGATGCCAGGGAGAAGGAATTTTCATGGAGGCACTGGCATTGTGCCAGTGTCAAACCATGACAAGTACTTTTGCATCTTGCCCTGTTCAGACTGGCCCAAGAGCTACTGCATGAACTATCTCCTGCTTGATTTGTTTGAAGGCTTGTTGTTGCTCAGGGCCCCATTTGAAATCCTTCTTCTTCCAGGTTACCGGACAGAGACAGTTGACAATCAGATTGTAATTTGGAATATGCATTCTCCAAAATCCCACAACACCTGAGAAAGCTTTTGTTTGTTTTTTGTTAGTTGGTAGAGACATTGCTGTTATCTTTTTAATCACATCCACTGGAATCTCATGGATGTCCACCTTGCCATTTTATCCCTAAAAACTGGATGTCCTGTGCAGGTCCCTTTACTTTGCTTTATAGCAAAACCTGCTTTCAGAAGGATTTGGACTATTTTCTTCCCTTTCTCAGAAGCTCCTTCTGCTGTGTTCCCCCATACAATGGTATCATCAATGTATTGCAGATATTCTCGAGCTCGACCCTGTTCCAGTGCAGTCTGGATCAGTCCATGGCAGATGGTAGGGCTGTGTTTCCACCCTTGGGGCTGTCAATTCCAGAGTCTAAAGCCCTGCTTTCGCTCAATTAGTTTCTTTAAAGGAGCTTAGGGGTTTTTTTAATACCCTGAGGTAGGCACATGGGAGAAATGCAACAACATTCTCAGGAGGTTAAACAACAAACATTAACTGGCAAACTTTAGAAAACAAGTGTACTTGGAAAACTTAAAGCAATTCAATAGAAATAAAGTATTTCACAAAGCATTGACTTGGAAACTCTAACCCACCCAACTTTAAGTTACCCAGATTTTGAGAAGAGGAAATTAGGAGAAGAGAGAGATAGACAGATATTAATATTCACTGCTTGAATTCCAATACAATCTCAGCTACTGTTGTCCTGGTTTAGGGCAAATTTGGGAAGAAACCTCCAAATGGGGTCCCTTCAGAAAGCAAATTCAAGTGGCCTCTCCCCCAACCGGTTCAGAATAAAATTTCTTTGGAGAAAAGTGGAAAAACTGTTTATTTAACAAAGTATTCACAGGCATAAAAAAATGAATAATATTAAACAATAAAACCTCTTGCTGTTCTGAAGAGATGGCAAATTCAGGAAGTCCTTTTTGTGGGTTGCAGTTCAGCTTGCTCAGTCTCTTATCAATCCCTCCTGTGCTGGAAAATGCCGCATCCCAGGCCTGATGTGCCACAGACGTGAGCTTCCGCTGTTTTTCTGGGTTCTTCAGTCCAGAGCAGGGTCGATCAGTTCCAAGAAAAAGAAAAACCACAGTCCAGGGACCTTCTCTGCCTCAGTTAGCTCAAAAAACTAACAAAAAGCAAAGGAGAGCTCTCTCTTGCTGTCTGTGCTGCAGACAACACAGTCTGTGAGAAGACAAAAATGCGGGGGAGCAAGTGCAGTCTCTGATAACAAACTCCGCGCTTCTTCTCTCCCCCTTCACTCTCAGAACCAATCTTAAAGGTGCAGAACTTAATATCCAGCATAAACAGAACAGATGAATGGGGATACAAGCATCACAAAGTCACCCTAAGAAAACTATAAAATCCAAAATGGTGGGCCATGACCATGTGTCTGAGCAACAGCTTTTATCTGCTTTGATCTCCTGGGGCCCTCCCCTCCACGTAGGGCTTCTGGTGTGCCAGTGGCTGATAGCCATTCTGGGGCTGGACTACTAGAGGCTCCAGGAAGGAGGCCGGTGGAACAGTGCACTGTCCCACTTTTCACAGAACTTGTCCTGCCCTCCCCCCCTCCCCCCCCCCCCACACCCTTCGGTTGTTTTGAGCCAGTAATAATTTTTTCCAGTCTCTCTCACAGGTGTATTGGACAGCCCTTCACGTGAAAGCAAACTGTGGCCTGCACTCTGCATTGGCACTAGTAATATCAATTCTGGCACCACTTGGCTGCCTTTGACTCCGGTTCATATTGAAGTTTTAGCAGGTTGGGTATGGCAGCACTTGGCAGCAGTGTGACTTCATTCAGGCCATGATAATATACTGTTAGTCTCCATTCTTAGTTAGACTTTCATGCTGTCCATATGGGGCTGTTAAAGTGTTAACGGGTCCTGCTGATCACTCCTTGGCTCTCCAGCTGACAAATCAACTTATGGATGGGAATCAGGGAGTTGTGGTTGGTGTGATATTGTTGCCAGTACACTATTGTGGTAGCAATCAGTACCTGCTGTTCTTCGACCTTCAGCAACTCCACAATGACAGGGTCCTCTGAGAGACCAGGAAGGGTAAACATCTGCATAATTTCCTCCATCTCCATGGCAGCTATACTGAAAGCCCACTGATACCTTTTGGATCCTTGAAGTAACCTCTCCTGAGATAGTCTATGCCAAGGATGCACAGAGCCTCTAGTTCATTTACAAGGGGGTATTTGTGCCTCTCATTCCCACTCAGGATGATTTCAGCCTGCAATAGAGTCAGCTGTTGGGATCCCCCTGTCACTTTAGAAATACAAATGGATTCTGTCCCTACATAGCTTGATGGCACTAGGGTACACTGTGCACCAGTGTCTACCAAAGCTTTGTACTCCTGTGGGGCTGCTGTGCCAGGCCATCGAATCCACACAGTCAAGTAAACCCAGTTATCCCTCTCCTCCACCTGGCTGGAGGCAGGGCCCCTCTAATACTGATCACAAGGTTCCCCGCTAACATCTTGTAAAAATGGACTAGAACTTTTCTCCATAGAGTCAGTACTATGATCAGACCTTCCATTCTGCTTGGAAAACTTTCTGCTGGTATTGATGCAGGGAGCCCCCGACACAGTGAATAATGTGCTCTGACTCCATGATTTCAGAAGGTTGAACAAATGCTTTATTAAGCTATACTATATTACACTAATACTATACTATATTAAAGAGATAGTATACTAAAGAGATACTAAAGAAAAACCCGTGACTGTCTCCAACAGTCATGACACAGCTTTGACCCAATTGGCCAATCAATCCAAACAACCATCACCGGCGTCCAATTAAGAAATCACTCTCAGTAAACAATCTCCATAACACATTCCACATATGCCAAACAACAGGCGCCGCAAGTAGAGATAAGAATTGTTTCCCAGGAAAAATCCTTTGAGAGAGAATTATGTCTCTCTGTTCAGAGAATGTGAATATCACATCTCACTCTTTTTATAAAAAATAAAAGGAACTGCATTTGCAATTCTTCTCTTGGGCCCTTGCAGAAGAGAGAACAAACACAGCCTGAGAGGTTCCCTTCACAATTTGCTGGTTGTCAAGCAGAACCTCAGTCAGAGGCTGACATAGAATGATCAGGAAGATTCTTTACCTGTAGAATATCCACTTCTATCATAACTAAAACAAGGTTTACGATATAAGAAACAAAACAACAATGCAAAGAATGCTCATTGTTTCAAGTCCAAACAGCTGAGTTTCAGGAGAAGGTTCATTGACTGGAGATATTGATCTTTGACATCCCTGAATGTCCTTCTTGGCCCTGAAACAGAGAACTGCTAAAGAAAGTTACTAACAACTATTAGAAATCCATCAGATGACATTATACATTTATCAGGCCCTATTAGAAAATCTCTGGAATGCCATGGCCACAGCCTTTAACTCAACCATTTGGGCCGAGGCTGGCTCGTGTCTTTCCAGTACTTTGAGCTGGCAATGGCAATGAAAGCGGTAGCTTTTTTCACTTTTTTTTTTTTTCCCCTCCCCAGAAACCAGCAGTGGCAGCAGGTCTTAGGACCCAGCGGCAGTGGGCAGGGCGGTGGCCCTGGATCCAGTGGGCGGGCCAAGGCACCCAAACACGGCCGGTGGGGCGGGGTCTTTTTTCTCACCGCCCGCCCCCACCATGCTGCCGGTGTCTCAGCAACTACTCCGGCATTTCCCCCGCCCAAGCCACAGCCTCTCAAGACCCCGCTCCTCCCGCCCCGCAAGTGAGAACGGAACGCAAGGGGTGCCCCAGGGCATGGCAGGGAAGGTGTTGTCAGAGGAATCTTCTTCGGACTTCTCGGCACTGTCGGTCCAGCACTCAGCGGCAGAGGCACGCCCCTTCTCGGGGACTGGCTGTCGTTACTCGCAGCTACTGTCGTTTGCGTTGTCTGGCAACCCGACTGAAACAGCAGGCGGGGGGGCGGCCGCCGGGAGCAGCAGGACGGCCGGGAGTGGCGGAGGCGGCAGAACCGGTGGAGGGGAAGTCCCCGGCCAGCGCTGCAGGCACCGATATCGATAAATCCATTGCCGGCTGCGGTGCAGGAGGGCTGGATGTGCTCTCCAGCGCGGGGGTGCCGGCCGCTGTCGCGGAGCCAGCTGCCTCACTTGTTGGGGGCGGCTCCGCACCCTCCTGGGGCACAGGAGAGAGAGAGAATACAGCAGCAGAGCTGACCCACACGCTGCACGGGGGGAAGGAGCAGGGGGTGGAGGTGGCCCCTCCTGTGCATGCTCTGGCGAGACAGAAGAAAGCTGCTCTGGCTGCGCTGTGGGCAAAGCCGCGCCCCCCTCCCGCACAGTGAGGGGGGGAAGGGAACCTGTCTTTGAACGGTTCGGTCCCCGTCCAGCTGTGGCGGGGGAGCTAATGGCCACCCGCCTGGGGGTGAGGCGCCCCTCCACGTCCAAGCCGGACGTGCCTGCCGAGACGGACTCGCTTTCCAACGGGGTTTTCCCCCTTGCAATGTCAGAAAGCGCCGCCCAGAGCGCCGGTCCCCGAAGCAGTCTCAAACCCTACCTGAATTTGCCCAAAATATAAACACCTAGATAGTCTCAGGCCCGCGAATCCAGGGAGCATTTCACATCCATGGGGAAACCAAGAGCCTTTGTCCAACTGAAAAACCTGTAGAGAGTCTCCTTCGTCACAGGAATTCCGTGTTTCCGAGCCAGAAATTTCCACACTCCTACGGTGATTTGCTCCCACAGAGAAAACCAGATGCCTAATTCTGCAGGCATCTCGTTCCAACTGCAAACCCACCCCAGATAGGGGGCAGTGCTATTGTCGGGAGCCCCAGTCTTTAGGCTATGGGGCCAAAACACAGTCTCAAGGGATAAATCTTCAGGAAAACACAGAGATAGATCACAGTTACCTCTCTGGGAGGGAAGAAGGTGTCCAATCTGTCTTGCAGGGAAGGCTGGAGGTCAGCCTGAATTCCTCTGATGGAGAGATCCAGATGGTCTCCAGTTCGTGCCAGACACATGGCCAGGGTCAATAATAGTCACCTCAGTCTGTACCCTCGGAAGGGTCAGCAGTGTCAGGCCGATGTTCGGACACACTTCAGAGGAGTCAGCAGAAAACCAAGGCAGCGTTCAGCAAACCTTTATGTGTTCAGCCTCAGCTGCGAATTCGGCCGGATCCATTAGGGTCCTGTTTCTTCATCTGACGTCAGGGTTCACCACTTATTGATGCAGGGCAACCCCAACGTAGGGAATAATGTGCTCTGACTCCGATGATTCAGAAGGCTGAACAAATGCTTTATTAAGTTATACTATATTACACTAATACTATACTATATTAAAGAGATACTACACTAAAGAGATGCTATACTAAAGAGATACTAAAGAAAAACCCGTGACTGTCTCCAAGTCACGATACAGCTTTGACCCAATTGGCCAATCAATCCAAACAACCATCACTAGTGTCCAATTAACAAATCACTCTCGGTAAACATCTCCATAACACATTTCACATGTGCCAAACAACAGGAGCAGCAAGTAGAGATAAGAATTGTTTTCCAGGAAAAGTCCTGTGAGAGAGAATTATGTCTCTCTCTCTGTTCAGAGAATGTGAATACCACATGCTGGAGACTTGAGCAGCAAATTTTTTGGATGAACCCCCATTAGTGATTTTTTTCCCTGCAATTCCTGTACCTCTAAGATTGTGTTAGGCTTTCCATCCCACTTCGTCATGTCCTTTCCATGGTCCCTGTGGTGGGTTGACCTTGGTTGAATGCCAGGTGCCCACTAAGCCGTTCTATCACTCCCCAGCTGGACAGGGGAGAGAAAATAAGATGGAAAACAACTAGTAGGTTGAGATAAGGCAGTTTATTAAAGCAAGAGTGAAAGCTTGCATGTGCTTAAGCAAAGAGAAAAAAAAAGTTTATTCTCTACTTTCCATCAGCAAGTGATGGTCAGCCATTTGCTGGGAAGCGGGGCATTAGCACATGTATCAGTTGCTCAGGAAGGCAAACATTATAAATGATGAATGCCCTCCATTCCTCTTCCTACCCTTAGCTTTTATATCAGAGCTGACATCATATGGTATGGAATATCCCTTTGGTTAATTTGGGTCAGCTGGCCTGTTTGTGTCCCCTCCCAGAATCTTGCCCACTCCCAGCCCCTTGATGAGGGGGGAAATGTTGCAAGACAGTGCTGATGCTGTGCCAGCACTGCTCAGCAGTAGCCAAAACACTGGTGTGTTATCAGCACATTTCTAGCTACCAATACGAAGCACAGCACTATGAGGGCTGCTCTGGGGAAATGAACTCCAGCTCAGCTAGACCAAATGCAATCCCCCTGATAAGACCACAGGGTATCCCATGGTATGTACCTTCTATATCCTCTCTCTTGAGCAAAAGGACACCTGCTATCAACTACTGAGATACAGGCCCATACAGATGAGGAGTAGGACATAGTTTCTCTGAATTGCTGGAACTCCTGGGACAGTTTCTCTACAGCAGAGAGGAGGGAGAAAAAATGCTATCTTCATATTCCTGGAGTTGACAAACTGCTTCATCCTCTGTTGGTGGCTCATCATCTTTCCAAACAAATTTTGCCAATGGATTGATAAGTGATGTTGGTGCAGTCTGTACAAATTTCTGCTACATGGGTCATAGATATAGGACTTCATCTGTGTCTGTAGATAACTGCCCATTCTTCAGGTCATAATAAATCATCTCTTGCACAGCCAACTCCCTCAGGTATTGGTTATCTTTCTCTATTACAGTTCATTTTCCTGGGTGACATCGAATATCTTCCTTGTAGGGATACCTTTCCCTCACATTTGATACCAGTCACCTTTAGAGGCTTGTGTCTTTTTTCCCAATGCTTTGTCAATGCCTGGTTCCTTTAGCAAGTGATCCCAACTGCCTGGCTTCCTTATCCTCCAATTCTAAACTGCTAGCCAAGCATTGGAGCAGCTAGATGGTAATATGCTCACCTGGATGATGGCTAAAATGTTTTTCTATCTCCCACAGCTCACTTGAGCATAGGGATCAAGTGGGAGTTACCTTTTCTGTGTCTTCCTCCTGTTTTTGTGATGGCCTTGGAAATGGCATTGAAAATGGCCCTTATGATGGCCCTGCTGCTTTGCTCTGTTTGCCCTCGGCTCTCTTCACCCTCCTCTTCCTTCTTGACCTTCTTCTACTTCACTAAAGCTCTTTTACCATGTGACTTTCATGTGCATTTCTTCTGTTTCTGTGCAGGGACAACTGACACCAGCCCATGTTGGTTCTTTGGTTCAGTGGCAGTGTCTGTTGCCAGGGTTGGAGTAACTGCAGGGCCTGTGATGGAGGTTGGAGTACCTGCAGTGTCTATCATGGTGGTTGGAGCAGCTGCAGGGTGTAATCTTATTTTCAGATCCAAAGACCTTCTTTTCCCCTGAGGGCACTGAGCAGTGTTGAACATGGCTCTGCCAGATAGACTTGGGTCAGGCCCCAGCACTTTGCAGTGATTTGTGTTTCTCTGGAATTGCCATGGTGATGGTGCACCTTTTCCAAATGTTTTACTAGTTTTTCTGGGTTCTGCACTTGTTCAAACACACTGGAGGTTCCCACTGCCCTAGGTACTCGCCTATACAATCCCACATACGCCACCACTCTGAACTATCCAGCCTTGGGGCAGATCTCTGGGTGATGTTCCTAATTTTTTTTCTGACCCTAAAGAAGACATGAACCATATTCAGCAACATGCTGGCTCCTAGCAGAAAGACCAGCTTGGTTTCAAGGGTATTTAAAGGATATTCAAAATCTTTAAAATTCTCAAATGCTACTGTAATTTTCCTGGAAGCGAAGGAAGGAAAGAAGGAAGGTATAGGAAGGTATCTTCTATTGGAATTAAATACCCATATAGCCAGATGGGATGTGCCTGGCCTGGGCTCGTCTGGCTCTTGCTGCTTGACCAAGGGTGGCAGCTGTGGTGGTTTCACCTCAGAGACACCTTTGGCTGGCTGGATATTGCAGCTGGCACTTGGGACAAGTCCAGGCATGCAGGAGCTCAGGTTTACCTCTGGCAGAGAGGCTTCAAGGTGAGGTGAAGGAAAGGAGTCAGTTCTGATGGAGGGTTTAGAGCCAGAGATTTATTCCTGGCACACAGGCCTCTGAATCCAGCTACAGCTCCAACAGAATGCCAAACCGCGTGGTTGCTGTGTCTTTTAAGCCTGGGGAGAGGGGGAGGGAAGGGGTAGGGATCCCACCAACCAGGTGGGGGGGGGGGGGGGGGGGAGTCTCAGGGGACAAATGACACCTGGATGGCCCAATGTCCCCAGGGCTGAGAGGCATCTTTTGAACTTCGCCAATCACACAACGCCCTTTCTGGAATACCAAGATTGACGGACAGCACTCAGCAGGGGCAAGGGAGGGGAAGGAAGAGGTTATTGGCACACCTGGGGAAAGAACCGGGATGACTTGGACAGGCTATTACATCACACTGCAACAATCTTCCCTGTAGGTTGGCTCTCCAAGAAGAAAAGGCCAAAGGGGTGATTATTAATTGTTCCCAGTAGATAACTCCCAAAGTCCAGAGGTGCCTTCAATGTTGAATATATACACCAGATTGGTGTCTTGACCAGCAACACTATCATATCAATACTACAAGTTACCCCACAATGATAGTCCTATCCCAGGTCCCAAGGACAATAAATATCACCACGAAGAACGCATACTGCAAGTAATGTATTACCATTATTATAGAACACCACCCTGTGAATAAGCATAATAACTGTGGAAGTAAATAAATCAACACTGTAAGCAGTGGCTATTAAGCCAATACAATGAATGCTTATGACAAGTTTATTTGAACACACTCTGGTCAGATTTGTTGTTATCTCAACCCTTTGTTCTTCATGGTGGGCACCAAAAAAGATTGTTGTGATTTAGGCCCAGCTGGCAACCAAGCAATTTTCAGCTGCTTGCTTACTCCTCTCACCCTGGCGGAATAGGAGGAGAATCTGAAGTAAAACTTGTAGGTTGAGATAAGAACAGTTTAATAGCTGAAAGAAACGAAAATATAATAATAACGATATTAGTAAATTAAAAAAGGGAGAAAACCCAAGAAAAAGAAGTGATGCACAATATAAGTTGCTCACCACCCACTGACCGATGCCAAACTAAACCCCACCCCCAGACTGCGATTGCCTCCTGATTCCCCCCCTATTCCAGATAACTCCCCCGATTTATATACTGATCATGATGTTCCATGGTGTGGAATATCCCTTTGTCCAGTTTGGGTCATCTGTCCTGCCTTTGCTCCCTCCCAGCTTTTTGTGCAGCTCCTCACTGGCAGAGCATGAGACATTGCAAAGGCCTTGACTTGGGTAAGCACTACTTAGCAACAACCAAAACATCAGTGTGTTATCAACATTATTCTCATACAGAATCCAAAACACAGCACTATACCAGCTACTGAGAAAAAAAAATAATTTTAGCCCAGCTGAAACCCAGACAATATCACAAAACCCAAATAAAAACTGGTATTGATAAATAGCTTTGTACTGCTGAATTAGGTGAAGTAGTGTTTCTTATCACTTGGTTTGTATATGTTTTTACAGTGTATACTTCATAGCAGTATATGTTATTGTTTTGTTAATAACTGTGGAGTTAGTATAGATAACACCTCTGTCATATTTATGCTAGTGATGTTTCTGCCTGAGACAGAAATAAAAAAATGTGGTTCTTGTTTTCTGTAGGCCTGTATTCTTTGACCTGTATCCTAGTGCCCTGTTCAATATTTCCTTAATACAAAAAAGGAAAATACAAATTTAAAAATAACTTCACTGTAGACAAGTTTTAGTTCTGCAATGGGCATAGCAGCACAAGCATACTTAATCGTTGCATTGTACAAACATGAGTTGATCTGCTATGAACTGCCTTGACTTAACTCTGTAGAGAATAAAAGAAATACTGTTTAGAGTAGTGACAGAGACTGGTTTACCAAGCAAAAATTTCTTCAAGTTTCCCTTCCCTCAGAATACTCTTGAAGGTTTTTAAGCATATAAAAACACATAAACCTCCATATGTGATTTGCCTTAAGCACTTGAACTGTTTTTTTTTAAGCAGATATCACTATGAAGCTTGTTTCATGAATACATCAGGCTCAAGAGCTATATAGCAGGAAGAATTTTGTGTCAATGCAGTCAGCTATGACTCATGAGACCTGAGCTGGCTATGGACTTCCTAAGTAACTGTAGCCAAGTAAATGTTTATTTGTGTAAACTGTTTAGAATTTATAAGAATTTATAAAACCAGTATTAGCTGGTTTTATGCAGAAACTTTTGTGACACTTGAATATTTGCAATTGCCTTTATTTCAGCAGGTGTCTTGCAAGAAAGATTTGGAATGCATACAGAAAGGATATTTGGTGACCACAGAATCATTAAGGCTGGAAAAGATCATTGAGTACAACCATTTAACCCAGCACTGCCAAGTCCACCATTGTCCTAGTTATGGCTAGGATAGAGTAAATTTTCTCGTAGTTGCCATAAGGGGGGTGGAGCCTGTAGCCATGAGTGTCTGGGTCGTTTATTCTATATAACATCATCGCTAGGAGTTGTGGCTTCAGGTGGAAGAAAAAGGGAATGTTACACAGAACTGCTGCCACTTTGTTCCTTTTTTCTGTGTGAGTGTCTCGGTTTTGAGACAAGTTTAGGAGAAGAACACTCTGGAATGAGTGTTTCCTCTAAGAAAAAAGGGAGTTCCAACAATCCCTTTCTTCCAATGAGAAAATAAATATTAGTGGATCAAAGTGAAAAACCACAATTGTTTATTGACGAAGTGCCCACATGGAACAGGAAAAAAAAAGAACAAATGCTAGATATGGAATTGTTGGAACCTTACACCCCCCCCTTCCCGATACAAAAAAAACTCCAACAAAATGGCAGGGAAAGAAAAAAGTGTCTGGCCACATGACAGGGAGGAACAAAATGGTGCCTGGCTTCTGTCCCAGGGAAGAAAAAACAAAGGTTGACACAGCAGCTCAGAAAAAGATAGGAACCTGGTGAATCTCTGATGTTGGTCTCCTCTTCACAGCAGGTGAAGCTGGTGGATTTAGGGTCCTTTCTTTCGTTCAGTCGGCTTTTTCCGAGGTCTGGCCGAGATGGTGCAGCCCCACAGCTCCCCCGCCGGTCCTGGCCAATCGTCTCCCCTTGTCTGATCTTGGACCAAAACCAAGCCAAACAGCTCAAGAAAAAAACAAAAGTTGCCGAAGGGTTGCAGTCTCCAAGGCCAGGGAAAGGAAAAAATCCCAAAAATTCTTGCCTATGCTAACAAAAACCCAAGCAAGCTAAGCGACAAAGTAACCGCCGGTCCGCATCGCACCAAGCACGCCTGGGAGGCAGGCTTTTGAAAAAAGTTTGTGCGAGAGCCCCAAGGCTCCAGACTCCCCTTAAAGCTACAGCAACCATTACCATTTCTGGGCAAAGAGTAATAAATTCGGGAATAGAGTATCATCATAAAATCACCCCAAGACAGGGAGCAAAGCAAGGTGCAGAGCAGTGGGTGTGGCATGGCGCAACATAGAGGGTTCATCGTTGTTATTAATTGTTTTAGGCTTGGGGGAGGAGCGCAGTTGCGGATGATTTGTCTGCCATTCTTTTTCGTTGTCTTGGGCCTCGAGGGAAGGACACCAGCTGTAGTGGCATCTGCCATTTTCTCTTTTGTCTTGGAAAACCATGTAGCGCTGGCTGCCGTAATATCGGGTTGGTCACACTTCCGTAAGCATTTTTTGCATGTAATCACCCTATTTATAAACTGTTGTTCTTAGTATTGTTGCTGTTTCTTTTCCTTATCTTGTTATCAAATGTCTGAAATATCGGAATCAAACTCTCAAACACTAAAATTCTGTTAAGGAGGGCATCATTTATTCAGGCCTGAGGTGCATGCAGGAGATTCTAACCTAACGCGGACACATGATTCTACCAGCCACTTATATACAGTGGCTACATGCATAGTACCATTTACCCATTACCATAAATTCAACCTCAAGTTCCTAGAGATTCAGTCCTTTGTTTTGTCTGTCTGTGTGAGAAACAACCACTCACTTTAAAATTTTAAACGTTTATTAAACGTCAACATACACAACAAAGGACTGAATAAGGAAAAAGAGCATTACTGGGAGCATGATCAACTGCCACAAGCTCATCCACAAAATGGCTACTCCACTTTTTATACCCCTGGTGTTTTTTCAGCCAATCATGGCCCCTCCCAAAGTCTGTTATTCAACTCTTCTTTGCCGTCCATTGGTGGAGACTTTCTTGCAACTTGATTGGAGGTGAGGTGTTGTCATGCCAAGCCTCCCCAGCAACAAGCTTTCCCCATTCCCAACTGCCCCATGCAAGGGGCACATGTACATGCCCTCCTTCTACATGTCCCTGACAACCCTGGCAATCAAGGCTGCCCAGTGGCAACAATACAGAGGGGGGGGGGAAAGGGGACTATGGGGAGAACAGAGGGCGTCCAAACAACAAACTACAATAACATAACCATACATCAATAAAACTTCTCTTAACATACATACAATATTAATCCCTTAATTGTGAGAGCCAATCATCACATTACCCATCTATAACAACTGCATTCTTGGGCCAGATGTCTTCTTATCTTCCAACTGTCCTTGCTGAAAGCAGCTTTTGCAGGCCTTGTTCCTCTGCTAAAAGTTTCACAGGCACAGTAAAAATTGAATTAGCCCTTTTGGTCTCAATTTCTTCATGGCCATTCAATAGGTTTCAATTTGATTGCTATCTAGTCATATACATTCTCTCTAGATCATAATTGATTATTCTACGAACACAGCTAAGAGCAACTGCTGAATACAATAATTACTACAGTAAGTACTACAATTATGATGTTTTCCAGCATTCCAGCCAGCCATCCTCTCAGGGAACATCCCCCTATTCCTTGGAGAATTTTATTAAGCCAATTAGTTTCAGAGGCTTTTTGAATAGCCCCGCTGTCTTCAGCAACTTGCTGCATTCTGTCATCTCTGGAGGTCTGTTACATTTGGGATGTGTACACAACAGTGTTCTTTATCCAATTTTAAATACACAGCAACCCCCTTGTTCTTTGGCCAGCAATAAATCTAAGGCCAGTCTGATTTGTAATGTAAATCTAGTGTTTGCCTGTATTTGTTTATTCATAATTTGAAATCCCTTTTCTGTGGTTTCAGATAGTTTCCTTATCGGCCAAGTCAGACTATCTAACAAAATCCTATTTTCTAAAACCATGACTCCGAGTAAAAGAAAACTCTGTAGGCCTATTCAAACTGTGTGGAAGCTGAAGGCCCTGTCCATTCATCCCCATATTGGTGAGCCTTTTGGGGTCTCAGTAGCTGGGTGTTGGTCCAGGACCTCTATCCCAGGAAAGGACAGAGCCCTGGAGTCCAGCCCGCTTGGTCCCGAAACCACGGGGAGCCTTCAGCCTGCAGCGTGATAACAGCTCTTTACAGTGATAACAGCTCTGGGATCTCAGCTCTTTAGGGTTTAGCTGCTGCTAGGCTTGGCTTCCCCGGGTGCAAGCTCAGGCAGAGCAGAGAGAGGAGAAGAAGACGCCGGCAGTTCCACTGGAGATGGTTTATTCAGGAATACGTGAAAGATCCGGAGCGATTCTTCTTCTAACTTAATAGGGTACAGTACGCTACATTTATACCCTTGGCCAGGATCCAAACTTGACCAATGAGTACAGGTTAAAACTTTCACAAGTGACCAATAGAAGGATCAATAAGGTTTTTTCATTATAAGGGTACAAATATACGTTGTGTGTCCAGGATTAGGTCATCTCTGGACTGCTGTGTGAGCAATTGTATTGTTAAAGCCTCCAAGGTGCCCTGGCGGGCCCTGTGGCATCTACTACAATTCCACTTTCTGTTTTTACAAAAAAGGCACTTGCTATAGTTCTTTTGAAGTAGTGGACAAGGCATGAGAACATAGCTAGTACAATAACAATAACAAGAAGAATTAACAACATTCCCTTAACCAAAGATGCAGCCCATCCTGTTAATCCCCATTGCTCAAAAAGTTCATTGACCCAGTCCGGGATTCTTTCTACTTTCAAGTCCTTCACGAGATCTTTCAGTTTCTGGATGTTCGCATGGATGGATTCCGAACGTGAGGAGAGGTTGAAACAGCACATCCCTTCGAAGTCCTCACATCCGTGTCCGTGGGCAAGCAGCAGGAAGTCGATTGCTGCTCGATTTTGGAGCGAAGCCTGTCTGGTGGTTTCTTTGTCCTTTAAAAGATCACTCAGGGCTGCAGATGTGGCATTAGCTTGTTTGCTGAGCCAGCACCCAAGGTGACTGATTTCACCGAGGGCTTTAGCAGCAGCTATCCAAGGTAAAAACAGTGAGACAGCAACCTTTTTAGGTTTATTCCAATCATACAATTTAGGATCACAATTTTCCTCAAATTCAGTGTAGGACCTTTTTAGGCGTTTTGATTCATTTTCCTTTTTCCACATATGTAACAGGGTGATATTTGGAGTAAGGGTAGAAAGTCTTCCTAGGGTACAGGGACCTCCCTGGAGTCGGGAGGGGATCCCAGCCCACACTCTGTCACCACAGATGAGAAACATTCCCTTGGGTAATACTTTGGGATGGAGGGAAGATACCGAGATCACACGAGCCGTGTAATTGCACCAATCATGAGGGTTATAGGCTTTGTTCATTGGTGACACATTTTTCCTATATGTGTTTTTGTGTTGGTCAATTTCTGGCCAATCGTTTTTTGGTCGTCTAAAGTAAAATTTGATACAATATGTGGCTTTGGAGGACCCCAACAGTTCCAATTCTTGGGGTTCCTCTCCAGCATCTGATAGAATTTTTGTCCACTCATCCCAAGTATCAGCCACATTGGGTCTCTTACCTGTGGTGCGGAGGAGCTCTGAGTTATAGACAGGCCAGTCGTCTGCTACAAAGGGAATTCCTACTAGACAAGTAGAAAGTGGGTTATCAACACTCCCCATGGACAAGCACATGTTGTCCTGATTTAATGTTTTTGCTAAGGTTACCCAACATTATGGCTCGGCTGTGGACTAATCCAGCCGAGGGCGCACGGTATGGTGACGAGCATCCAGGCAGCGGTGAGAACAGCACCAACGGGGAAATTTTTCATCTTTGGGCAGGAATAGGGCTTCTGATAGGCAATATAAGCAGAATTGTTATCTTTATGATGAGAGTGATTTCTGCCTTGTCCTTTTCTGTGTTCCCCCCTCCTCCCCCCCCTTTTTCTTTTAATTTCTAAGCTACACTAAGGAAGGAGGAGTGGTTTGGGGGTTAGAGATTTTAAGGGTTAGGATGAGGGAAGTAAAAGGATTTTTAGAATACAAAACACAGTGTAATAACACATCATTCAGAGAACACTTCAGTGTTAAGGCTATCTATGGCCTGATACAGCAGACTATTTTTTAGCTTTCTGTCTTGTCTGCTGTCTTGTAATGGGGCGATCTGTTCTTGTGTTTGTGGATGTACGGCGACGTCTTCGTCTCCAGGCGGAGTTGGTTTGGTTCTGAGGAGGTTTTGTGTTTGCCTCAGGAAAGTTCTTGTCTCCATCTGCAGAGGTAGTGTTCGCAGTTCGTAAGTATGGTTTCACATATTTTCCTGGGTACCACCTTGGACCAGATGATAATAACACGCATGCATACCCTCTACCCCAGATGATCAACTGGTGAGGCCCTGAAATCTGGTGTGTTTTAGGGTCCTTTACGAGCACAGGTGGCTTCTCAGTGAGCTTTGCTTGGGTGGTATTTGCAAAGTGGCGAAGAATTGGTGGGTCAGGCTCTGATGCTGTACAGTTCAGGAAGTTGATGACATAGAGAGCCTTACAGAGTCTTTCCACTGGAGTTGTGGCCTTTGTGTCCCCGTTCTGTTGCTCGAGGACTCTTTTGAGGGTTTGATGTGTCCTTTCCACGATGGATTGTCCTGTGGGGTTTATAGGTATGCCGGTCTTGTGCACTATGCCCCATTCATTGAAGAACTCCTTTAACATGTTGGAGGTATAGGCTGGTCCATTATCTGTTTTAATCTCCTTTGGTACACCCAGGGTGGCAAAAGCAAGGAGAAAGTGTTTTATTGCGTGCATGGACTTTTCTCCTGCATGCGTTGATGCAAATACAGCTCCTGAAAATGTGTCAACCGATACATGCACATACTTTGACTTTCCAAAAGGCGCAAAGTGAGTTACATCTGTCTGCCACAGCTGGCAGCTATTCACACCTCTGAGATTGACTCCCGTCCCCATAGATGGTATTTGGTAGCTTTGGCAATTAGGGCATGTAGCTACAATCGCCTTTGCCTGCTCCTTTGAGAGTTTAAACATTCTCATAAGGGCAGGTGCATTTTGATGGAAAAATGCATGAGACAACTTTGCTTGTGCAAAGATGTCAGGAACATTAGCAGTTTGTACTGTCATTGCTAATGCATCTGCTTTTCTGTTGCCTTCTGCAACAAAACCTGGGAGGTCCGTGTGTGACCTCACATGCATTATGTGGTAAGGTTGCTTTCTGTTGGAAATCAGTTTTATTAATTTAGAGATCAGTTGGTACAACTTTGGATTAGAAACTTCCTTAAGAAGTGCATGTTCTGCTCTCATGGCTATTCCTGCAACATAGGCAGAGTCTGTGACCAAATTGAAAGGCTGGCTTTTAAATTTATCAAAGGCTCTGACAACGGCTGCTAATTCTGCAATCTGTGGTGATCCTTCCACCACTTGTACATCAGACTGCCAATCCTGTGTTTGAGGGTCTCTCCAAGTAATCACTGATTTGTGAGAGGACCCAGAGCCATCTGTAAAGAGAGTTAGAGCTTTGAGAGGCTTCCTGCTTTGAATTTGCTTAGGAATCAAATGAAAAGTTTCATTTTTGTTGAAAAGTTTGTGTTCTGGGATATGTGCTGAGATTCTACCCGTATAACTGTCCAAGGCAAACTGCAAGCTTGCATTGGTCTGAAATAAATCCTCAAAGTCCTTAAGAGTTATAGGCAGATATATACATTCAAAATCACATCCTGAAAGGGAGCAAAGGCGAGCCCTGGCTTTTTTTATTAAATGTGCTATCACCTCCTGGTAGGTGGTAAGAGTCTTTGTAGGCTGGCTACTTGTAAAAACCCATTCCAGTATCAACAAAGGGTCTCGCAGCTGATGGTCCCATTGGAAGATCAGTCCATGAAATCGAGGTGCTTTTCCCAGAACAACAAACTGGAAAGGCAGGCTGGGCTCGTAGCGATGGGCTTTGCGTGAAGACAGGGCTTCCTGGACTTTGACGATGGCACCTCTGGCTTCCTCTGTGAGAGTGCAGGGAGAGTTCAGGTCCTTGGGTCCACGAAGGAGATTGAACAAGGGAGCGAGGTCCTCAGTTGTAAGTCCCAGCAGTGGACGTACCCAGTTAATGGATCCGCACAGGCTGTGTAAGTCTCTCAGGTTTTTTGGGTCATCTTTGATTACAATCTGCTGGGGAACAATAGTCCTTTCCCAAATCTGGACTCCAAGGTAAGTCCATGGCTCAGTGTACTGGATTTTGTCCTCACGAATCTCCATTCCTGCCTTTTCTATGGCTTCAATAGTCTTTTTAACTGTAGTGTCCAAATAAGCTTTGTTTGAAGCACACACCAGAATGTCATCCATATAGTGATAGATGATAGCGTCTGGAAATGATTTCCGAATGGGAGACAGGATGTGAGCTACGTATTGCTGGGAAATACTAGGCGAGGACTTCAGTCCTTGAGGAAGAAAAAGCCAATGAAATCTTTTAAGCGGGGCCTCCTTGTTAATGGAGGGAACAGAGAAAGCAAATCTTGGAGCATCATCAGGGTGCAGTGGGATGCTGAAGAAACAGTCCTTAATGTCTATGATAGCAAGTGTCCAATCCCTAGGCAGCATCGATGGGGAAGGCAGGCCAGGCTGAAGAGGGCCCATGTCCTCGACGATTTCGTTGATTCTGCGAAGGTCGTGGAGAAGCCTCCACCTGTTTGTCCCAGGCTTTGGTAGAACAAATACAGGAGAATTCCAAGGGCTGTCAGATTCCACAATGTGCCCTTTCTTGAGTTGTTCCTCCACCAGTTCATTTAAGATGCGCAGTTTGGCTTTTTTTAGGGACCACTGCTCCTGCCACACTGGGGTGTTGCTCTTCCAGGTGAGACGAGGTGTGTCTGGCAGTGCACAAACCTCAGTGGCCCCAGTTAGAAATCCTGGGTGGGAATACGTAGAGAAGCTCCCCACTGGGATAGAACATCTCGGCCCCAAAGGGTGATGGGGGCCCTTACCACGAATGGTTGGATGGTTGCTAACTTGCCTTCGGGTCTTTCAACAAGAAGGTTGTTTTTGTTTCTCATGGAAACCGTAGTTCCACCAATCCCAGTGATCACGCCTGTGACAGGTTGTAGATCCCAGTGTGCTGGCCAATCTGAACGGGCGATGATGGTCACGTCAGCACCGGTGTCCAGCATCCCTGGCAGGTGGGTCTTCTCTCCTTTGCAAGTGATGCCGCATTCGATTGTCGGCTTGGACGGTCCCATGACTTGTGCCCACATCGCTGTAGGGTTGAGGGGGATCTGTTCCCTGTGACTCTTTGGGAGTAAAAATGCTTGTGCAATCGGAGTTCCCTTAGAAAGAAAAAATGGTGAGTCCATGCAAAATACCTGAACCAGGATCTCTTGACCTGGCTGAATTGTCAGCACTTCCGGTACAACAAAGATTTCTTTTGGCCCATTAAGAGAATCACCCATAATCAAAATGTCTGAAGGAGTACCTTTAGGTCCATATTTGCCTGTGGGAACACGGTGAATATCCTTATTATTAAAGTCAATGGACAAAGCAGTTACCAGTCGCCGCTGTGTACCGCTCTCGGTGGTTCTGAAGGCTGTTCCGTGGGTTGTCCCGTGGGTTGTCCCGCTGGCTGTCCCGTGGGGTGTCCCGAGAGTTGATCCCCTCTCTGCGTCTGGAACAGTCCTGGCTGGCACAGAATTGGGTCTGGGCGGCCTTTGATTTGTTGTCGGCACCCGGGGCTCCACCGGGCTCCTCCAGGCGTTTCCCTGATGCTGGTGGGAACGCTGCTGAAATTGGTGCTGGTTCTGGGGTCTTTGATAATAATTACGGTGGTACCGGGGGGGTGACCTCTCTGGACAGTCCTTTATATAGTGTCCAAGATCCCCACAGTGAAAGCATTTAGCTTGATCTTTAGAAGCTATTACTGCATAAGCACCAGAAACTCCTTCAGCAATACCCTTAGAGACTGCTTGTGCCACTGTATTTTCAGTGGACATATGACGAGAACAATGCTCTAACATTTGCTCAATCGTCGGGTCTGATTCCAGTGTTAAGGGCCTCAGAATAGCTTTACATTTTTCATTTGAGTTACTCAAAGCAAGCTTACATAAAAGTTCTTTTCTAGCCTCTGCGCTTTCAATTTGCCTTTCAAGTGCATCTTTCAGGCGATCAACAAATTTTATAAATGTCTCATCCACGCCTTGCCTTATAGTAGCAAAATGCATCGTGGGTAAAGCCTCATCTCGTATAAGAAGGATAGAGGTTTTTGCAGCTAAGGCAATGTCCTGCAAGGCATCTTTAGTCAATGTTTCCATTTGTTCAGCTGGCTTTTGCAAATTGCCTTCACCTGCCAGCTGCTCTACTGTAAAGCTGGTCTTATTCTCATCAGCTGTATATGCATCAGATAAAGTTTTCAGGTGTTTTTTCCAATGCCTATCCCATAACAGATATTCTGCTGGCGATAGGAGGCATTGTGAAATATTTTTTACATCATGAGGAAGCAAAACATGTGCAGAACACATAGCTTCTAATAGATTTCTAAAAATGTGAGAACATCGTCCATGCTCTGTGGCTGTATTTCGTAATTGTACCAATGCCTTATTTGAAATCGGTTTCCAAGACTTATTAGCGGATTCACCACCATTACGTCCAGCCCTGTATTCGACAGGAAACGCAGTAATTTTCTGTGCCAAATCCCAGTCTCCTGACTTAGTGGCTTGTATCTTAATATGAGCCCAAGGGTCTATATACATTGTATCGGCATCGGATTCATTAGAAGAGCTGTCATCATCTGAGTCAGTATCCGCAGCTCTGACAAGATGCTGTTTAGATGTTTTTACTTTCGCAGGTTTTTTTTCACAGGTTCCGTTGGGTGGCTAGGCAGGGCGGGAGCAGGGATAGGGAGGCAGCAGGACTGTGGGCGGGCGCGGGGGTTGTTGTCGCGGGGGATCCCAGGCTCGGTCGAGTGGCAGGGGGGTTGGGGCAGGGGCTGGAGGGGTATACAGGGGCAGGGGTGCACGCACGGGGTGTGTTGGGGTAAGCAGGCAGGCATTGCAGGCGCGGCCAGAGCCGTGGCAGTGGCGGGGAGAGCGGGCGTGCCGGCAGCGGCGGCGGCGGGCAGGGCGGGGGTGGGGGATGCAGGGGCTGCGGCAGCGGCGGGGGTGGGGGGGGCAGAGGCGGCGGCGGGGAGCTGGGGGAGGGGCGGCGCGGGGCTAGGGGAAAGCGGGGGGCGGGCGGGCGGGACGTGGGGGAGCGGGGCTGGAGCGGCAGGCGGGACGTAGGGGGGGAGTGGGACGGGGGCGGGGACAGGGATCGCGACCGGGCCGGGCTGGGGCGTGGACAAAGCTGACGCAGGAGCGGGAGGGACAGGGGGGGGCGGGAAACGGCGGGGGAGCAGCAGGTGGAGAGTGGTGGTCGCCGGACGCGGGGGGGCATGGAGAGACAATCGATCCCAGGGAAGGATATAGGGCAGGAAGAGGGACCGCCAGGAGGGTATTGTTCTGACCGGAATCTGTTACTTGGTCTGAGCTAGATAAGACACATTTCTCACTAACGTTATCAGTGTTAGACTGAGGCTCTGTAACAGTTTCAGAGTTAACCCTTTCAAAGCTTTTAGTTATTATGTGAAATAAGGGTAAATAATTAGTAACAGAGAAATCCTGTTTAATTTGAGATAGGTACAGAGTCGTACCAATTTTATCCCAGAAGGCATTTTCGGTAAGAGTGGAGGTATTAATATCAGGAAATTGTTTAACTATCCAGCCCACGAAAGCTTTTAGTGTTCGTTTGGATAAGCGACCTTTAGAGAAACGGAATTTTTTATCAGATAAGGTTTCTACTATAGATCAATAGATCTCTCTCTCAAGTGTGGTAAGTTTTAGGGTACTGAAACAAGTCCCCATAATAAAATTCCACCCTTCCTACAGAAAAACAGAGAAAAAAAGAAAAAGAACAGAACAAAAAAATAGAAGCTCGAAGGGATTGCGCGCAATTTTTAAATTATCATACTTACGTCCTTCAGGCTTACTCTGTGGAAGGGGGGGTCTGCCTTACTCGATCCTCCTCGAACAACTTTGTTCTGATGTAAGTTTTAAGGGTCGAACCGAGTTTTACCCGTTGGGAGGTTTTCTAAAACGAAAAGTCCTCTGTCCCGGGCATCGGCTTCTCCTGACGGCAATTACAGAATTCCCCGGGGGGGAATTTGATGCTCAGCGTCGCAGGGTTCGGGCGACGGTCGGGGGCGCCAATTATTGGTGAGCCTTTTTAGGGGTCTCAGTAGCTGGGCGTTGGTCCAGGACCTCTATCCCAGGAAAGGACAGAGCCCTGGAGTCCAGCCCGCTTGGTCCCGAAACCACGGGGAGCCTTCAGCCTGCAGCGTGATAACAGCTCTTTACAGTGATAACAGCTCTGGGATCTCAGCTCTTTAGGGTTTAGCTGCTGCTAGGCTTGGCTTCCCCGGGTGCAAGCTCAGGCAGAGCAGAGAGAGGAGAAGAAGACGCCGGCAGTTCCACTGGAGATGGTTTATTCAGGAATACGTGAAAGATCCGGAGTGATTCTTCTTCCAACTTAATAGGGTACAGTACGCTACATTTATACCCTTGGCCAGGATCCAAACTTGACCAATGAGTACAGGTTAAAACTTTCACAAGTGACCAATAGAAGGATCAATAAGGTTTTTTCCTTATAAGGGTACAAATATACATTGTGGGTCCAGGATTAGGTCATCTCTGGACTGCTGTGTCAGCAATTGTATTGTGAAAGCCTCCAAGGTGCCCTGGCGGGCTCTGTGGCATCTACTACATCCCCAGTATCTTGTTTTGCCTTATTCCAGTATTGGGACTTTATGGGGCTTCTTTTCCAAGTTGGACATAGGGTTAATAACCTTAAGGTAACTTTCCTGGTGGTTGATTCAAATGTAAGGTGAGTAGTACAATATCCATCTGAAGTAGTCCAAACAGTATAACCTGGGGAAGGAACTTGCATGGATTTAACACAATCTAAAGGTTTGTTACTGTCACCGAAGGTATAGGGGACAGTAAAGAAGGCAACATGGACTCCATCATTCAGAAGGCATAAAGGCAAAAAGTTTCTCCTTTATTCAGCTGTCTTCTTTTATATCTTCTTTGCTACAGGTGGACCTGATTGGTCATTTAAGTAATATATTTCACATGATTGGCTAATTAACAAGACACCCATTTGGTAAACAACCTTACTGTAAACATCACATAAGACACTTAACATGGTCACAGCTGCAGAGATTAAGGACTGTTAGTAATTCTCTTCTCTGAGCTTCTCACAGCTTTTCCCAGAACGATGCCTGGGAAAGTATCTGTTTCTCTCTGTGACCAGAAAGCTGCTACCACATGTTACTACAATTTAGAACTGATTTGTCCATCCTGCTTATGGTGCTGGACTGACTTGTATGGTTTTGTTTTTCTCTACACATTGACTCTTAGATTACACATGGGTGTGATTCCCCCATCTAGACACCATCCCACCTTCGACAAGTATTTCCATTGTCCTTCCAAGGGCTTTCTTCAGGTACAAGGCTTGCTTCACAGAGTTTGACTCTCTGGCAAGTTTGAAAAATTTTGGATGTGATTTTTAGTAACAGATAATTCTATCAATTTGGCTGCTTGGCCTCCTGAAGTGGCTAAGGCAAAATCCTAAACAACACTGGTCGAGACTAGGATCCTTTCGTGTACTCTTTACCTTTTTCCTTTCCAAAAATAATTCTGTTATCTCTCGGTCTCCAAGCTATTGGATCATTGAGGAGGCCATCTCCCTGTCTCCAACATTTCTCTTCCTCATCCAAATAGTGGGTGATGTTTGTTTTTGCTATTCCCTTAGTTAGATTATCATAGTGAATTACAATTGACAGATCTATAGGGATAATTCCCCAGGGAATGGGTTCCCCTGTTGAACCGGGGATAGGGAGGCAGGCTTGTAAAGCTGGACAGAATGCACATTTTACCAAACCCTTGAATTAACATTAATATCAAATTTTCTCCCACAGTCCCACCTAAAGGAAAAAAGGTTCCCAATAAACATTAATGTATACATTTCCCTGCTTGTTCATAGATGTCTTTGAATTTTTTTGTCATAGGAGTCTGGTGTTTTCCACTGTTCACTCCGAGTCTAGAGCTTTCTTAATTCATGTGCAATGAATCCAGGAGTTAAGTCCTTTTACTTTCATTGCTGTTCTCGTAGTCAACAGAACCAAATAAGGTTCTTTCCACTGTTCCTGTCTTATGGATCGAGTGAGAGCTTTAGTCAAGCCCTGCCTTTGGCTCAGATTTTTGGCAGCAGCTCTACTCAGGTGACCTGCACCTAAATCACTCTGGCTTGCAAGTTCTCAAGGATGGCCAATCAGGTCTATTATAAAATGAGTTATTTATTGAATAGACATGAGGTAATAGACAAGAGGCCTTTAACAGTTACTTACTTCACAGGATAAAACAAAAGAACTACTAGTAGATAATAAAACAGTGTACATCATTAAGGTACCTATATTACAGCTAGCAAAGAAATAGTATAGATTAGGAGTCAATGTAACTTACGACTGAATTGATTATGAGGTACACAGAGTCCTTTCACTAAACCCTTGAGAAAGTAACCACAAAGCAGTGTCCTGACTTTGGGGAAAAAAATCCACTCATTTCCAGGGAATGTCAGAAGACTTCTGCTTTGTGAAAATATGATTGTTGGAGGTTAGGATTTTTCCTTTTTTTTTCCTTTTCTCCCAGGGAATTTTTCTCCCATTTGTTGCCTAAGAGATGGGAATGATGGGTACTTAAAAGAGACAAAAGATGTGGCCAAGATGGAGAGGAGGGGGGGATGGAATGCAGTTGGCTGCAGTCTCTTATCGTGGGGCTTTCTATGGGGAAGTGCAGACATACCTCAAGACTTGGCTGGGGATCAAGGGCTGGGTTCAGCCCTCTCTCACCGGATCGGAGAAGGGATGGTTTGTGCTTTTGGTACTGGACTGTTGCTGCCAAGAGGATTCGCTGCCACTGCAGAGTTTCATCCTTCACTGCTTCACCTTACCGTGGGTGAGCCTTCGCTTGTAAGAGCTTCCATTAAACTGGGACCTTTTCAACACCTGATCTCACTGGGAGGGGCCCTCACCATTTGCTCGGGTGCCTCAGTAGCAAACCTGGGACCCCAGCCCCCAAACCTTCTCTGGAGGGAGCATCTCCCAGCTGCTTGCAGAAGCTGCTTGCAGGAGCCTGGCTGCTGCTGCCCAGCCCTGCTGTTTTCTGCCACTGCTTTGGGTTTGTTGTTACACTTTACCATACCACTCTGTGTCCGCCCAGACACCCCACTGCTCCTGCCACCACTTTGGGTTTGGTTTTTTTTTGCTACACTTTGTTTGCCACTCCTGGTGTGCTTGCCTCTGCTGTTTCAGCCTACTGCTCCGAGGTTCTTGCTACAGTCCATTTTGCCACCTGGAGTGGCACTGAAACTGGCTGCTCCCTGTAAATTTGCAAAGGGAGCCACCCCCTCTCTCCCCTATCACCTGAGTCGCCATTGCCATGTGGAGAGGTAGCTGAGCTCATGCCACAGCGCCCCCTGCAGCCGTGGGGAAATCATTGCACCAGCCCTGCTTGGCCGGGAGCCAACATTGCCCCTGCCAGCTGTGGTCATAACTACACCAAAGGGGAAAGTTCTTGCCAGACTGAGAGAAGGCTGTTATTAGGCTTCTGTTTTCTTTGTTGTTGCTGTCGTTGTTGTTTGTTTGTCTCAATATACGGATACATACTAGTAAGGAACTGTTCCTTTTCCCATGTCTTTGCCTGATAGCCTCATAATTTCAAAACTATAATCATTTGGAGGGAAGGGGGTCATATTTTCCATTTCAGGAAGGTTTCTGTCTTCCTTGGCAGACACCTGTCTTTTAAACCAAGACAATGATGTAGCTTTTATAATTTGTAAAGTGAAGTGTCTGTCAGTCAAAATTTCCAGCTTATCTTTGTATGATCTTTCTTTCAAGGCAAGATGTTTATTGTAAGCTGGGAATATCACCTCCATGGCACTGAAACAATTCACTACAAGACAAGCTGTCCCGATTGAGTTTTTTCACCAATTAGCAAATTCATGTGAGGGGGAAGATGCCCTGAGTTGTTGCACCAACTGATAGACAACAGATACGCCCTCCTAGAGCAGTGGGGGATGTCCTGCCACATCCTGAGGTGGTTCTGATTTCCAGGCCTTGATGTACACTTTTTTCAGTGGGCTGAAATGAATGAACTGGGTTGTCTAGGATAAGAGGTTGTGAGAAAATGATAATCCTTTTTAGTTTTTTAAAGGATTTCCCTAATGAAGTTAAGTATCATTTTATTTTCTTATTCCAAGTTTGTTCTTCAGACCCAGGGAAAGTTTTTACAGAATATGGTCTGCCAAACATCTACTCATACAGGCTCACCTTCAGGTTAGCTCAAGGTTGTACTCTAATTCGTAACAAAGTGGCAACACCTGTGGGCATTTCAAAGTGATTTCCTGACACATTTTGCTAATTTTCCTCTTTGTTTAATTCGTCTGATTCATTTGCTCAACCTCTTTGCTAGATTGCAGTCTCCACGGAGTATGCAAATCACAACTGATATCTAATTTCTCACTAAGTTGCTGTAACACTTCAGATATAAAATGAGGTCCTCTATCAGATGACATCCCTTATAGGCAATTGTGGTGGTTTCACAGGAAATATGACTTCTGGGATATGCTGTGGTCACCAATAGGTGCTCAGATTTTAATATTGGCACCTGGTGTGGCCACTAGGGACGTTTGGACATGCCTCCGAGAACACACACACAGGGGTTAAAAAGCAAAGCACTTGCGGAGGAAGGTCTCTGAATTTCCAGCAGGAAGTGTTGGATCTCTCCCCCGGCCCAGCTGCTAGCTGGGCGGGGAGGAGGGGAAAGCCATGCGGCCCTGGGAGAGGTAGGCCTGCCCCTCCCCCCCCGAGGGTGGAAGGGTGGAAGAGAGAGAGAGAGAGAGATCCCGGGAGCCATCGGACAGCCCCCCCCCCCCCCCCCCCCCCAGAGAGAGAGAGCCATGCCTGGGACTGTTATCTTGGAATGTGATACCATGTGCTGCTGCGGCGAAGGGGGGGGGGTGTGGCGCGGCCGAGGAGCCCAGCCGCTTGGGAGAGCTTTTAACCCTTTGTGGACAATGAAAACTTTACAGAACATTAACCCTTCCTAGAAGAGAGATAAGAGTAAAGGATGCAGGAGGAAATGGGCCAGTGGGGAGGTCTGGCAAGAGAGAAAGAGAGATGTTGGAGGAATGGAGAAAGCTGGAGTGGCATTTTTGCTGGACTCGTTTTTGTATAGCCATGGACTGTTTCCTTGTGATACAGAGACTGCATTCCAGGGGGAGGCAAGGCATCGGAACCAGGAGGGTTCAGTGTGGGTACCCCTCGGCCCCAGGGGGTGAAAAAGAAATGGGGGGGACAGAAGTCTCAGAGATGAGACTGTGCTCTGTTTGCAACGGGACAAGGCATCCTTAAAAAGACAACCCTAGAAGCAGCCTTGGCCCTTGCATGGTGGTGAGAGCACTGGACATGGAAGGAAGATGTCACAAAGGCAAAAAGAATCTCCGGGTGGTGCTACGTGTGACAAGCAGCCCATAGCACAAGGAAGGACTCTTTCTACTCTTGATGGATTGAGGATTGAGTATTCTAAAGGGTAGTTGCCGGACCAAGAGTTGGTGATTTGAGAAATGTATTGTATTGGGAATTTGGTGGGGAGGAGGAGGAGATGTATCTGTGCAGTTTTCATTTTCCTTGTGTGTTTTTTTTTCTTTCTTTGTAGTTTAATTTTTTTGTAGTTTAGTTAATAAAGTTGTTTCCCCTAAGTAGGAGCCTGCTTTGCTTATTCCTGGTCGCACCTCACAGCAGACACCAGGGAGAGGGTATTCTCATGGGGGCACTGGCATTGTGCCAGTGTCAAACCATGACAGCAGCCCAAACCTGGGTATGATCTCTTTGAGACGTACCTTGATGACTTCCGTAGCTTTGTTGGTCTGGCAGGGAAAAGCTTCTGGCCACATGGAAAAGGTATCTCCTAACACTAGGGAGATATCTGTATCCTTGTTGGCATGATAGCTCAGAAAAATCAATTTACCAGTAAGGTCCAGGAGTGTTTCCTCTTTCAGTGATACTTTTTTAAGTTCAGAGGGTTATTCTTAAGACATGTTGAACATTTTTCTGTAACGGACTTGAAAATCTTTGTCATACGGACACTGAGTATCTGAGTCAGTAGGCTGGTTACCATAGCATCGATTCCCCAGTGAGTTTGCTGAGGTTTCTCCTTTACAATTTATAACATCAGTTGTGGTGGGACTATGACCCAGTTATTGGGAGTTACTAGCCATCTGCCTTCTTTATTCTGGGCTTTTAGAGAAGTAGTTAATTTTAAATGTGCTTTAATATATCCAGGGCTAATTTCTGGAAGTGAAATAGTTTTCTCAGGTATTAATGCTAAGATGCCTTGCTGTGCAACCTCCTGTGCAGTTTTACCTGCAAGTCTATTTTGTGCATGAATTTGGGTATTCCCACATTGGTGTGCTTTGCAGTGTAGTACAGCCACTTCAATGGGTAGTTAGATGGCATCACGGAGGGATAACATCTCTTGTTTGTACTTAATCGGAGACCCCTGTGCTGTTAATAGACCTCTTTCTTTCAATATGGCTCCATGGACATGAACAATGCTAGAAGCATATTTTAAGTCAGTCCATATGTTTGCTCTTTCTTGTGCTGCCAATTCCAGCGCTTTTCATAGTGCTATGACCTCTACCTTTTGTGCTGAGGTGTCTGCAGGCAGTGGTGCAGCTTCTATTACCTCAGTTGACGTGTTGTCCAGTCCCGCTGTGAAAGGAGTCAGTGAGGATTCTTTTTGATAGATTTCTCTGTTGAAAATAAAACATTAACACGGCACTATTATATCTTAGAACTGTTTATTGATAAAGAAAGATAAGTGTTCCTACCAAAGGAGGATAGCAAAGAGAGTAGAGAGGGAAAACGAGAGACTGAGAGAGAAATAGAAGACAGTGTTATCTCAAGAACCCAGGGGCACTCTGTTGGCGTCAGCTCAGCAGATGGAGTGTGTGCTGCAAGCTGCAATGAGTTTTCATGGCTCCCATAGCAGCTAGGCATTATTTTCTAACAGCAGCAGGCTGCCTGTCTCTCCCATCGGCGAAGAACAGGCTGCCGTAGCTACAGGCGCACTTGTGGAGAAGGTGTGGGCTGTCAGAGCTGGGGTGTGGTGGCTGTGGGTGGAGGCAGAAACAGCAGAGCACAAGATTGTTGTGGCGAGGAGCTCCCTCAGGAAGCAGTGAAGCAGGACCAGACAGGGAAGCAGGACCGCAGGGAGAAAAAGGTGAGGGGAAGGGGTGCCAAGCTGACCCTCCAGGCAAGCCTCCAATCCCTTCAAGAAACCCAAAGAAAAATGGCCCCTGGTTATGTCGCAGTTAACTGTTTTTATGTGCTAAGGGTCCTCCCATAGCCAGATTTTCCAGGCATTTTTTCCCAGACATCTGCCCCACTAGCAAGTAGGGGATTGCTTGTAGCCCAATCGTGGAAGCTTTCTCTCACCTGATTGGCTGTCAGGGGAAGCCTCCCCGGGGACAGGGCTTCCAGCACATGTACAGTCCCTACAGGAATCCTTCACCTCATGTATAACATATGTTGAGGCATAAATTAAATTCAGATTGGTCCCTCTCACGCATCTGCGGCATAGCAAGCTTTTAATTTTCCATCTTGTGCCAAGCTACTTCTGTCTGTAAAGAGCTCTGTCTCTGGATCTTCCATAGGTGTGTCTTGCAAGTCTGGTCAGCTTGCATAAATTTGCTCGATAGTCTGTAAGCAATCATGGATTAGCTGTTCATCCTCTTCCATTGGACTCTTCAGGAATTGGGCTGGATTTACCGCTGTGATTACTATCAACTCCATGTCTTCTCACTCCATTAAAACAGTCTGATATTTCAACATATGGCTTGGGGAAAGCCAATGCCCCCCTTTTTGGCCTAAGATGGTGATTACAGGGTGCAGAGTATATGCTATTATCTTTTGTACCAAAGTTAATTTCCTGGCCTCTTGTGTGTTGTTGTTGAGATGGTCATAACAAACAGAAGAACACACTGTATTTAAGAAGGCTTCTCTATAATTATTTTGCAGCATGCTGTCTTTTTATACTCTTTCACAAAGTTTATACTTATTCATTGGTCAGAGTAAATCAGCATAGTATTCACTGGAGCAAGGCAGCCTGTCCCTTGTTTCTCTCTCTCTCTCTCTCTCTCTCTCTCTCTCCTTCGTTTCCATGCCAACAGCCTTGGTAAAGCTCCTTTCAGGAGCAAAGGCGACTCTTATCAGCTCCTCTCTTCACTAACCCTTTCTGACTCACAGACCAGCTGTGAGCCCCTTCCACACTTGTGTTGCCTTTTTGGCCCCTAAAATAATCAACCAGACACAATTGGGTGATAAAATGCGTTTACCTTTATGAAGGGTCCTCCCAGGTGCACAACATGCTGAAATACATGCCGAAAATGTGCCAAAGATGCACACATGACATAGGGCAAGTACAGTTTTATAAGTTTAGCAAATAAGCATAATTGACAAGAATCCTTCATTAGAAACACTGAGTATAAGTATGATAGATGAGTAATGCAATGATTGACTCTCACAATTAACAGACAAATATCATGTTAAGAAAAGTTTTATAGATTTATAGTTATGTTTTACCCCTTCACATTGCTATCAAGAGACAGCCAGGGTTGGGACATCTGGGAGGGTCGGCTTGTCACTATGGCGACATCTGACCTCCAATCAGGATTTGAAGAAGTGATCTCCACCAGTGGACAGCGAAGAAGGGGTCAATGGACAGAACCTTGGGAGGGGTTAAAGGGTTAAAAGGTGAAACATCTATTGTCTGGGCAAGCACATGGTGGGGAAAACCCTTTGCTGGTGGCGCCAGCGGTAACCGAACTCAGGCGGGGATGGCTCTTGGGTGCAACCAGCTCCGTGGTTCCCAGAGTCAGCCGAGATAGGGCTAGAAACGAGACAACCACTGAGAGGTTTGCTGTGGTGGGGTTACCCCGTATTAGGTGTAACACTTCACGTGCTGCAGCGAGTTGGGGCGGAGCTGCCGAACCAAGCCGGGGAAGCCAGGGACGGACCTTAGCCAAGCTGTGCCATGGCGAGTTGGGGCTGAGTGAGCCGAGCTGGAGTGGGGCGGGGATGGAAGCCCCTTGAACTGCAGGATTTTTTTTCAGAAGAGAGGTAAAGTTTTTTTTCTAGTTTTTTCTCCCTCTTCCCCTTTGTTTCTCCCTTTTTTCCTCTCTCTGTCTTCCTTTTCTTCTCCTTTCTCCTTTCCTGGTTTCTTTTCTTCCCCTTACCCTTGCCCTTCTTAGGGAGGTGGACTCTGTCAGAAGGGCCCGTGGCTAGAAGGGCAGGCTCTGTTGGGGAAAGACCTGTGATCTGCTAGTCAGGATGAGATCATGGGTGAGTAGCGAATCCCCAAAGGAAGAAGCAGAGATTGAAGAGGAACCAATGGGCATACCCCCAGATAGTCCACTGTGAAGGAAGCGAGCCCGATGGAAATATGACCCCAACACCAGAGATAAGGAAGAAAGCAAAATGGTTCAGTACTGCATATTGGAATGGACCAGAAGGGACATTAGGAGCGATCACGTATACTGGCCGAGATATGGGTCAGAGAAGGGATGGATATGCCAAGCATTAAACATGTATGTAAGAGCTAAGAAACCATTCCATCAGGAAGAGAGTGACTATGCTGCTTTCTGGGAAGGGCAAACCTCACCCTCAAAAGTGAGCATGTTTAAGGTAGCAGAACATACAGAGTGGGACCCGTTAGACCACTTACCCTCCCCACCTCCAGTAGCTCCAACTCCACCTCCCCTACCCGCTGATGGGCCTAGCCAGAACACCAGGAGCAGAGTAGCACAAAGAGAGGAAAGCAGATCAGAGGATGGGAGCCAAGCATTGGGACTCTATCCCCTGAGGGAAGTACTCCTGGGGGGGTTACAGGGAGGAATTTGGTTTGTAACCGTACCTCTCAGTTTCTCTGATGTGAGAATGTTTAAAAAGGAATTAAAAGGACTATTAGAGGACCCCCTTGGGTTTGCGGAGCAGCTAGACCAGTTTCTGGGGCCCAATATTTATACATGAGAAAAAATGCAATCAATAATGACTATGTTGTTCACACCAGAGGAAAGACAGATGATCAGGGCTGCTGAGATACGAATATGGGAAAGGGAGCATGTACGAGGACCTCCTGGGCATCTGAAAATTCCCATAGTGCACCCCACCTGGGACCACAACAACACTGGGGGAAGGCAAGAAATGGAGGAATATAGAACATTAATTATAAGAGGTATCAGAAAAGCAGCTTCACATAATCAAAATGCTTGTAAGGCTTTCGATGATCAGCAAAAGAGGGAAGAAACCCCCAACCGAGTGGTTAGAAAGGTTGTGGAAAATATGAGACAGTATTCAGGAGTTGACCCTGACACACTGGCCGGACAGATCTTACTAAAGATAAATTTTGTCACTGACTCCTGGCCAGATATATGGAGAAAGTTAGAAAAATGATATGGTTGGCAAGAAAGGAGGTTAGAGGATCTTCTAAGGGAAGCACAGAAGGTGTATGTAAAAAGGGATGAAGAGAAGGCCAAGGCAAAAGCCAAGGTAATGGCAACTGCCATTAGGGAAGGAAACCAGCATGTGAAGAACTACCCAGGTAAGGGAGGGGGATTCCGAGTGCGAGAAGATAGATGGAGGGGGAATGCAGCTCTTTGGACTGGGCAAATAAAGGAGAATTTGGGAAACGAGGGAATTTAAGACCAGTTTGCTTTTACTGTAAAGAGAATGGATATATTAGAAAGAATTGCCCCCAGAAGGAAAAAGACATGAGGGTCTGTGAGACTGAGCAAAAAGGAAAAGCAGGAGATTAGGGGTATCAGGGGCTCTACCTCCTGGGGACAGAATACCATCAGGAGCCCTTGATAACTTTAAAAGTAGGCCCCCAGGAGGAAGACTTTGAATTCCTAGTAGACACAGGGGCTGAAAGAACTTATGTTTGTAGAATCCCAAAGGGGTGCAAAATGAGTCCAGATACCATGCAAGTAGTAGGTGCAAAAGGGGAGGGTTTCAAGGTCTCAGTTATTGACGAGGTAGACGGGAGACATTGCTCACCCTCTGATGACCGACAAGTCTCGGATTTATTGATTAACAGAAACACTTTTATAATCACAGTAATAAGGCTCATACATATTGCAAAACTAGAGCTCACTATTGGTCAGCTATAAAAAGTCAGTCCCACCTTTCTCAAGATGTTTGTGGCTTCTTTTTTACCTCCTGTTATCACATATTTTCTTAAACAGCTTCTTGCTCAAAGAAACCATGTCCTTGAATTAGGCAGCTGTTGCTTTCTCAGATGTACTTTCTCACGTCTCTTTTTCCCATCGACTATGTCTCAGTAAAAAACTGTCCACAAGTTATAAAGGAAGTAAAGTTTGAAGAGGCAAATAAAGTAGGAATCAGGGACGTTCTATTAGTTCCAGAAGCAGAGTGCAATTTATTAGGAGGGTATTTACAGGTGCAGTTAGACATTGGAGTATTCCCAGAGGAAGGAAAAATGTTGGTTAAGCTTCTCCAATTAAGGGAAGAGGATGAGGGCAAAATTCATGAGATGATGTGGTCAAACCAAAAAATCGAGGTAAATTGAACATGAAACCTATAGTAATCAAAATAGTTGATGAGAGCCATCCAGTCTGGGTACAACAATATCCACTCTCCCTTGATGGGAGATGAGGACTACAGCTGGTGATCCAGGACCTACTTGAGGACGGGACCTTAGAACCATGTATGTCCCCCCATAATACACCCATATTACCAGTAAAGAAGTCAGATAGGACTTACAGGCTTGTCCAAAATTTAAGAGAAGTAAACAAAAGAACAGTGAATCGATACCCAGTAGTGCCTAACCCCTATACACTACTGAGTAATATCCCCCCATCACACCAGTGGTTTAGTGCGATAGACTTAAAAGATGCTTTTTGGGCATGTCCACTGGCAGAGAAAATTAGGGGTGTATTTGCCTTTGAATGGGAGGACCCCGATTCCAGGAGGAAGCAACAGCTTCGGAGGACTAGGTCACACCAAGGGTTCTCCGAATCCCCAAACCTATTTGGTCAAGCCTTGGGAGAAGTACTACAACTCTTCTCCATCAAACCTGATATAAAACTCATCCAGTATGTAGATGATTTTCTTCTCTCAGGACGGGAAGAAAACGAAGTTTGGGAATCCACCAAAGTATTGTTAAATTTTCTGGGCAACCAAGGACTTTGAGTATCAAAAAGGAAACTCCAATTTGTAGAGAGGGAAGTAAAATACCTAGGACATGTGATTTGTCAAGGGAGCCAGTGACTGAACCCTGAGAGAATCGCAGTGATAGCCTCACTCCCATGGCCAAAAACTAAAGAGAGAAGTTAGAAGGTTGCTAGGCTTGTTGGGATATTGTAGGCTATGGATTGAAGGATACACGCAGGCCATCAGGTTCTTGTATGAAAAGCTAGTAGAAGAAGAGATTAGGTGGAAAGAAGACGAAGAACAAAAGTTTGAAGCTTTAAAGCAAAAATTAGTCAGTGCACCAGCACTGAGTCTTCTTGCCTTAGACAAACCGTTTTAACTGTTTGTAGATGTAGAAAGAGGAGTAGCTCATGGAGTACTAGCCCAGGACTGGGGAGGATCCAGGAAACTGGTGGCCTATTAATCAAAACTGCTAGACCCTGTCAGCTGGGGATGGCCAACCTGTATTCAGGCAGTGGCAGCAACTGCTGTACTCGTAGAGGAAAGCAAAAAATTATCCTTTGGGGGAAAATTGAAAGTATATACTCCTCAATCAGAAGTATCCTAAGCCAAAAGGCTGAGAAATGGCTCACTGATTCCCGAGTGCTAACGCATGAAGCCATCTTAATAAATAGTGATTTAGAGCTAATCGTGAGTAACCGACTCAACCCTGCCCAGTTTTTATATGGGGAACCAGGTGAGGAATTAATACATAATTGTCTAGAAATTATAAACTATCAAACTAGAGTAAGAGAGGGCTTAACAGATCAACCACTTCAAGGAGGGAAATGATTGTACATTGATGGATTTTTGAGGGTAATCCGGGGCACCGGGTATTGGGGTACGCTATAGTAGATGAATAGTTAGCAGACATAGAAAAGGGAAAGTTACCTTCCAACTGGTCAACCCAGGCGTGTGAGCTATATGCCCTAAAACGAGCTCTGGAAATATTAGCACAGAAAAGGGGGACAATATATACAGACTCAAAATATGCTTTTGGAGTAGTGCATACCTTTGGAAAAATTTGGGAAGAGAGGGGGCTAATAAATTCAAAGGGAAAAGGATTGATTAATGAAAAAATTGTTTTAGAAGCGTTAGAAACCTTACAGTTGCCAGAGGAAGTAGCAGTGGTATATGTTAAAGGACATCAAAAAGGGGCAACTTAAGAGGTGCGAGGGAACACTTTAGTGGATTTGGAAGCTAAAAATGCAACGGAATCAGGGATAGAAAAACTAATGATGGGGTTAACCCCCATGGGAGAAATACGAGAAGTCCCGGTGTTTAGTGGGGCAGAAGAGGAAGAACTCCTCAAAATAAGAACCAAGAAAGGTAAAGAAAGGAAGTGGAGATTAGCAGATGGGAGGCAAAGGTTGAATAAGCCCCTTGCCTGGAAAATGCTGGAAGGCATACATGGAACAACACACTGGGGTACACTAGAACGAAGGGATCAATTTCTAAGGGACTGGGGCTGCATAGGAATTTTCGGGATAGCTAAGCAGGTGACTGAATGGTGTGTGGTATGTCAACAAGTAAATATGAAGGTCATGAGGAAAACACCCAGGAGAGGGAGAGAACTAGCCTTAAGGCCCTTTCAAAACATCCAAGTAGATTTTACTGAGCTTCCCCAGGTACAACAGTGGAAGTTTCTGCTAGAGATATTAGATCATTTGACTCACTAGGTAGAGGCAGTACACACTGTGAAAGCCAATGCCAATGTTGTGAGCAAAACACTCCTAGAATCAATCATTCCCCAATATAGGATGGTAAACAGGATAGATTCAGACCAGGTAACTCATTTCACATTGAAGATATTGCAGAAAGTTGTTCAAGCCCTGGGAATGGAATGGGAGTGTCCTGGGTTGTCTGTATGATGCTTTTATCCCCAATCGTCTTGTTCTGTTCATGTTGAATAGTAAGTTTTGCACCTTTAAGACTTATTGCAGAGAGTGAAGGGGGAAGGAGAAATGCACAGTTTTTTTTTCTTTTAGACACTGCACTTACTCCCCCACATTCCTCCTCCTGGACTGTTGTCTGCGGACAGAGAGTGGGACAGAGTTCTTCTTTTGCTTTTTAGTTAGTGTTAGCTAGCTGAGGCAAAGAAGTTCCCTGGACTGTTTTTTTTTTTTCCCTTTTCTTTGGACCTCTTGAAACCTGCTCTGGACTGAACACCCAGGGGAGCACCGGCAGCTCACATTTCTGACCCACCGGGCCGGGCCTGGCCTGCGACATTTCCAGCACCGGAGGGACTGATCAGAGACTGAGTGAGCTGCAACCCGGGGATTGGGGTTTTCTCAGTTTGTCATCTCTTTTAGAGTGGCAAGGGGTCTCATTGTTTGATATTGTTTTAGTTTTCTTGTTTAATAAACAGGTTTTATCCCACCTTTTTCCAAGGAGGTATTTTTTCCTCTCGGACGAGTTGGGGGGAGGGCCCGATTGGATCTGCTTTTCCCACTGGAGCTCCTTGGGGGATTCTTCCTCAAATTTACTCTAAACCTGGACAAATACATAAATTGCTGCCCAACATGGGGCTGGAAAAGGCAGAAAAAAGCTCTATTAATTGTGTGTTTGTTGTTGTTAAAGCAGTCAGTAGACATGCTGCTTGAATCCATAATGTCTCTGGGGGTGAAAGCCTTCATGTGGCTCTGGGCTCTAGACCTTTTTGAGGTTTCAATACCTTTCTGGTCACTAGGAATATTGTCCATAACACGTAATTTTTACGGTAGAAGGGTATGGATTGAAATAGCTGTTGTGCTGGCCTTGGTGATAATGATTTATAAAGCGTTTACAAAGATACTGGCGTCTGTTTACGATATGTATGGTTTATGGTTTCTTCATCCTACCCTGCATCCCAATTCCAGTAGTATATTTTGGGAATTTATTAGTAATTACACTCAGTCTGTTAGAGGAGGAGCTGAGAATAAGGCTTTCCAGCCTTTTCTTTCCTTCTTCTCCTTTGGATCTGTTATGTCACTTTTTGAGAATGTTCACTTTCCCCTGAATGTTAAAGAGACCATCTTTCTGGTATTTAATCTGGTAAGCTTCCTCTATATTGTCTGCAGCCTCTCTAGAATAAGGGCTGAGATATCCAGAGGAGCTGGTGAGACCCCTGACCCAGAAGCAGATGCAGGCATGAAAAATCCTGAGTAGTGTGGAGAATGGTAAAATATAGGCCAAACCCTGAAGGAATTTTCTGATCCTGTAGACTGGGATTTTCCACAGGAACAAATTCAGAACCCAGCTGAGGTGGGGAAATAGCTAAAAGAGAAGTGCCATGACGATTCTAAGGAGAAAAGGCTAATTGTAATAAGCTGGACCCTGGCCTATGCTTATCGCACTGTGTTAGACAGTGTAGGGCAGCAGACAGAGGCAGGAGGGCAGGGAGATAAATCAGCTATCCCAGTCACTCAAGCTGTAGCCAACAGCCCAGGCTCGAAGCCAGCAGCCAAATCAGATAGTGAGCCTAAGCCAGCATCTAAACCCATGGCTGTGGCTACCAGTACTAGAAGTGGGAAATGCACGGAAAAAACTAATCGACCAGCAGATGATGATGATGATGGTGATACAGGAGAAGGAACCTCGATGCCTCCTGACATAAAATCAGGAGTCAAAGCAGCAGGTGCAAGATCAGACACAAATACCGAGTCCTTTTCCCTGAAGGACCTTCGTGGCTTACGGAAGGATTACACCCGACAACCTGATGAATCCATAATTAGTTGGTTAGTCCGTCTCTGGGATGCTGCAGGTGAGGCTACAATTCTGGATGGCACTGAAGCGAGGCATTTGGGGTCCCTGTCACAGGACCCTGTCATAGATCAAGGAATGATGAGGGAGGCTAATCCACACAGCCTCTGGTCACGGGTCTTGGACAGTGTTGCACGAAGATACCTGTGTGCAGATGATCTTTATATGCAACAAACTTAGTGGAAGACCACAGAGCAAGGGATCCAACGCCTGAGAGAAATGGCAGTTGCAGAGATTATCTTCTCAGATGACGGGACAACTAAGAATCCAGACTTAGTACCATGCACGCCTGTGATGTGGCGAAAACTTGTGCGACTTGGGCCACATGAATATGCTTCTGCCTTAGCCATAATGAAGAGGGATGAGAGGGAAGAGACTGTGCTGGATATGGCAAGGAAGCTCCGAGCATATGCAGATGCTGTGCATGGCCCAAGACATGCCAGAATCGCAGCGGTGGAAACACCTCTGCAGAAATTAGAGGATAAGATAGAGGAGAAACATAAGAAACTCAGAGAGGAGATTAAAGAAGACCTTCTCCAAATCTCGGCAGTACAGATCAGAGGTTCTGGTATCCAAGGCAGACGTTTCCCAGATGGTGAGAGACGGTACACCCCATGAAATGAGCTGTGGTTCTACCTGCATGATTGTGCAGAAAACATGAGGAGGTGGGATGGAAAACCTACTGCTGTTCTGGCATGACGGGTGCGTGAATTGAAGGAAGCCACCAAAAGGAAAGCAGCTCCAGTTGCCTGTAGCCAAACTGCCAGGTATGATGATGATGACATGTCCGATCCCCTTGAAGGAACATCCAAGACATATGCCCAGGGAAAGAGGGATAACCAGACTTAGAGAGGCCCTGCCTCTAGCCAGGTAGAGGCCAGGGAAAATCGTGTTTTCTGGTCTGTGTGGATTCGTTGGCCTGGAACATCAGAACCACAAGAGTATAAAGCTTTGGTTAAAACAGGTGCGCAATGTACATTAATTGCGTCAAGACATGTGGGGACGGAGTCTGTCTCCATTGCCGGTGTGACAGGGGGATCCCAGGATTTCACTTTGGTGGAAGCTGATGTGAGCCTGACTGGGAATGAGTGGAAGAGACATCCTATCGTGACTGGCCCAGAGGCCCCATGTATTTTGGGCATAGACTACCTCCAAAGTGGGTATTTCAAAGACCCAAAGGGACTCAGATGGGCATTTGGAATAGCTACTGTAGAGACAGAGGGTATCAAGCAGTTCAACAGCTTGCCTGGACTGTCAGAAAACCCATCTGCAGTAGGACTCCTGAAGGTAGAAGAGCAACGAGTGCCAATTGCCACCTCAACAGTGCACCGCCGACAGTACCGAACAAATCGAGATGTATGATCCCCATCCACAAAATGATCCGTGAGCTGGAGAGCCAAGGGGTGGTCAGCAAGACCCACTCACCCTTCAACAGCCCCATTTGGCCTGTGCGTAAATCTGAAGGAGAATGGAGACTGACAGTGGACTATCGTGCATTGAATGAAGTGACTCCACCATTGAGCGCTGCTGTGCCAGACATGCTGGAACTCCAGTACGAGCTGGAGTCCAAGGCAGCAGGGTGGTATGCCACTATAGACATTGCCAATGCATTTTTCTCCATTCCTCTGGCAGCAGAATGCAGGCCTCAGTTTGCTTTCACCTGAAGAGGCGTGCAGTACACCTGGAACCGACTGCTCCAGGGGTGGAAGCACAGCCCCACCATCTGCCATGGACTGATCCAGGCTGTCCTGGAAAAGGGTGAGGCTCCAGAACATCTGCAATATATTGATGACATCATTGTGTGGGGGAAGACAGCAGCAGAGGTGTTTGAGAAAGGGGAGAAAATCATCCAGATCCTCCTAAAAGCCGACTTTGCCATCAAGAAGAGCAAAGTCAAGGGACCTGCTCAAGAGATCCAGTTTCTGGGAGTGAAGTGGCAAGACGGACGGCGTCAGATTGCAATCGATGTCATCAACAAGATCACAGCAATGTCTCCACCATCCAGCAAGAAAGAAACACAAACTTTCCTAGGCGCCATAGGTTTTTGGAGGATGCATATTCCCGAATACAGTCAGATCGTGAGCCCTCTCTACCTGGTCACCCGTAAGAAGAACACTTTCCACTGGGGCCCTGAGCAGCAACAAACCTTTGCACAGATCAAGCAGGAGATTGCTCATGCAGTAGCCCTTGGCCCAGTCAGGACAGGACCAGAGGTGAAGAACGTGCTTTACTTTGCAACCGGGAACCATGGCTTGTCCTGGAGCCTTTGGCAGAAGGTGCCTGGGGAGACTCGAGGCCGACCACTGGGATTTTGGAGTTTAAGCTACAGAGGGTCTGAAGCCAGCTATACTCCAACAGAGAAAGAAATCTTAGCTGCTTATGAAGGAGTCCAGGCTGTCTCGGAGCTAATAGGGACTGAAGCACAACTCCTCCTGGCACCTCGACTACCAGTACTGGGGTGGATGTTCAAAGCCAAAATTCCCTCTACGCACCATGCCACTAGTGCTACATGGAGCAAATGGATTGCTGTTATCACACAGTGCACCCGTATTGGAAAACTCAATCGCTCTGAGATTCTGGAAATAATTACAAACTGGCCGGAAGGTGAAAACTTTGGTCTTGCTGACGAAGGGGAACAAGAAGTGACAAGGGCTGAAGAAGCTCCACCATACAACCAACTGCCAGCAGAAGATACACGATATGCTCTCTTTACTGATGGTTCTTGCCGCATTGTGGGAATGAACCGGAAGTGGAAAGCAGCTGTATGGAGCCCCACACGACAGGTCGCAGAGGCCACTGAAGGAGAAGGTGGATCAAGCCAACTTGCTGAACTCAAAGCTGTTCAACTGGCCCTGGACATTGCTGAAAGAGAGAAGTGGCCAAAGCTCTACCTTTACGCTGATTCATGGGTGGTAGCCAATGCTCTGTGGGGATGGCTAGAGAGGTGGAAAGAGGCTAACTGGCAGCGTAGAGGAAAACCAATTTGGGTTGCTGAAGAGTGGAAAGACATTGCTACCAGGGTAGGGAAACTGCCTGTGAAGGTCCGCCATGTGGATGCCCATGTCCCCAAGAGTAGAGCTAATGAGAAGCACCAAAACAATGAGCAAGTAGACCAGGCTGCAAAAATAGAGGTGTCAAAGATAGACTTAGATTGGCAACATAGAGTTATTCCTAGCTTTATGGGCCCATGATGCCTCAGGCCATCAGGGCAGGGGTTCCACCTATAAGTGGGCACGAGACCGAGGGGTGGATCTAACCATGGACAGTATTTCTCAGGTTATCCATGACTGTGAGACATGTGCTGCCATCAAGCAGGCCAAGCGAGTGAAGCCCCTGTGGTATGGTGGGCGGTGGTCCAAGTACAAGTATGGGGAGGCCTGGCAGATTGACTACATCACCCTGCCCCAGACACGCCAGGGCAAGCACTACGTGCTGACCATGGTGGAAACCACCACGGGATGGTTGGAAACCTATCCTGTGTCTCATGCTACAGCCCGGAACACCATCCTGGGCCTTGAAAAGCAAGTTCTGTGGAGACATGGTACCCCTGAGAGGATTGAGTCAGACAACGGGACTCATTTCAAGAACAGCCTTATCAACACCTGGGCTAGGGAATATGGCATTGAGTGGGTGTACCATATTCCCTACCATGCACCAGCTGCAGGCAAAGTGGAGACGTACAACGGACTGTTAAAAACCACATTGAAATCATTAGGTGGGGGAACTTTCAAAAACTGGGAGCAGCATCTGGCAAAAGCCACCTGGTTAGTTAACACCCGAGGCTCTACTAACCGAATGGGCCCTGCCCAATCTGAGCCTTTGCATAGAGTAGATGGAGACAAAGTCCCAGTGGTACATGTCAGAGGTTTGTTAGGGAAGACAGTTTGGATTAATTCTGCTTTGAATACAGACAAACCCATTCGTGGGGTTGTTTTTGCTCAGGGACCAGGTTGCACATGGTGGATAATGCAAAAAGATGGAAGAACACGATGTGTGCCTCAGGGAGATCTGATTGTTGGATAAAACCTTTGTGTAAATATCACTGTTTGCTGAATGCTAAATGCTATTACCATTGTCTGCGTATAGCTGTATAATGGATGTATAATGCATGTGTAGAGTTAGAATTTATATTAGTTTTAGTAATAAGCAGACAATATGGGGATAAGGGGTGGAATGTCCTGGGTTGGCTGTATGATGCTTTTATCCCCAGTCGTCTTGTTCTGTTCATGCTGAATAGTAAGTTTTGCACCTTTAAGACTTATTGCAGAGAGTGAAGGGGGAAGGAGAAATGCACAGCTTTTTTTTCCTCCAGACACTGCACTCACTCCCCCACATTCCTCCTCCTGGACTGTTGTTGTCTGCGGACAGAGAGTGGGACAGAGTTCTTCTTTTGCTTTTTAGTTAGTGTTAGCTAGCTGAGGCAAAGAAGATCCCTGGACTGTGTTTTTTTTTCCCCTTTTCTTTGGACCTCTTGAAACCTGCTCTGGACTGAACACCCAGGGGAGCACACTGCATGGCATCCACAGAGTTTTGGTGGAGTTGAGAGAACAAATCAAACTCTTAGAAGAGCTCTAGTTAAGCTAATGATTGAAACCCGAATGTCATGGATAAAATGTCTCCCTTTGGCCTTATTAGGAATTAGAACCTAGCCCCGGTCAGATCTGGGGGTCTCACCCTATGAAACGATATTTGGGTTACCCTTCCTGACCTCACTCCAGAAGGCTGCCACCTATGAGGATGGGAAAACCAATGCCAAGAAATCTATTATGTCTATAGCACAAACCTCAGAAGGGCTAAGGCATCCAGGGGCAATTCCTCAAACTACCACCCTGGATTTCAGAATCCATAATATTAATCCTGGGAATTGGGTGATGATCAAGTCATGGAGAGATCAGCCTCTAACTCCTCAGTGGGAAGGTCCCTTTCAGGTACTGCTCCCCACCAAATCGGCCGTGCTGTCATGGTTTGACGCTGGCACAATGCCAGTGCCCCCATGAAAATTCCCTCTCCCTGGCGTCTGCTGTGAGGTGGTACCCGGAATAAACGAAGCAGGCTCCTACTTAGGGGAAAAAAGAGAAAACTTTATTAACTAAACTACAAAAACAAAACCACAAAGAAAGAAAATAAACACAAGGAAAATGAAAACTGCACAGAAAAGCTCTCCCTCCTCCTCCCACCAAATTCCCAGTACATTTACATTTCCCAAAATCACCAGCTCTTGGTCAGGCAACCACCCTTTAGATAATCAAATCTTCAGTTCATCAAGAGTAGACGGAGTCCTTCCTTGTGCCATGGACTTCTTGTCACAATCAGCACTGCCCGGAGATTCCTTTTGCCTTTGTGACATCTTCCTTCCATGACCGGTGCTCTCACCACCTTGCATGGGGCAGAGGCCTGCTTTGAGGGTGGACTTTTTAAGGATGCCTCGTCCCGTTCCAAACAGAGCACAGTCTCATCTCTGGGACCTTTGTCCCCCCCATTTCTTTTACACTCCTTGGGGCCGAGGGGTCTCAACACTGAACTCTCTTGGCTCTGAGTCCTTGCTTCCCCCTGCAATGCAGTCTCTGTATCACAAGGAAACAGTCCATGGCTATACAAAAAAAAAAGAGTCCAGCAAAACATGCCACTCAAGCTTTCTCCATTCCTCCAACATCTCTCTTTCTCTCTTGCCAGACCTCCCCACTGGCCCATTTCCTCCTGCATCCTTTTCTCTTATCTCTCTTCTAGGAAAGGATAATGTTCTGTAAAGTTTTCATTATCCACAAAGGGTTAAAAGCTCTCCCAAGCGGCTGGGCTCCTTCTCGCCGCACCGCCCCTCTCCTCTTTTGCTGCAACCGCACATGGTATCACATTCGAAGATAACAGTCCCATGCACGGCACTTTCTCTCCGGGGGAAGGTGGGGGGGCTGTCCGATGGCTCCCGGGATCTCTCTCTCTCTCTCTTCCACCCTTCCACCCTCGGGGGGGGCAGGCCTACCTCTCCAGGTCGCGTGGCTATTTCCCCTCCCCCTGCCCAGCTAGCAGCTGGGCCGGGGGAGAGATTCAATGCTTCCCGCCGGAAATTCAAAGAGAGCTCTGAGGGAGGAGACCCCTGCTTTTAACCCCGGGGTGAGTGTTCTCAGAGGCAGATCCAATGCTCCAGTGGCCAAACCGGGTGCCAATATGAAAATCCGAAGACCTATTGGTGACCACAGCATAAACAACATATCCCAGATGTCCCATTTCTGGTCAAACCACCACAGTGCGAACTGCAGAGCGGGGATGGACTCATGCCAGCAGAGTAAAGGCCCAGTAGAAGAACCCAAAGAATGGACTGTAACATCCAGGCCAGGGGAAATGAGATTGACTGTCTAGCAGACACTGAGAGACAACCAGGAAGACACCAAGAAACTCAAAAAGTAGAATCAAGCTTTCACCAGCCCTCCCAAAATCTGTTGCATTTTTGTTTGGTTGTTTTTTTTTTCATGTTTTAATGAAGAAGAATTACGAGCATCTCTTGAGGGAAAGTGCACAAGGGACCATAAAATTAATGGGACAGCTCCCTTAAGAAAATAAGACGAAGGAGGGCAAGACTGGGTATGCCCTTTTGCTACTGAGAAGACCCCATAGCCCTGCTGCAGGTAGCAACCCTGTAGGCATGGTAAGGTAGGGACAAAAGGCCATACTGGACCTCTGTAATTCCCCAACTGTCTTTGAATAAAAAAGGGACTGGAGGGCAAGACCAAGTTGGCCTCTGTACTCACCACTAAGACACCTCCTATAGGTAGTAACCCCATAGGCAAGGTAGATGGGGCTAAAAGCCATACAGGAGCTCTTTATTGACCTTTTGTTCATTCTGGATAAGGGTGTCTAAGGAAGGTTTTGTTTCTTTTCCCTTTGGTCCCCTCTGTCCTTTCCCACATCAACAGATGCTAGTAGGACTCATTGGGTTAAATTGTTCAAGCCAAATAATCTGTAGAAAAGGAAAAGGGGGGATTGTGACAGATGAGTAATGTGATGATTGATTCTCACAATTAACAGACAAATATCATATATATATATGTTAAGAAAAGTTTTATAGATTTATAGTTATGTTTTACCCCTTCACATTGTTATCAAGAGACAGCCAGGGTTGGGACATCTGGGAGGGTCGGCTTGTCACTATGGCGACATCTGACCTCCAATCAGGATTTGAAGAAGTGATCTCCACCAGTGGACAGCAAAGAAGGGGTCAATGGACAGAACCTTGGGAGGGGTTAAAGGGTTAAAAGGTGAAACATCTATTGTCTGGGCAAGCACATGGTGGGGAAAATCCTTTGCTGGTGGCGCCATAACATTTTCTCTATTCATTCTTGTGTTGTATTTTTTGATAAAGTTTAATAAACCCTTCTAAAATTATTAAAAGTGAGAAGGCATTTCTCACAATAAGCTAAGTCCCCCTTTTGGTTCGACTATCTTCTGAAGCCCCCATTTTGCTAATAGCTCTTCTTTGTTTATGAGAAAGTGTCTTGGGAGAGTGGTTTGACATTGGTTCTCAGAAGATTAGGATAGAGTCTTAGGAATGCAGTTTTTCTTTCTGTCTAACAGGATAAGAAAATACTAGCTATGGATCTATATAGGTAAGTGGTAACAGGCTACAGAGCTACACATATATATGAAGAATATATAAAAGCAAAAATCAATTTAGCATCATTTCCCCCTTTTGGAGACTTGACAAGACTCTACCTTGTATAGTCTCTGCTCCAAATATCTAACCACAGTACCCATTACACAACCGGCTATCATACAAAACCCAAGTATAACCACAGCTACTATGAACAGTTCTTTTATCCAGGCCCAGCTTGGTAACCATGAAGTCAGTGTGTGGAAGATATAGTCCAAGTTCAGTGTGGTGTTTTTGAAAGCTACCTCATGTAAAACAAAATCCTTCCTAATTTTTTTTTACTCTGGTCCATATAAAAACAACAGCTAGTGTTAATGACTGCACACATGCCTCTGTTTGTGGCTAGTAGGAAATTGAGAGCCATTCTGTTTTGCAAAACCACACAAGACAAATCATGGATTTCTTCTTGTAAGGCCGAAATTCCATCTGAAGTCTGCCATTCAATATGTTTAATAATGGCTGAAATGTTTACAACTGCTCTGTCCAGCTCAATTACTCCCAAAGAGGGAATGAAAGCTCTGATTACACTATGGAAAAGTGTGGGACGCTCAGTGAGGTGATGAATGGATCTTTTTGTCCTCCTCATCCTTTCATTTGGATTCTCAACATGTTCAAATATTGTTATGTTTTGAATTACAGCCCCAAGGGCACAGGCCCAATCTTTATCTAGGGGCAGAATTTTCCAGGCCTCATTTTCACATATCAAATACCACCCTGTCCTGTGTGGTAGAACGGGTCTCCATGATGTCAGTGACATCTTTTTCACAGATTTTAGATTTACTCTTTCTACAGATTCAGTCTTAGGGCAATATGGAGGAAGGATGGTCTTTCCTGTGGCATTTACGATTGTGCAGGGAACTGTATAATTCCCATGATCAATTAGGCCACTCAGGAGTATAGGAGGCCGACAGGTCCAATTGATTTGTTCCCACCTTGTGGAAGGGTTCGCTTTTATTAAAACACCAATCAGTTGCCAGTTACCATTCCCATACTTAGCTGGCAATTGGGTACAAATCCAACAGTTGTTCTTATGAAGAGCTTTGGATACATTTTGGACTAAAATCACATGTGAATCTTGGGGCCAACCCTGAGCCATCGCTACTAACTGTGCAGATAACAGGCACAAAAAGAACAATTCAAACCACATCATCCTGATTTGTATCAGTCTCCTCAGTCTCTGTTTTCCCAGTGGTTTCAGGAGCAGAAGCCTTTTTAACTCTGGAGTAGTGAATCCAGGGTCCCTTGCCAGTGACCCTGACTGTGGTGAGGGTAGTCAGCAGGACTTGGAACAAGAGTCCTCGCCACTTAGCTTACAAGGGGTCATTATCACACCATTTAACATAGACCCAGTCTCCAGGCTGGAACAGATGAGCAGATGTGTCCAGTCTGTCGGCCTGGATAACACGACAAATCTCTGGAGCTTCTGCAAAGTGGAACTTAAAGCAATTAAATATCTTTTCAAGTCAATTTTCCTCCTCATATGGATTTCTCCAGGGATATGCAAAATCTGATAAGGCCTGCCATACCATATTTCATAAGGACTTATGTTTTCTCTCCACCTTGGTTGTATGTGGATTCTCAGTAAGGCTATAGGCAAGGCCTGAACACGTCATGGATGTTTCTTGACAGATTATATTAATCTGGGTTTTAAGGGTTCCATTCATGTGTTTAACTTTGTCACTTGCTTTGGGCCTGTAGGGTGTATGCAGGTCCCAAGCAATTCCTAGAACCCATCTAGCTTCTCTGACTAATGGTACAACAAAGTGTGACTCCCTGTCTGATGACAACCCCAACAGAATCCTAAACCTTGGAATTACATGATTGAGCAAAACTTTCACCACTTAGTTTTCTGTGTTAGTGTGACAGGGCTAAGCTTCAGGCCATCCGCTGAAGGTGTGAACCAACATCAGTACATACCTGTATCCTTCTTTGTGTGGCATCTCAGCAAAATCTATTTGCCAATAATCTCCAGGGAGATCCCCTGCCTTTGTTATTCCTTACACAACTCTTTTGCTCATGTCAAGGTTGTTTCTACAGCAGATTTCACATTTGCTTGTTATAGATTGTACAATATCAGTCATCCCTCTTCCTATTACTACTTTCCTCAGATGTTTCAAAAGATTTTCTGTTCCCCAGTGGGTACTCTCATGCTCTCATTGCAATATTTCCCAAAGGAGAAGTAGTGGGACTACAACCTCTCCCACTGGGGTAACAGCCCACCCGCGTTCTTTAATTTGAGCCCTAAGGAACTTAACTAACTTGTGGTACCTCTGATCATAATTTGGGGTAAACCCTGACAGATCTATTTCTTTTTGTGGTAACAATTCATGAATGCTTTTTCCTGCAACCCCTTTTTTTCTGTTTCATCAGCAAAGCAATTTCCCAGTTCTGGAGTTGTTTTCCCTTCTTGATGACCTCTGCAATGCATAGTAGCTACCTCTGTAGGCTTCCAAATATTCTTCAGGAGTACAAGGATCTGTTCAGCATGTTTGATTTAATTACCTTGAGCAGCCAGCAGCCCTCTTTCCTTCCAGATGACTCCATGGGCATGGACAACACTAAGGGCATATTTAGAGTCAATTAATATATTAACCTTCTTTCCTTCCCTCAGATCAAGAGCTCTTGTCAGTGCAATGAGTTCGGCTTTTGGTGATGATGCATCTGATGGCAAGGCCTTTGCTTCAGTTAACTTGTCCATGGTTGTCACTGCCTAACCTGTCATATGCTTACCATCTCTCTTGAAGCTGCTTCCATCTGTATACAGTTCCCAATCTGGATTGTCTAGAAGCACATCCTTCAGGTCTGGTCTGCTGGAATAGGTCTCTTCTATTGTCTGTAAAAAGTCATGCTGAGGCACATTATCAATTAATGTAGATGACAAAAACATTGCAGGGTTTACAACAGATGCTTTTAGAATAACATCATCCTGTTCCAATAACACAGATTGATATTTAACCATTCTGCTAGGGGATAGCCAGTGTGTCCCCCCCCCCCTTTTGTTCAAGTATAGTTATCGCTGCATGGAGTACATACTATAATGGTTTTGGTTCAGCCAATTTGAGAATTCACCAAATTTGAGATTTCCTGGATGGTGCACCAACGAGTGTAGTGGGTTTCAGTGCTGGCCAATGACCAGTGCAGTCACTTCCTGCTGTGAGGTAGGATTAGGAGAAAGGCAAACCAGGCTCAAAACTTTAAAAGGGTATAAAGAGAAATTTATTAACAGTAACTAAAAGAATGATAAGAATAAGAACAAACCCTTCTCCTTCCCCCATAGCCTTTTCTTTCCCACTGACAATGTAAAGAAACAAAACCTAAAATTTCAATCAGTTTACTGTCGCTATAGAGTGCAACACTGCACAAAGCACCAAGACTCCATCAGAAGGTTGTATAAGAGGGATTTATTATAGCAACATGTTGCCTTTATAGTTTTTCAAGATATTTACATTTACTTAACAGACACATACACTGCCCATTGGTTCTCAATAGGTGAACAAGGAGCCATGTCATTCTGTGAGCCAACTAAAGTCCATATCTTTTAACTTTCTCTCTTTCATCACGTTGTCATGGTGATAGCCTTGGCGTCTTCCTCGAGAGAGATACGGGGCTTTCCTTATCTTCAGGAAGCCTTTGCTGGGTCACAAGAACAGCACAAAATGTCTTTCCTACAGTTTACCACCTCTAGAATCGTCTTTCTTCAGTTCACTTAGGGAGACAAGTCCGTCTTGTTAATGTTATGGAGACTTCTCCACAAGAAAGAAAACAGTTCTCTCGTGGCTTTCTCATGAATAGTAGTCATCCAGAGAAATCTGCAATCGTGAAGTCCCTCCCATTTTCCACAAGCTTTTCCTACAGCTGTGTTTATGGCCTATGTCAACTTATGGGGTATTGTTTTAAAGATGAGCTGTTCAAAGGAAAAAGTTCTCATTATCTATCTCTAAAATCATATTCATCTCTGGGAACAGAGGTCTTCTTCTGGGGGCACAGGACCACTCTTCTCTCCTTCTCTGTTCAAACTTTTCATGGGATCACAGCTACTTTAACATCTGCTTACTTTTACATGGAGGTCTTTGCTTGATATCAAATTGAACCCTTCATCTCCCGATGGCTTTCATATGTTACAGGGAAACAGTCTTTTCTCCATAGCTCTACAAGAGGATTTCAGCTGCAAGATCAAGGCATCTGCTCATTCCTCCCCTCTGGGACTTGACTTCTTCATCACTGACCTTGGTATCTTCATATTGATCCTCTACATGCTTACATCTTATCCCTTTCTCTCACATGAGGGAGGATTGAAGCACTGAAAGAGTTAATATCTCACCCTGGGCCTGCAGGAGGTCACTCTGTGCTTGCCGCAGAAACTGCAGCTCGGTGTATGTCAGGATCGGCTGCATGGCTGATCTTTGGTTTTCTCTGCCTTCAATTCCAGCCACAGAGCCACTCTGCACGGGCTGCAGGGCTGCCTCTGGTCTGAACCGCATGATCTTGTGCAGTGGCCACACTTGGGGGAAGGGACCTGGCAGCACAATGTTAACAGCTGTGGCCTGGCCCTGCTTTGGCCAGAGCCCCTGCAGCCTCCCTGCCCCCTTCCTGGTAGCTTCTGGGGCCCAGCCAGGCCAGGCCGGGGCTCAGTGGGCTCCCTGAAGAGGGGCCCAGCCCTGCAGCAGAGCCTGTCTGGCCTGGCCCAGCCAAGACAGGGGCCAGACCGACCTTGTTACCTGTTCCCAGGCTTGAAGGAAAAAGAGCTTTCCCGGGATTATTAATCTTTAACATGTGTCTTTCATAGAGGCATGTACAGCTTCCCAGTGGTTCCACAGACTGTCAATTACACAGAAGTTTATACATCACTTCCATAAATGCCTCCCATGCAAAACTACCACAATGCACTACAAGGTGCTGTCCAAGGGTGAATTTCAAGGCCTTCTGGGTCAAGATGACAGTAGTTGCTACAGCTTTAAAACACCCAGGCCACCCTTGGCTGACGTTGTCTAGCTGTTTTGAAAAGTAAGCCACAGCCCCTCTCTAGTCTTCAAGGTGCTGTACCAGTATCTCCAGAGCAACATTCATCCGCTCATATATATGAAGAGTTCATATTGGAATAAGATCCCAATATTACCGGGTGGAACGTGCCTGGGCTCGTCTGACCCTTGCTGCTGGACCAAAGGTGGCAGCTGTGGTATTTCACCACAGAGATACCTCTGGCTGGCTGGATGTTGCAGCTCAGTACTTGGGACAAGTCCAGGCTTGCAAGGACTTAGTGTTACCTCTGGTGGAAAGGCTTTAGGCAAGGTGAAGAGGAAAAGGAGATGGATTCTGCCGCAGGGTTTAATCCAGAATTTTATTCCAGGGTCACAGATCTCTGAATCTTGTAACAGTTACGACAGAATCCCAACCCGACCGCATGGTCCCAGTGTCTTTTTAAGCCCGGGGAAGGGGGGAGGGATACCACCAACCAGGTGGGAAGGGGGGAAGGCTCAGGGGACAATGACACCTGGACGAGCCAATGACCCCAGGGCTGAGGGGCATCTTTTGAACTGCACCAACCAGACGATGCCCTTGCTGGAATGTTAAGATTGAATGACAGCACTTAGCAAGGGGGCAAGGGGGAGGGGAAGGGAGAAGGTATTGCCACACCTGGGAAACGACTGGGATAGCTGAAACAGGAAACGGCATCACACTGCAACAAGTTCAGAAGGCTTAGTTAAGTCCAGCAGCCCCAGAGCTGGGCTGACATCAAGGAATGTTTCAGCTATTTAAATGTAGCCCTAATGCTCTCCCTCCACATAATGATTCTGTTTTCAGATGCTTTGCATGCTTCATACAGAGGTTTTACCAGTAGTCTATAAGCGACACCAACCTACTATTCCCATGAAAGCTTGCAACTCTGTCACTGTATGGGGCTCTGGAAGAAGGCAGATGGCTTCTTTCCCTTCTTTGCTGAGCTCTCGATGTCCACTGAAGACTTCTAGCCCCAAATAAACTACTATTTCCCTGGCAACCTTTGCCTTCTCTTTTAAGACTATACTCGCTTTGTCCCAAAGCATTCAAAAGATGTAGAGTGAGTTGGATGCAGTCATCTGGGGTTTTAGCTGCAAGCAAGATATCAACATATTGAACAATAACCCCTCCTCATTCTTGTCTTCTGCAGTCCTCCAATTCTTTTGCTGGTTGGTTTCCAAATATAGTTGGGCTATTCTTGAAACACTGAGGTAGACCTGTCCAGGTAAATTGGCTTTTTCTCTCTGTGTCAGAATTCTCCCATTCAAAAGGAAAAAGTTCTTGACTATTCTTATGCACAGGAATACAGAAAAAGACATCCTTATAGTCTAAAACAGTGAACCACCCTAATTCATCTGTCAGTGTGGTTAAAAGCATATAGGGGTTTGCTATAACTGAGTGTATATCTTCTGGTATTTTGTTAATTCCCCTTTTAAATCTTCCACCAATCAATAACTCTGACCATCAGCTTTCTTTACTGGCAGGATAGGTGTGTTGTATCTAGATTCACATTCCACTAATAACCCAAATTTAAGGAACTTTTCAATTATAGGTGCCAATCCTTTTTGACCTAACTTTAAACAGTATTGTCTCTGCCTTACCAGTGTGGCCCCTGATTTGAGTACAATACTCACAGGCTCAGCTCGTTTGGCTCTTCCCTACTCAGGGTGGTAATAAAAATGCCTCCCAACCCCCATCACCTACCCAGGTGCCACTTAAGAATAGGTATGAGGCCCTGGATCTAGAGGGTCAGCCAGGTGACACAGAAGAAAATTATCTGCCCAGTAAGCCTTCCAATTACACTTTGTCTGTCAAATGGATCACCACCTCTAGCATTAAAAAGAAAAGAAGGGTAGTTTATTGGGTGACTCCCTTCTGAGAGGAACAGAGGGCCCCATATGTTGACCCGACCCATCCCACATGGAGGTCTGCTGCCTCCCTGGGGCCAGGGTATGGGATATTACCGAGACACTCCCTGGGCTGATTTGGCCCTTTGATTATTACCCAATGCTGATACTCCAGACTGGCAGTGATGAGATTGAAAAGAGGAGCGTCAGGGCAATTAAAAGGGACTTTAGGGCACTGGGTCAAGTGGTCGATAGGGCAGAAGCACAGGTAGTGTTCTGCTCAGTCCCTTTGGTGGCAGAAAAAAAAAAAAGAAAGGAATAGGAGAGCCCACATTATCAACAACTGACTCAAGGGTTGGTGTCATCAACAGAATTTGGGGTTCTTTGATCATGGGGCAACTTTTATGGCACCTGGCCTGCCGGAACTGGATGGGCTCCATCTCTCTGTTAAGGGCAGAAGAAGTTTTGCTCATGAACTGGTGGAACTCATTGAGAGAACTTTAAACTAGGTTTGAAGGGGGAAGGGGATGCAGCTGGACTCTCTGGTAGCAGGCCCAAGGGTGGTAAGCCTGAGTTAGGGGTGAAATCAGTAGCCCAGCTGAGGTGCATGTATACTAATGCACGCAGTATGGGTAACAAACAAGAAGAGCTGGAAGCCATGGTGCAACAGCAAAGCTATGATGTAGTCACCATCACAAAAACGTGGTGGGATAACTCACATAGTTGGAGCACTGCACTGGATGGCTACAAGCTCTTCAGAAGATAATGAAAAGGGAGAAGAAGTGGAGGAATGGCCATTTATATTAGGAAGGCTTTTGATGCCATGGATGTTGAAACTAATGACGATGAAGTTGAATGCCTATGGGTAAGAATTAAGGGGAAGCCAACAGGGCTGACATCCTGCTGGGAGTCTGTTATCGTCCACCCAACCAGGAAGAAGAGGTGGACAACTTATTCTGTAAGCAGCTGGGGAATGCTTCAGGATCATCACCCCTTGTTCTTGTAGATGACTTTAACCTGCCAGACATCTGCTGGGAACTTAACACAGCAGAAAAGAGGCAGTCCAGGAAATTTTTAGTGTGTGGATGACAACTTTTTGTTGCAGCTGGTGAGGGAGCCCACTGGGGATGGACTATGTTAGACTTGTTTGCAAATAGAGATGAGCTGGTGGGAGATGTGGCGGTTGGAGGCTGCTTGGGGCAGAGTGATAATGAAATTTTAGAGTTCTCAATATTTGGTGAAATCAGGAGGAACATCAATAAGACTTACACTGGAGCACACACAGTCTCCATGGAAACCAGAGCACGTGCTGTTTTGATGTGATGCACATGTTCGGTCGCAATGGGAGGCCTCCTCCCCGCCCTCCCCCTGTTTGGGGGTGGTTAGGGAGGCAGGGACACTGTAAGGGATGGAAGAGACAGCAGTGGGAAGTCTTCTCCCACCCCCTCCTCCTCCCCTACTGGCAGGGGTGGCAGAGGCACAGGCAGCAGCAGGGACATGGACATGGTGCCTTCCTTCAAAGCAAGTGCTACCAAGTCTACATCCTCCATGTCTGAATTTTTAACACAGATTGGGCTAGTTAGAGGCTCCTCCTTTTTATCCTTTCTTCTCTTCCCTGTTAGAACCATCACAATTTGATCTTTCTTAGGTTTATGTAAACCTGGTCAATTTGAAGAAATCATGAAAACTTTTGCATACAAAAGATCTTGCCAACGCTGTTCCTGGCAGAGTTGGAATAATAATTTTGATATTAATTCACTTTCTAAGCAGATGAATGGAGGCCAGGTCCTTCTTTACCCTAATTCCTTCATAGGCCATACCTGTATAGAAAGCCAAATTAGTTCTTCCTTGATAAGAGATGTCTTTTGCCTGTTAGAATATGTCGATGTTTTAATATTAATTCTAATGGGGAATTTCTGCGGATCTCTGTTTTTTATCTCCAGAACATTAATCCCATGTTTTTATTTACACATGGAAAAAAGCTGCTGAGAAAAGAGAGTGCAAGAGACAAAAAAGTTGTTCTGGCCAGGATCAGAACTGGGGTCCCTAGGATTCAAAGACTAGCACTTAACGCTGGTGCCACCTGGCCACAGGCCAAGCTACACAATTACAGTCTGAAGGCAATACCTCTTCCCAAAACTACAATGGCTGCATCTTCGGTCACAGCTAGACTGAACCACTGCCTGTGGGGACTGGGGGAGAAGGATAGTAGGGAACGAACAAAATCCCCCCCCATTGGCTGCCCCGGCCCCTTCCCCACCCAAACTACAGGAGATCTCGAAATGCAAAACCCATACATGCTAGCAACAAAATACCACATTTTATTACCTATAAGTTGCCATTACTTCTGCGCTAGATTCTGGAACTCCCAAAGTTTCTCAGACTGATGAAAAAAGACACCATTTTAAAATGCTGGCAGAATAGGGAAGTGGGATATTAATTAGATCTTAGAAGCTGTATTCAGAAGTCCTTCTTGTCCTGGTGGAGTCACCAAGAAGTTGTTGCCTTTTTGGCCTCTAAATTCACGAGCCAGACTTTGGTAGTGTTATATATGAATGCTCCGACTTAATAATTAAAGAAATTTATTAAATTATCAAATGTATAAATTTGTAAACAGCCACAAGCAATTTGACCCTGAGCTAGGCAGTCAGTGCCGGGGAGACTTAGGACTTGGTCTCCATCGAACCAGAGTCCCCATGGGTCTTTGAGGGTCCGTTCTAAGGGGTCCATTTTTATACAGTCTCTCAGGCTTTGGAAGGAGGTCTTCTTTAGCATATTATCGCGTTTCCCAGAACCGGTAAAAAAATTACTGGAATCGTGACAGGTGAAAAATTTCCAGGAATGTCTCCTGCTGGGGTTTAGTCAGATGGGAGAAATACCTTGGAATATACATTTCTGGAGACAGTGTCTTCTTGGTGTTTGAATCTTTATCGCTTAGTCTGTTGCTGTTGCCTATCAAAAATGCCTCCTGCTGGGGTCTAGTCAGACGACAAATCCTTGGGAATATACATCTCTGGTGGCAGTGTCTTCCTAGTGATTTGAATTTCTATCACTTAGCTTGCTTGTTGCCCGACACTGGTTTTAGTACACAAAATGCTGTGGGTTTTTTAGTTTCATTTAGCATGAATTATTTTATAACGGATATTACATATTACAGTAGGTAATAAAATGTGTTTACCTTTAGGAAGGATCTCCCCAGGTGCACAATATGTCAAATATATACCGAAAATGTGCTGAAGATGCACATGTGAGAAATCACACTCACTTTTTAAAATTTCAAAGGTTTATTAAACCGTAACAAAATACAACAAAGGACTGAATAAGGAAAAATTACAGCACTGAGAGCAGGGAAATAAACTACCATATGCTCATCTACAAAATGGATGCTCTGCTTTTTATACCCTTGGCGCCTCCCAAAATCTTGTCAGTCAACTCCTTACCTGCCATCCATTGGTGGAGATTACTTTCTTACATCTTGATTGGAGGTCAGGTGTTGCCGTGCTGAGCCTCCTAGTAACAAGCCTGCCTTCTCTCATATGCCCCTACCAGTGACAAGAATACAGGGGAGAAGAGAAAGAGGATTATGGGGAGAAAACACAAAAATAACACAACAATACATCTATAAAACTTCTCTTAACATACACATAATATTAGTCTCTTAATTGTGAGAGCCAACCATCGCATTACCCATTTATAGCACACACATGACATAGGGCAAGTACAGTTCTATAAGTTTTGGACATAAGCATAATTGACAAGAATCTCCAATTAGAAACACAGATGATAAGCTAAGTCCCCCTCTTGGTTTGACCCTCTTCTGAAGCCCCCATTTTGCTAATAGCTATACTTTGTTTATGTGAAAGTGTCTTGGGAGAATGATTTGACATTGCTTCTCAGAAGCAATGGATAGGGTCTTAGAAATGCATTTTTTCTTTCTGTCTAACAGGATAAGAAAATACTAGCTATGAATTGTGACAGTGTTCACAGGGGTTTTCAGATGAGGGAAGAGACGAGGATGTTGACTCCATCTTTCAGAAGGCTTGATTTATTATTTTATGATATATATTACATTAAAACTATACTAAAAGAATAGAAGAAAAAGTTCTCATCAGAAGGCTAGGCTAAGAATAGAAAAGAATGAATAACAAAGGTCTGTGGCTTGGACAAAGAGAGAGCCAGCTCTGCCGTGATTGGCCATTAATTCCAAATATCCAGATGAGATCAATCACGGATCCACCTGTTGCATTCCACAGCAGCAGATAATCATTGTTTACATTTTGTTTCTGAGGCCTCTCAGCTTCTCAGAAGGAAAAATCCTAAGGAAGGATTTTTAATGAAAAGATGTCTGCAACAATGAATCTATATAGTTACAGGATAATAGGCTACAGAGCTACAAATATATATAAGGAATATATAAAAGCAAAAATCAGTTTGGCAGCACTTGGATAAGGAGACGTTGGAGGTTAGGACTTCTCCTTTTTTTTCTTTCTCCCAAGGAATTTTGTCACATTTGTTAGTAACAGATGATAACCACCGGTACTTAAAAGACAAAAAAAGTAGCCAAGGTGGGAGGAGGGGTGCAGTTGTTTGCACTCTTGTAGCTGAGGGGCATTCTCTTAGAAAGGGCAGAGATACCATGACATTTTGGCTGGGGGGGGTGAGGGGTTGGGCTCGATTTATGCTCTCTGGATTGGAGGGGTATGGTCGAGTTGTGGCTACCGCGGGAAGAATTTGCTGCTGCAACATAGTCTAGACTGGCACTGCTTCTTCTTTACTGTGGGTGAGCCTCTGTTCATAAGAGCAACTGGTGAACTGGGATCTCATTAACACCTGATCTGACTAGGAAAGACCCTCAGCATCTACTGGGGGACCTAAGAGGAAAAAACTCGGGACCCCAACCGCCTTCCTGGAAGGATGCGTCACCCTGGCTGTGTGGGGCAGTTGCTATGGAGAAGCCTGGCTGCTGCTGCCCAAGCCCGGTGTTTTCTGCTGCTGCCTTGGGCTTTTTTTGATGCCCAGAGGCGCTGACCTGGAACAGACACTAGACAGAGTTAAAGGAATAAAGTAGGTATTTATTAAAAGGCCTTTAAAGGACACACCTTGGACAATACAAGAGCCCAGCTGTGGCTACACCCAAGATGGACCCAAAATGGATGCAAGATGGATGCCTGGTCCCAAGTCTTCACACTTTTATAAGTTTTGGTCCATTTACATATTGGGGTTAATTGTCCAATTATAGCCTCAGGTTATGAAGTCCCATGCTCCCAGTTTGCTCTCTTCAGTTCACCGTAGTTTATGCTCTTGGGCCTGAGGCTGTAACAGCTGTCCTTGGTTCTTGGGCTGGAAAAGGATTGTTTTGTCTAACTACCCTGTGAAGAGAACTTACTGACACTTTATATGAAGTTCAGAGTCACACACTAAAGCAGTACAGAATCTAAAAATATGAAAGCTAAAACTTAAAGCATCATTTTCACTACACTCTAACCCAACACCCCGTGTCTGCCTGAGTCTTGCAGCTCCTGCTAAAGCTGCAGAGGTTTCTGTTACATTTTGTTTACCACCTGGGGTGTGCCTGTCTCTGCTCTTCCAGCTGCTCCGAGGTTGCTTCTATAGCCCTTTTTGTCATCCAGAGGGGCACTGAGACAAGCTGTCCCTGTGGGTTTGTAAAGGAAGCCCCTTTTCTATCTCTCTTGCCAGTGCGCCTGCTATTACCCACGTGGAGCCAGGCAGCTGAGCTCGCACCACAGCGCCCCCTGCAGTTGCAGGTAAATCATCGCACCTGCCTTGCCTGACTTGGAGCCAACAGCGCCCCTGCTGGCTGTGCCTGTAACTGCACCAAAGTGGAAAGTGTTTGACAGCCAAGAAAAGGCTGTTGTTGGGTTTCCGGTTTTGTATGCTATTGCTGCCATTGTGGTTGTTTGTTCACCCTGTTTTATATATATTTATTTATACATCTACATCTACATCTACATCTATACACTAGTGAAGAACTGTTACTTCTTTTTCCATATCTTTGCCTGAAAGCCCCATAATTTTGGAGTTATAATAATTTGGAGGGAAGGGGGTCATGTTTTCCATTTTCAGGGGAGGTTCCTGCCTTACTTGGCAGACACTTGTTCTTTAAACCAGGACAGGAGAACAGTTGCTGCTACAGCCCACTGGCATCTGGGCCATCCCTGGCTATTGCTGTCTAGTTTTTTAAAAAGTACTCTGCAGGCCTCTTGAAGTCTCCTACTTTCTAAACCAGAACTCCTACAGCGAGGTGCTGTCATTCCTGCACAGAAAGCTCAAACGGTTTCATTAAGTCTGGAAGCCCTAAGGCAGGTGCAGATATCAGGGCTATCCTCAAGTTACAAAACCCATATTCAATCTCAGGAGTCCAAATCAAAGGTCCTTCTCGGACTTCTTTAAAAGTTCATCCAACAATTTAATTAAAAGTCCATAGTTCGAGACTCACAATCTGCACACACACACACACATGCACACACACACAGCCTCCTCCCTCCCACCCCGCCAGCCAGACCCCCCATGCCTAAGAATGCTCTCAAATCTCAGGCAGTTGCAGATTGGGGTACCTGGCAGATGGTCTCTTTTTTGTCTGTTCCAAATTTCTGCCATCCTGGGAATTTTTCAAATCATAGGTAGGTAGCCTGCTGCTTCATGATTTTAGCCTTTTTCCTGAGATACTTTGTATCCTCCTTGGCTTGGGAAATTTAGAAGGCTGATAGTCAGTTCCATGTACTTTTCCTTAGTTTCTGTTGCTAGTAAGATGTCATCAACATATTGTAGGACTAACCCTTCAGGGTTCTCTTTCTTCCAGATCTCTAAGTGCTTTGCCGGTTTAGTCCCAAAACTTGTTGGACTATTTTTAAATCTTTGTGGTAATACAGTCCAGGTAAACTATCTTCCAGACAGTTTGGGGGATTTTCCCATTCAAAAGCAAAAATGCTCTGACTTTGCTTATCGAGACATATGCATAAGAAGGCATCCTTCAAGTATATCACTGTAAACCATTGTGTCTTGGTTTGAGACAAATTGCGAGGAAACGGCCAGAAATGAACATGTCCTCTAATAGAAGGCACATTTCAGCAACCCCTCCCCTACCCAGTTTTTTAAAAGAATCTCTGGAGGAAAGTGAAAAAACCCTATTTGTTTAACAAGCAGGGTGCCTGCAGGCAAAGAGAAAAAAAGAATGAATAATGTTAGATAATAAATTTTCTTGTTGTGGAAGAAAAGTGGTAGATTCAGAGTGCTTGCTGTAGGTATGACTCAGTTCTCTCTGGAGCTGGGGTGCGGCATCCCGGGCCCCTCCAGGCTGTGGTGTGGGGCCGGTAGCCTGGTTTTCTGGATGTCATGGTTTGACACTGGCACAATGCCAGTGCCCCCATGAAAATTCCCTCTCCCTGGCATCTGCTGTGAGGTGGTACCTGGAAATAAGCAAAACAGGCTCCTACTTAGGGGAAAAAAGAGAAAACTTTATTAACTAAACTACAAAAACTAAACCACAAATGAAGAAAATAAACACAAGGAAAATGAAAACTACACAGAAACACTCCCCCTCCTCCTCCCACCAAATTCCCAGTACATTTACATTTCCCAAAATTATCAACACTCAGTCTGGGTCCACCCTTTAGATAATCAAATCTTCAGTTCATCAAGAGTAGACGGAGTCCTTCCTTGTGCCATGGACTTCTTGTCACAATCAGCACCGCCCAGAGTCCTTTGCCATTTTGTGACATCTTCCTCCCATTCCAGGTGCTCTCACCAGCTTGCATAGGGCAGAGGCCTGCTTTGAGGGTGGACTTTTTAAGGATGTCTCATCTCGTTCCAAACAGAGCACAGTCTCATCTCTGGGACCTTTGTCCCCCCCCATTTCTTCTATACCCCCTGGGGCCGAGGGGTCTCGACACCGAACTCTCTTGGCTCTGAGTCCTTGCTTCCCCCTGCAATGCAGTCTCTGTATCACAAGGAAACAGTCCATGGCTATACAACAAAAGAGTCCAGCAAAAAATGCTACTCCATCTTTCTCCATTCCTCCAACATCTCTCTTTCTCTTTGCCAGACTTCCCCACTGGCCTATTTCTTCTTTCATCCTCCCCTCTTATCTCCTTTTCTAGGAAGGGTTAATGTTCTGTAAAGTTTTCATTATCCACAAAGGGTTAAAAGCTCTCACAAGCGGCTGGGCTCCTCGCTGCCCCCCCCCCTTCTCCTCCTCAGCCGTGCTGCCTGCTGCCGGCACATGATATCAAGTTTCAAGGTAACTCAGTCTCTAGCAGAGGCTGCACTCTCTCTCCATCTCCAAAAGGGGGAGGGGGGGAACGGGCTTCTCGGTGCTTCCCGGAACTTCGCTCCTCCACCCTTCCATCCCTCCGGGTCAGGCCTACCTCAGCTGGGCCACGTGGCTTTCCCCTCCCCCTGCCCAGCTAGCAGCTGGGCCGGGGGAGAGACGAATTGCTTCCCGCTGGAAATTCAAAGAGAACCCCGAGGAAGGAGAGTCCTGCTTTTAACCCCTGGGTTAGTGTTCTCAGAGGCAGATCCAATGCTCCAGTGGCCAAAACCAGGTGCCAATCTTAAAATCCGAATACCTATTGGTGACCGCAGCACAAACAACATATCCCAGATGTCCCATTTCCGGTAAAACCACCACACTGGACCAGACCAAAACTGAACAGTTCCAAAAGAAGAAGAAGCCACAGTCCGAGGAAAAACTTCTTGCTTCATCTAACTAAAAAAACTAACTAAAAACCAAAGAAAAGCTCTCCGTCTCTCTCCAGAGAACAGAGCCGAGAGAGCTAGGAGCCGAGAAAAAAAAAAAAAAAAAAAAAAAGAGTTTTCTGTGTTTTGAACATAGGCCACTGAAAGAATTCCACAGCTTCCCCGCTCCCTCTCCCGGACCTAACTTAAAGGTACAGGACTCATGTCTGGGCATGGAGCAGATGATGAGGGATACAGGATCATAAAGTCACCCCAAGTCAATTGATATTCTGTAAGGGTTGTTAACAGGGTATAAGGATTTGCTACAACAGGATGTTTATCTTAAACTAGTTGATTGATTGCTCATAAATCTTGTACTAGTCTATATTTGTCTGTCCCAGGCTTTGTAACTCGCAAAATGGGAGTGTTATATTTTGATTCACATTCAATCAATAATCCAAACTCTGAAATTCTCTATTAGACTCGACTCCCCTTCTAGCTCCTAATTTTAAAGGATGTTTTTTCTGCCTTACTGCTTTTGATCCAGGTTTTAGGATAATGCTATAGACTGAGCTTGTCAGGAACATCCTGGAGTTCCACTGGCCCAAACCAAGAGAGTTACTCCATTTTCTAATGCTTCTGGTATTCCTTCAGAGTTGTCTGCTTCCAGTATTACCTCCAACATCAAAGTTCTTGCCTCGGTGGCTTTAGTCTCAGGTACCAATAATTGTATGTCCCCATTTTTAAATATAATCTTAGCTTCCAATTTACTTAACAGGTCTCTTCCCAAAAGAGAAATTGGACACTCTGCCATATATAATTGGTTTGCTATCCGTTGTTTGCCAAATTTTAATTAATGAGATTAAAGAATGTTTTTCCAATTTCCCTGTTGCACCAACATAGTTTACAGTTTCTTGGTCTAAATTTCCCTGGTTTGTATTTAATACTGAATAAGTAGCCCCAGTGTCTATTAAATAGTCAATTTTTTCTTTCCCCAACTCTGTGCTAACCAGGTGTTCAGCTGGGGTTTCCACCCCCAGTTCCCATCAGTCTTACTGTAGGGGTAGCTCTCTCACCCCCCCTCAGCCTCTGGGGACAGTTCCTTCTCCAGTTCCCAAAACTTTTACAATATGCACATTGATTTGGCCATAACCCTTCTGGATCAGGGCCTTTCCCTGCTCTGCAGTTGGATGGTGTCCTCTGCAGGTCTGTTATCAACACTGAATCTCTACATCTTTCTTTCTTTCTTTCTTTCTTTCTTTTCTTTCTTTCTTTCTTTCTTTCTTTCTTTCTTCTTTCTTTCTTTCTTCTTTTTCTTTCTCTTTCTGTTTCTTTCTTTTT